>MU204239.1:31516-130176 GCA_017309775.1 Paedocypris sp. Pulau Singkep
GTGCCCTCAGAAGGGAACATAAGGTGCAATGCAGCGGTATTAATAATGCATTGGTCAGCAACCCATTCACCCCGCGAGTCTTTGTGTGTGTCTGTGTGCGAGAATGATGAGTGTAATTAAGCATGCGTGTGTAATTATCATCAAGGATTAATAGTCACGGAAATCACTAAATCACGATTAATTTAATATTTTAACACAATCACGATTATTGAACGGTTATTTTATTTATTTGTATTTTTTATTTTTATATTTTTTATTGAGTTTTAAATATACACCTTATTTGTATTTTTTACCCTCAAAGTTCCCTAACAAGTTTGGTACATCAATATGCTCATGTTAAAAGTGAGCGATTTTTGACTAACGTGTGAATTACCTGATTTTAAAATACAGTTATTGATGGTAAAACGCACAGATCTCATTTATGATTATTTATTGAACACCAACTGAAATTAAAGCAACGTGACCCAATCAAACAATCACTGTTTTTCAAAAGAAGTCAAAATAAATAACGTGCACAATTGGGAACAGAATAAATTATTTGTAATATTTATATGGAAATTGAGCAGTTGCCTTCTAAATAAAATAAGTCTTATTATTTATAATAAAGTATAGTTCATAATAAGATATATCCTGTGCATTTCTTGTCTCTTCTGTGAACAAATTTTTTAATATGCAGTCTCCTTACGGTATTGCCATCAACTCACTTTCCTATCGATGTAAACAACAGATTTTCGTAATGAAAAACAAACTCTTAAAAAGCGTTGCATGAGGTGATCTTGTCATGTCACTTTATGAAAATGAATTTACTCTTCAGGTTTTACTCAGAAGCACGAGCGTATTTAACTCTTTCATGTTTCTACTCAAACTGAAAAGCCGCGCGGCTCTGACGCTTCGCCGTCTTCATTTTGTTCTGTCTTCCTTCCTGAAGCCCAAATGTATCCAAACAATGAAAACCACGTTTTATTTTTTATTTTGTTTGTTTTTATTTATAAGTCAAGCTGCTCTTTCACTCCATGAACGGAGCGGTGTCACGTGACTCCACATCCGAAAGTTTTCTTAAAGGGAAAGTAATCGAAATAATCTACCTGAAAAAAAACGATGAACGATTGATTATAAGTTCTGGATTTCAAATATTTTTTTGATTAATTGATCAGCCCTAATATGTAATTGTATTCTGTGGAATAGTTTTTGGAAGTTTTGCGTCAAGACTGTGGATTGAGAGAAAGAGAAAAACTCCAAAGGTGAATTAATTCCTGATCGGGCCTTGACCTCGGCTCTGGAAGACCCGAGAGAGAGGAATAGAGAGTGAAAGAGAGATAGAGAGAGTTTGTTTAACCTCAAGTAAACAAATACACATTCACTCATGTCCCCGGCCTGGGCCTTGACCTCGGCTCCTCCTTTGTATTGAGAAATAATAACGTGACAAAAGAAAGCAAATTCTCTCTGAAAGATGGCAACATGAAGCATTATTGTGAATCACTGTGAAGAGAGAAAGAGAGGAACCTCAAATAAACCAATGCAAATTCACACAGAAAGTCCCCTGTCGGGCCTTGACCTCGGCTCCTCCTTTGCTTTCATTTGACACCTTATTATTTCTCTAGACGTTTAGTCTCAGCACACATTCCTGAAAGAAAGCAGCGAAATTAAACCAAACCATTTCCTGTAGACCAACGTCAAAATCTGATTTCTCAACGGCTTTTTGTTAATAAATATATCTATTTTTAAGTTTCATGGCAAAAGTTGTGGCAAAATCGAAATTTCTTGACACAAGACTTGCTGCCATTTTTTTCCTGGAAGTTTCTGGAACTTGTACATCGGGAATCAAACATCGGGTTCGGAATAATGCACTCGTTGACTGCGTAATGGCGAATAACGACTGTGAACTGATATTCGGCCTTTGAATCCCATAACACGGCGAGTCCTGCCAACACCGCGGTAATCCCGCACATTCTCGGGCCTGATATACGACGTTGGACTGGCTTTGTTTAGCCGTTGCTTATCTAATCAATGTTGTCTGGGTACTTTACAGCACGAGGGAGAACATTTTTGAAAGTATCTGTCATCTTTATTAGATATTAGAGCATGGAGCAGCTGCCAAGCCACTAAGTCATGTCGGCTTTAAGGCCGCTTCTGAACAATTGATTATCAGTGCAGTGCGGTTATAAACTTAAACGGCAGCGATCTCTAGCCTGTAATGCCCAATAATTAAGTTACTTCGACTGGCGAGTTAATCTGAGCTATCGCTAACGAATGCTCGCTGAAATGACCTGGCGGGAAACCATAGCACTGCAAAAAATCCACATGAAATAATAAATAAAAAATAAATAGAAATAGAAAATATTTCTAAATAGAAAATAAAAAAAACTAAATGAGTAAAAAAAGACTTAAATTTTACTTAAGTAAAATTATCTGCCAATGGGGTGAGGAAATTGTACTTGGTAAGACGGCTTAAAACTATTTTCTTGAAAGCAAATTCATCTTTTTCTCTTAATTCTAAGTTAGTTGATTTATCTTTTCTGAAATAAACAAGATTTATTGTGTAATTTCAAGATCTATTGGCTTGTCAAGAATTCATTTTTTGCAGTGTGGAGTTCAGCAGACTGTCGCTGGATGCGGATTTAAGCCAGAGCGAGAAGAGTAATATCATGTATCTTAAAGTACGCAGATACACCTTGCTAGGCTTGAATATCGGCACTTATGCTGCCCACTGCTTCGGGTTTTTGTGTGTGTCACTTCATCGTATATGTGTGTGTAACTTCACTAGACGGATAAATGCAGAACACAATTCTGATTCAATCCCTAGTGGCCATATTGACAATCTCACACACTTTTTTCATTGTTTTTCTTGGGAATTGAAATTGGGGTAGACAAAATTGAACTTCCATCAAGTTTTGGAGTTGAATTAATCTCAAAAAGTTTGATATTTGCCTGATTAAAAAAAAAAAAAAAAGTGTGACATTTGCAGAGTCTCCATTGATTTTCATTGAAGAATTGCAAGCATGAAATGTCTTAGATTAAGTTGTATTTAACTCCCAACATTGCAAAAATATGAATTCTTGACAAAACAATCCTTAAATCAGACTTGTTTATAATTTAGAATTATTTTAGAATTCGAATTAAGAATTTAATTAGCTTGTTTTGAGAAAATGGGAATAGTTTTACATGGGAAATGTAAAATTTGCTCACCCCATTGGCAGATATTTTTTTTTTTACTGGTTGTTTTTTATTTTCTTATTTTCTCATGCAAATTTATTGTAGTGAAAACAACATTCTGCAACCGTAGAAAAATCAAACAGAACGTTCAAAACATCACAATGCTCTCGTTGGTTCTTGCTTCCTTACTAGTAGTGTCCACGAGAACATGATATCCGCTTTGGCACGGACTCTTAAGTCTTCAAACCGAACATTCTCTCAGTTTCCGTGAACAGTGGCTCAGGCCCGGTACAAGGTCTGTTTCTGTTTAACTGGTCTGAAGGGTCCACACGCTACAAATAGGCTTAAATGAGAAGGAGCAGCTCTCAGCGGTCATTATCCCACCATCTGTGAAAGTCTGAGAGCAAGAATGAGAGAAGAGAAGCAGAATGAGACTGTCAGATTAAATGCTGTTCTATAAGAGGTTGTCAAAGATGTCAAAAGGCATTTTAGTCTGGGAATGCTGGTCAGATGGAGGAAAGTGCAAGCATCTTATTGTACGTGGATTTCTATAGCACAGAAGACTTGAGGATATGGGAGGAGTCCGTTTACGTTTCTTCATTTAGATGCGTCTGTATATTGATCGCGAACTTGTAGCAAAGACGGTGTTCATTTATGAAGATGTACGCAACATTTTTCTGATATTCACTAGATTTTACTCTCAGATCAGTTAAATATAAAAGTATTTTCTTCGATTTTTTTTTTTTCAATTGCCGTCACCATTTTTATAATTTATAGCCTATTATAGTGGTTAGCTACTTCCTGAAGATTTTTCTTACAGGAAGTGGATTTTCAGGCTTAAATTCTCCTGTAGACTCCTAAATACTTTGGAGTACAGTAAAAGTTTTTTATTCATTTGAATTCGGAAGATGATAAGCAAAGCATACATTGCCAGTTACGGTAACTCATAACATTTTTGTCGTTTTTATTTTCATTAAATTGTTTAATCCAGAATCAGACTCGTCCCTGTTTTTAATTAATTTCAAACTAAATCATATGAATCAATATACTGTAGTCTCATCAATATGCGTTTACAAAATTAAAAAAGTTTCCCAGACAAAAAAAATGTATTTGTATTGTATACATTAAAGCAATGTATTTGCTTGGTTAAATGACATTTTTGTCATCTTAAAAAATACTATACAATAAGTTGGCCTTTTTTAGGTTTGTACAATACAATACCTTTTTTTCCTCATTATTCCCTCTGTTACTGCTCAAAAGAATAAAAATATACTTATGCATACACATTTACATCATATATGACTTATTTATTCTTTAAATATATGTGCAACATGATTTTTTTACTAATTATTTGCCACATCGACATGGACTACAACACCCATAATCCCCGGCTGCCTGTTTCTCAAGGTTGAGGTAGTTAGGTGTTTACCTGTTTCACCTGTGATCTCAAGTTATCTTATTTAAGTCATCACCTGTTTACAATCAGTTGTTACAACTAATCCTCTCTTGCTTAGGCCTATGCTTAGCTTCTAAACATTCGTCATAAGCTGCTCAAACTCCATCAATGCTGGTTACAAGGGGAATAAAAGCGACCGTTATTACTTATTTACAGATATTTTTGCACCAAAACTAGTATTCAATTGCATTATTCACTGTCCTTGAGCTGCTTGTTTTGATATTCCCCAAATATTTGGTCTCAATTAATTTTTCACACTTTTCGCCAAAATGTGTTTGTTTATCCCTTGTACAACAACAGTATTGTTTTGGAAAAGATCGATGCTTTAAAAAATTCCAACCATCAAGGATGATTTACAGCTAAATCGCAGTTCTCCAAAGGTGAAGACAACCTACATCTTTTTTTTCTCTCCTTCGTTCCAAACCCCCGAGCCCACCCTGCACAAACATAAACAAGATCATAAAAACACCCGACAGTAGGAACAGATTGGCAGGTAGAAGAGATCTAGTTTTTCCATGTTTCTCCCCGTCAGGTCTGATGTAGCTGTATTGATTGGCACGGTAGAGAACCACACTGCATTTGGAGAGGATTTTCTGTCATCGTTCCGATAAAGACCAAAAGAGTGTAGAGGGGGAAAAAAAATGATAATCTGAACAGCAGGTTCCCTGACTGTGCTGAACACATCCTCCTTAAAGCCGTTGGTGCCGCGACCCGGTTAGTTCCACCGGAGATGGAGATGCTAAAAGTCACCGATCGGCCCATGAGGCGACTAGCTGTGGAGTCAGAAAAGCCTGTTCTTTTCTTTACTAGAGGCTCTGTCCAAATCCCCCGTCTTTAACAGCTTCTCAATGACCTTGTCCAGGCTGACCGTGAAGTTGGACTTCTTTCAGCTATCAAGGGGGAAGCTTTCTAATAGCTACCGGGTAGCTGAAAGGTGTTGGCCTGTCATACCTCATCTAACCTGATTTACCCGCAACGCCTGCATCTCTCCGGCCGGACAATTACTGTCCAATTCCAGTTTGCTTCTTCAAAGCACCGACGTAATGAAAAATAATTAAGCTGAAAATGAGTTTTCTCTTGAAATGGCCTCTCCGGTTGAACACAATTGCAGATGGCTGTGTGGGGCGGCTTTAATACCAGTAAGACTTTACTCATTTTCAGGGTCTTCACTGTGAAAGCCTCTTTATCTTCATGCGTGTTCACACTCCAATTCAACCGTCAAATAATGCGATGCTTCTCATTGTTTCGTGGTAGCCCTACGTCTCTGGTGTGGTCCGTTTGTGGATCTGCGAGGAAGCAAATCACGTGGTACACTTTGCCCTCAAGTAGATCTGAATTGCAGTGATGTAAAGTACTTGATACTTGTTACTTTACTTAAGTATATCTGGCTACTTTCTACCGAATGTCAAATATAAGCATCTTTTACTCTGTACTTGACTACATTTGTGATTATCTGTACTCCACTAGATTTGAACGGATATTTACTGTTACTTGTTCTTTTGTGATTGTGCGCGACAAGTCGGCGTCTTTTTTCTTGGGCGGATGAGGGGATATCGACATCTGTACTGGTACTGGATGCTATTTATGAGCTACGTCATGTTGGATATTTTTGCACATTTGAGTGTGACTGAGACTGGTTTGTTCTTTTTTATTTTTTTTTTGTTTTGTCATTTTGAAACACTGAGGTGTTAAATGTCATTTTTACATTAGGAAATAAAAAAAAATTTTTTATATGTCTTGGAGATTTTTTTCAGAATTTATTTCAGAACAAGTAAATAACTGAAATTATTTTAGAATTGCATACTTTACGACGACTTTATAGAATCAGTGACTTGTGACTTGTATTGATATAATTTTTACAGTAAGGTAGCCATACTTTTACGCATATTGTTTACAGGTACTCTTGTTAGAAACATTAGGTATGGAGGGGGTGTCGACATTGTACCTTTAGGTAGTGTAGTTAGTTGTTGTTGTGTTTGTGTGTTGCGAGATTAGTTTAGTGTAGCGAATGGAGGGGAAGGTATTTCAATGGTTTTACTTGTATTTCGGCACTATTCATGGCTTCCTCCCGTCTATTAGACCAGTGTTCCTCATTGTCGTCTCACAAACCACTTGTAACTAAATATTGTGCACCCAACTATTCCACTCTCACTGTATATTTGTCTGAAAATTGTGGACTTTTTTTTTTTTACCCAGCTTTGTTTTCCCTTAAATTGGACCGATGAAACTTAGAATCTGCCACTTTGGGGATAGCCACAACATAATTGGGGGGCTTGTTCGAGAGTTGAACCCTGGATCTTGTTGCTAATGCTACTGGTTTTCTAGTATTGGTGCATTTTGGAGCCAGATGTGGTCCAGTGGTTGGCACTTGGACTTGTGTCCAGAAGAGGTGGACATACTCAAATCCCCCTGGGACTGGTTTTAGGATTAGGTTCTTTCAGTGTGGTCATGAGAGGCATGAGGTTGCTAAAAAAACATTCAGAAGATAGACAACTTTCATTCAATTGCAGAGAATACTGGCACCTGCTGGTTCAAGCTGGATTTCTTCTGTGGTAGTTTTGTTTTCCTAGCCATTTGTTCCTTTTTGCTTGCTCACTAGTCATAGCCAATATCATTAATCTTGGTAAATTCTACTAATACAGCTTTGAATAAAGAAACTGAACTGGTCCTACTAGGTTTTTTTTTTTCTTTTTCTTTCGTTGAGGTTTATTCTCGCTTTAAATTGTGTTGAGGAAATGTAGCATTTAACAGTATGTAATATATAGTGTATTTAACAGTTAAAAATGGAACATACTGTAGCTCAGTACTCACACCAGTCCAATTCGCAAATCACAGCCATGCTTCAAATAATCTGCTTTTCTAAGCATACGAGGACAAAAAAATAATGATTAAAAAAAGAATTGACTAGCAAGCAAAATAATTCATGTTCGATGAAAGAGATGATAAACAGAGCGTGCGAGGATGATTTATTAGTTGTAGAGAGAGAACAGGCATCTCGAAACAACTCAGACATCTATCATTATTGTTTGCAGACATTCTGTCTATTTTGCTTTACATACTTGGAATTGCTGGCACTGAGCGAAATGTATTGAAGGAAATTCCTCTGATAGCGAGCGTCGGTCTCTTTGAGGTATTAAAGACCAATAGTCTGGATCTATACAAACACAAATTATATTTAGACACTTGGAAATAATTTGAAGTTCTAACATTTCTAAAATTGTGTATTATTATTAGTCATTTATTAAAATCAAGTTATTCAACCTTGGTAAATACATATTTAATTGTCACTAAAATATTATAATTAAAAAATATTTTTTATTATTAGGCCTAATTGATAATTAAAAACTAAAATATAAATTAGTTTACAAAACAACTTGCTCTAGCAAACCTTTTTTTTCCGCTGCTTTCTATTGTTCATTTGTAGTTCTTGTATTATTTGACGAATTTTTCATGTCCATTCTTTCAACATTTTAAAAATGTTTGTTCTTCAGCTCGATTTATCGTTTTAAAATGTTAAATATTTTTAACCAAAACATATAATTTCGATGTAGTTTATATGTAACATATACATATAAATTCAGGCCTTACAATTATATAATATATTCATACGTACACATTTATTATTATTACATTTATTTCATTACATTTACTTTTTTTAAATATTTTATTTTTTGATTTTATGGAGCTGTTGTAAAAAATATTTCACACAAAAATCCCGATTTATTAATCACGTGTTTGTTTTCTTATCACACACACACACACACACACACACACACACACACACACACACACACACACACACACACAGACACACAGTATAGTGTCCGGCCTTCTGCTCTTTTGCTTCGATTAGTTTCCCATTTATCTGGTTGGCTGCTTAGGCATTCCTGTATTTATATAAAAAGTCTCTACTACGGCACCTGAAGAGGAGCCGCAGAAATAAAAGTGGGTTCCCCGTTCGCCTCGAATCAGAATTTACAGCAGCTTTGCCCTGGAAATCCACTCAATAATGATTCGTTCAGCTGTCAGGAACCGAATCGCTCACACGCCATCGCTGCGTCTGCTGCTCTTGTTCATCACAAGACCCTGGAGAAAAAGAAGGTGTTAGTGCTGATAATTAGTAACTCTTATTACGTATTTTTAATTATTATTGTTTTAATTTAGCTTCTAAAAGCACACACCCTAGCGGTCAAAATATGATGGCTGTGCTAAAACGTTATAATCCATAAACGTTTCTTTTTTGAATCCCTGTATCTTTCACCTTATATTTAGCACTAGTTTTAGGACTGTAACCTTTGCAGTGTCACATTTATTCAAATTCAGTCTAAAACATCTGACTATTTACACAATTATTTCCATGTCGCATCTGAATATTCAAACGCACATGCAAAAATATAAACTTTTGGTTGTTTTGGGCACAGCAGATGCTGAAGTTGTGGACTGTGATGATTGTAAATAAATATTAATAAGTATTGAGTAAAAAAAAACATCTCAGTTTGTTTTAATATACTACGTAAAATTCCTAGACTTAATATACTGATATACACTACAAAATATACATTGAACTAATTAAATGTGCATCAATTAACTTGTTTGAACTTTTTTTTATTAAATTGAGCTTGTGATTGTGTTTGAGTCTCACCAAAGCAAAAATATTTCTTTCATGGATATTTTAAAAGAAAAATCTAAGCCAACTGAGCTGAAATTAATTGGAAAAAAAAAAAAAAGGTGAAGTCGCACATATAATAAAAAAATTATGTTTGTGTAACTCCACCTCGACAAACTCTTTGCTGTGAGGAGACAGCTCTACCCACAATGCCACTGTGCCATCCTGGTCAAAAGAAATGTTTAAATATGATAAATACATCATTTAATTACCATCAAACACCATGCAAAGAAAAAGCTCAAGCCAATGTGGATTTTACCTCAAACTTGCATGTTAAAAATGTCCATTATTTTTCTGTAAAATTTCTTTATTAAAATTAGGGGGGAAAAAATTGTCAGTTTATGAAGAAAAATGTCCGTTGCCCATTGCTTGTGAAACGTTCCTCTCAAGTATCCGACTAGTTTGAGTGGCATGTGTTGGTTGAGAGGAACATGGCACGTACTGTGTGCCTAAATACTGATCTCCTGGCTCCTTAAATGTCAGGAAATATAAAGCCACTTTCACATCCTTCACAGCTCTGACATCTTCCTCTAGATAAACACACACCTCTGCTGAGAAGCCCGCCGACGTTGGGTTTCTTAGAAAGAGCCTGAAGCGAGGAGAATGTTGATACCAGGGTGCCAATTCTTTTCAGATGACTCTCTGGCAAGTTCACATTTTGTTGCAAAGGAACAATAGAATACCACCAAGAATTTGGTTAAGTGTGGCTTCTTGAGATTATATCAACTTTGCCTTTCTGTATATTCTCCAGTCCAACTCCACATTGAAGAACATCAGGCCTACTAATATTTGGAGCTCTGTCTGGTGCTTTTGAGATCTACCAGGCGAGATCAATGTCAGCATGTCTGAAACGACTCCAGATCTTCAACATCAGCCAGAAGCAAACTGCAGCTTGGATGTATCACTTGGCATATTTAGAAG
Organism: Paedocypris sp. Pulau Singkep; assembly: GCA_017309775.1. Lineage (NCBI taxonomy): Eukaryota > Metazoa > Chordata > Actinopteri > Cypriniformes > Paedocypris > Paedocypris sp. Pulau Singkep. The sequence continues at coordinate 41,713 of MU204239.1, forward strand.
AACCCGAAGCAGAAGATTATGAGATTGAGTGTGCTTTCACATATAGTTTGTTTTAAGCGAACCAAACTCAGTGTAAAGTGAGGCAGAAAGGGAAGTGAGCTCAGTTCTTTTGCTGTTCACATCCTAGTGGACTCAGAAGAGAACCCACTTCTTTTTTCGGTCCTCTTCAGCAATGAAGAGACTCCAGACTCTTGTTCAGACAAGAATCTGTTAATTCCGTGACCTCTCCTTCGATGAGTTTTGCCCCTTTCTTGTACATTTTTTTTAAATTACTTTAACGCGGTATAGGTTAATACCATTTTTCTTCATTTATTGCGAGATCAAAAGAAAGACTTTAATTTATTAGGAATAAGAAAATATATTTTTTAAAAGAACGGTTTTATTGGGTTAAAATGAGTTGTCGCTTAATGCAGTCGCCTTTCCAAATATTATTAAATCTCCGCCTGGGACACACGACCTGCCTTTATGAACTGTTTTTTTCCTGCTTGATAATGGAATAGAATTTTTATAGTCCAAAAGCTAGTTCAAACAGGTGAGTTTTGAGTGTTTGACTTAAAAAAACGAAAGAGTTTCGATATTACTGATGTGATGGGGAAGCAACAGTTAGTTTGGGAGGAACAGTTAGGTTGATGGTGGATGATGATCTTAGAGAGCGAGTAGATGAGGCAGTATGGATGAGCTCAGACAGATATGGTGGTGCGAGGTTGTGAATGGCCTTAAAAGTGAGAATGAGAATCTTGGAATTAATTCTGCTGAATGGGAAGCCAGTGGAGCTGTTGTGGAGCTGTTGTAAGACAGGGGTGATGTGATTGTAGGATGGGATTTAGGTGATAATATGAGCAGCAGAGTTCTGGACCGGTTAGAGCTTGTGGAAAGATCCATTGTGACCTAAACTGCTTCTCTTAAGGTATTCACTTGGCCCGACAACCATCTCTACACCGTGTTAATCTGCTTGGTTCCTTCGTCCAACCTTGTTCATCCTTCATTCAACTTCCTTCGTTTTCGAGTATCCAGTCGAGATCAACGTGAGGACAGACTTACTGTGATGAAGTTGAGGTTGTGTCCTTGACAACTGCTTGTGTTTATGCTAGGTGCTTACGAGTAGCACCTCGCAACACGTGTATTGCATCAATGTGTATGAAAGCATAGGAATGGTTGCATTCTCCCTTTCATTCCTTTCATTCATCACAGATCACAAAGGCCGCACAATCTCCACGACCACCGTACCAGTCTTAGCGTTCCTTTTTGTGAGAAGAGGTTTAGTTAAGTTTTCCTGTTCTACCTTAACCCTTGCCATCTAGTTTTTGTATTGTTGCCAAAATCACAAAATAGCCATGTTTGTTCCAAGCCCTGTTGTGGTCCATTGGTAGGGAGTAGGACATACCACCAAAGCATTGCAGGTTCAATCCTGGTCCAGTGGGTTTCACATCTGATCACAGAAGGGTTTCACAAAATGAACTTAGGCAGAACAATGGACACCACAACTTAAGGCTGCCCACTGCTCCGGGTGTGTGTGTTCACTTCACTGAATGGTTAAATGCGGAACACAATTTTGATACGGCTCCTAGTGGCCATATTGACAAACACCTCACTTCACTTGAGTCTTTCCACCAATGCTTGGCCTTAACAAACAGTTTGCTTGTCTTTTCTGGCCTGTATTGCAATAGTTGGTTGCTATGCAGATACCATAGCAAAGTGTGTGTGGGCTTGACTGTGATAAGTTATTGTTTTCAGTTTTGTCGGACAATGCTTTTTTGGATTGGGAAAGTCGAGAACCACAAGGTCCGAGTTTGTAAAGTTCACAAGGCTATTGGTATGGAGAAGAGCTTTCTTAATAATCTCTCCAGATGTCTCTGGTGCATCTTTTGGCAAGTGATTATTATGGGATTTAGCAATTTTGGAGTAAAATCCAGGATATTACTTGCATGAATTCAAGGGGAAAACTTGCATGAGTTTAAGACCAATATAAGTCACTAGTTTATATTAGAATTTATATGAATGTATTCATTCACATTTAAGCAAGATGGTTGGTTCATAGCCATTATACATTGAAAATGCCACGTTTTGTTTCTGGAAATCAAACCCACAACTCAGAAGAGCTTATCTACACCAGCTTGATACGGGATTGAGAAAACTTGCAGTTTTTTTTGGTCAGGTAAGGCTATTTGCTCTATAATTAAATGTAATATTATATAGATTTTAATATGTCGAGATTTAGTCAGGGATTAAAGATTGATAAGGGTGGAGAAGGACATTCGGTTTATCTTAAACCAGGTGATTATGAAGCTAATGAAATGTACAATTAAAGCGAACACTTACCAACACAGTGTGATCAAAGATGACTGGAAAACATATCTGCAGATATTAAAAGACTAAAAAAGAACAAAGAGAAAGGAATCCATACATGAGACCAAAAGGAAGGAACAAGAGACTCTGAGAAACAAAAATTATATTCAGATCAATTGACCAAATATACACAAAACCAACGTGCTAAAGTTAGCACTTAGCATTACCACTTGGCATTAGCATTAGCACTAGCCCAGCATGGCGCTAGCATTAGCACTATGCCGAATGTTGCTTAATATTCTGTTCATAGACGATGATTAGACTACTACTTTTACATTTAGACTACACCTCACAGACGTAACAATCCTTTGCAGTAAGATTGTATATATTTTTGCGTTTAAATACGCCATCACAACAAAACTAGCGACACTGACTATTGTTTTGCCCTGTGCTGATTTTATCCTGAATTTTTCTCTTCTGAGGGAAGCGAACGGCAAAATCAAACCACCACAGGATTGAATCCCACAATGGCTTCCTAATATTCAAATTTTCATTGGCTTTCTTATATTCAAATGCTGTAAAGAGGTGCTAATTACGTGCTAGTAAGAGTGTTTGTTTCCGCTCCCGTTCTTGGTTTCCAACATTTCCAAGCTTCATTAGCCATGAGCTGAATCACACGTGCCTTTACTTCCGCCTCGCTGCTGTCCACCTGCCCCGTAATTAATAAAGACCTGCCATTTATCTTGCTTCTCCATCTTGCTCTTTGATTCGCTTGTCAGAAACCATTAAAGCCACTCTGGAGCCCACCGAGCACCAGCAGGAGGCCGTGTCAGAAGCACATCAGTCTGATTTAGTGGGCTTATTGGAAACCTGCAGTGGAATCCAAAGGATACCAAAAATGTGTATGAGCCTTCATCTAGCAGCTTTGTTTCGTTCTTCTTTTCGTTGTGGTTTTCTTTTTGGATCTGTGAAGAGTTTGGTACGAGGAGTTGGTGATGATAAAAAAAAAAAAAAAAAAGACATGCTGGATTGTGGCTGCATTGTGGGTAAGTAAGGCGGACTCATGTGTTTCATTCTTGTGCTTGCGTGGGTTTCCTCTGGGTCTCCAGTTTCATCCCACAGTCCCAAAACATGAAAAAGAAACGGGGTCTGGAAAAGTGGCGGCTGAGAGTGTCCTGCTCTGTGATTGGCTGTTCACCAATCCAATTTGAGTGTCTGCAATTGCCATCAGCTCCTCGTGGCTCCGAAATGTAGTTCAGGAAATTAAGAGATAAATGTTTTTGTCCGAAAAAATTCATGTCAAAATTATTTATGATAATACAAACCACCCGTCAGGTACAACCCAAATTTTTAAAGCCCACCAATTTATTATTATTATTATATTAAGAGGGAATTATTTATTTTGCTTGTTTAATTGTTTGAAAGCCATTTAAACAAATAACAGGACTTTAACATTTTATGTAAATGTAACTCAACAAGTGCAAAACAAATACAAATTAATCAAAAGTGAGAGAAAGTGTCAGATTTTTAGGACCGGGATTTGAACCCGCAACCTTCCTGCTGCAAATTTTCCATCCCGGTATTAGTCCATGCTAAAAAAAAGTTTCTTTCAGTGGACGAATGTTAGTATACACAGTAAAGTGAACATACACACACTCAGCCCGCAGCAGTGGGCAGCTTTATTCCGTGCCAATTTAGGTAAATTAACTCAATACATTTTTTCAATACATTTATACATGCGTAAATAAAGCATAAAATTTTTTGCTGTACTTGCGACCATCTATAAGTGAACAACAGCAAATACGCATCATTGTAAGATACAAGCAGCTATACAAACTCTACACATTTTTTGGAGAATAGCGATTATAATATTTAGCATTGCACCAAACGGAGTAGTGTTCCTAATTTTGTTGTAACCATGTGTCGCAATGACAATAAAGGCATTCTATTCTATTCTATTATATTCTATAACAGTAACAATATAGTATTTTAATCGTTATTTAACCATGTAATCTCACGCCGAGCATTGGCGAGCTTGGTTCGGCCGCTGGCTGTGATGTGGCATCATTTCCAGGCTCTTCTCGCGCTGGTCTACATGCGTGGCTCTGAAAGCCGAGTGTTCTTGGTTTGTTTTTGCGTCTGATCTGATGGCCAACAGCTCTCGCTTTCTTATTCATCCCACTCGCTGGAACTCACTCCCCCCTCTTCAGCTGTTAAGACCTGCTTTGTCGGCCATTTCCACGTGTTTATTTATCATGGGTGCATGTGTACGAGCTACTTTGATCCCACCAGGAGCTGTTGGGGGCCGCAGAAGAGGAACCGAGAGCATGATGTGGGAAGTTTTGTCAATTTAAGACCCACAGGAGAGAAGTGGCTGTCGTTCGAGTGAGGAAAAACAGGCCACGAGAGGAAGTCGAGGGGATTCTGCAGGAAAACCGCTTTGGAACATGTGATTCCACAGAGACGTGGCAGTGGTGGAATAATAGAGAGTGGCAACAGATCCAAGCTGCTTTCCCTAAGGTATTGTTGGAAGCCGTGATAATCTCAGTGCTAAAACTTCAATGCTATAGGAACCGTTAGCCTACGCGCGGCATCGCTCGCGGGCTTATACAACAGGATTTTTGAGCTGCTTTGTGTCTGGATCCAGTCACTATTTCGACAGACTGATGGGACTTTTATTCTGACACGTCCCAGATCAGACAGTTTTGTTCAGTCACACTTGCCGCTGTTTTCCCCGCCCCTTTTGTTTCCTGACTAGATCTATTATTAGCTTATTTATTTCACCTGTGCCCGGTCGTTTGTTCCCTTATTTAAACCGCAGCCTTTCTTCAGTGGTCTATGTGGGTCGTCTGTGTTTGGGAAGTTCTTGAGTCTTGTTGCACTTTGTGGATCATTGAGTTTTGCCTTTCGTAGTTTTTTTTTCTTATTGTTATTTTTATGGTAAAAGCCTGTCCTGCAATTGGTTCGATTTATTCAACAAACCCCGATTTCCCCAAACATCAGTTCTTCCGGAAATACAGAAACGGCAAATCTAATTATTTTCAGTTGCTGCATATTATTTCAGAAATAAATAATTAAGTGATGTGTAAAAGCTGGATTTTATTAAATTTTGAATTGTATTTGTGTTTTTCATCCTATACTTACTTCCCATTTTTAACACACACACACACACAATTCTTTTTTGTATTAACTTGAAACGGAATGAATAGAAATCAGCAGGTTTTTTTTGTTTTTTATTTGTGCTTCTTGTAAATCAACTCGAGACCCCGGCCTGTCAGCGAGTGATCAGCTCTTACTTTATTCCGCTGATTATCGAGAGACTCCGTCCCTCTGGCTTTCTAAACATAACACACAATTACACGCATTCACCGCTTGACCCCATTAAGGGGTCACGGGAGGAAGTCAAGGAGAAGCATGTGACTGTCCGTTATCTGGACAGAAAACATTCCTATCACACCTCGCCTGATATGGATAACCTTCGGGCATTTAACAGATTCATAAATCTTCGTGACAGCAAAATTCTCAAGACCTTTTCTTTTCCCTTGGCCCCTGATGTCAGAACCCCACATTAATTGCATGGACTCACAATGTAGTGTGTGTGTGTGTGTGTTTGTGTGTGTGTGGGTGGGATTTTGTGAAAGCAAATTATTTTTTTATCACAAAATTGTTCCGTGAACATGAAAGTCTTGCCTCTTTATTTTTTGTCAGCTTCACTGACCTTTTATTCAGGAGCCTGAGAAAGTGATTTTGCTATTTGCAGAATTGTTGTTCAAAGTTGGTGTGTATTTACTGTGTGAAATTCCAACAAAATGAGAGAAACTGGTCATTGGCCGGCCAAAGAACCTCAATGTTGGACCATGGTTTCTGGCTGTAACAAAACTAAAGAAAAATTGGAAACGAATGGAAATTGAAAATTGAATAACGGAACAATCATTTTAGACTAATCTATTTTACCAAGGTTGTATAAAATTGATTGAAATCTCTTAATGAATGTTTCGCTCTGATTGTCTCCTGCATTTAAAAATTCTGAAAGCTATCTCAATTTTCAAATGTAGCTAGAGCATTTTACTGTAAACACGCATGTTAGCATTAGCATAGCCACATTTAGCAAAAAAATAAAAATCATTTCATTGGTTTAAAACGCCAGTGGCCTTCCTCGTGACCCAGAAACTTTCGCAGAACAAAGTTGTGGACTCGAACCAGGTGAACTTCTGTCAGCCAGGTAGCAGATGATAGGTCTGACTTTTCGACCCAACAAGAGAAAGACATCTGCCTTGAAGACAAGCAGACCAGATCAAACGGCCGTTGTTGCATTAAATAATAATGATGAATTCTTTGTGTGTGCACTGTTTACCAAGCTTCAGGCTTGTTCAGGCAAATCGTACCTGGATCCTTCTCTCCATATCGATACGAAGACGCAAGTTATTCGAACTTTGTGACCCAAGTGCAAGGTTGGATTCTTAAGATTTCGCCAGATGCTTCCTCCGACCCCATCAGCCAAATATCAGATTTCCCCCTTTTGCAGATTCAATTGCTTCGTCTTTAGCAAAAACCGCCCATCCTTTGACATTTATACAACAATCTGGGGTCTTCTTGTCATACATTTATTCATTAATCTGCTCATTGGCTCTCTCATGAATACAAACGCAACTGTGACCTGCTTTACCTAACCCAGAACGTTTACAGGGATTTGGCCTCAGCTTTTGATACCTGGTTTCCTCATGCATACACATCATATCAACAATAACCAAAGGGCCGGGCACGGTGATAACACCAGGCGGAATTGGACTTCCTCGCTTTTGCTCCGCTTTGCTTTGCATGGTGCTGTTTTCATTTGCATAGATCAAAATACAATTTGATCCCATTCAGTTGCAAGAGGGAAATACAATATCACGCTTTTTTCCAACCCGGTGATGGCAAGTTGCTTGCATCACAAAGGCACGAAACTTCTTGGGTTTGAAGATGATGTGGTGAAGGCCGAGGTCTGTGGCTTAAACTCGATAGGAAGCGCGTTGGTTTTCCGACCAAAGTCGCTTTGGTTGTCCTTTGCATATGCATTGGCTTTCACGTTGATTTGCACAAACCAAAAGAAGCCAAGATCACGAATTTTACACTGATGCAAAAGGAGACAAACTGGCAGATCGTCCTACCAAATATCGTATTATAATTACCCCTTATATATTGTGAATGTAAGCACTCCTTTTTTTTCGAGTTTTCGACGCTCAGAAACTTGGGGGTGCTAATAAACGCCGACTTCAAATGTGCCCGTTTTTCTGTGTTTGAAGTCAGGATCAATCACAAATAAATGGAAACACGTCGTCTTTATGCAGCGGAGCGCGTGTACGTCTTAAATAATGCGTAGTCAGACGTGCATACAGTATAAGCTTTTATTGGCTCAATAACAGAAAAAACATTAAACAGCCACAACACTTAACAGAGACAAAAACACTGAATGTAGTACGATTAAACTAAATACAATCATTAATATTACAACAAATAGAAATTACAACCCAGGACCGGGTAATTAGCTTAGCGCTAACAAACGAGTCTAATGTGTAATCGCAGAAAGAATCTAAACAGTCGAAAATGAAGAACACGGGCAAGAAGTAAAAAATTCAAGGAACAGACACAATCAAAACGCTTGGTCTGCTAAACGGTGGATAATAATCTTTCAAGAATCTAATCAATTTTCTTCAACATCAACATCATTGAAACGGAGAGCTTGACGGTCCTCGCAGTTGCTTTGCTTAGCGTGGACTGGTGCAGACTCTTGGGAAATGAAGTTCTGACCACTAAAATCAACTTTTAGTTTTTTATCATTCAAATAAAACAATATCAAAATGATACGAGTCACAAGTTAGGCTTGTTAAATTAAAAAAAAAAATAGTATATTTACGTAATATTAACGTAATGGAACCAGAAATGTAAAAAACTTGTTTATTACATTTTTTTAAATATATATTTGTGCTTGAAATTTATATTCGCGGGGTGCTTTTATTTGCGTAAATACAGTAGTTTCTTTCCAAGAGGAATGTGTAACGTAAGTGATTGATATATTGGATTCGATGATTACTGAATATAGGATGAACAAATCAGATGTTGGGGGCTGTAGAAGAATTGATGGACTGGAAGTTACCATTTTACGTCCGGTTCAGCCTCCTAATTTGCTCTTGGGTTTCGTTTTCACTTAAGGTAACTGACCCAATAACCCCCAAGTTCACGTCGATGTCTGTTACCGCGCAAACGACACAAAAAAGCATCGGTAGTTTCCCAAAAACTTGACGCCTACAGGGAAGATCTATATCAGAAGAGGATCTTCTTTCCACCGTTTGAAGATACACTCTTTGTCTTTGATCTGACATTTGGCCGTGTTAAATCTCTGATCATGTGTCACATGGTCTTAAGTTTGTGACCTCTGACCTTTTGAGACCTCTCACATACCTCATTATTTAATTAAATGCTTGAGTCTGGCAACAGGTGCCGTATTAGCACTGTCACCTTTGACCTTACGACTAAAAACCACCGACGTATGTTGGTTCTCTTGAGTTCCACATGTGTTGGTGCTTGTAATAACAGAATTACACACGTCCCTTTTTTTTCACTTCTGGAATGTGTCTGAAGAACTGTGGCAAAACAAAAGGTCTTGTAGAAGAACATCTCCACATTTCAAGAAGTAGAAGAACATCTAGCCACAACATTTCTTCTTGGCTCGAAAGTTTATCAAGTCTATCCATCCAACTGAAAGACGGAGGTGCGTTGGCAACTCAGACGTTCATTGCTTCTCCCACAATAATTTCACACTATCAAAATAGCCATTGATTTTTAATCGTTTTTTTTTTTGGTGGATGAGCGAATCCCAGCAACTCTAAAGGCAGAACCTTCACCCTGGATCGGTGACCAACCAATTGATGGACACTTTTCCAGATTCCAGTTTTCCTGAGAGCATGTTTTTAGACTGGGAGGAAACTGGAGACCTAGAGGAAACCCACTAGGCACAGGAGGAACATCTACATAGAAAATCTGTGCCTGAAACTTAAATTTCGAGCAGACCACGGCGCTGATTGGAGTTGACAGCGAAACCCACTGTGCTAAAAATGAAACGTTAAGTCACTTTGCCGTCATTGTGCTATGATTATAATAATTTCAGCAGCCATTTAGTCGGACACGTCTAGAAGAAAATCTAATCGAGACAAAAGTGTAGAACTTTCTTTTCATATGCACTAAATGAAAATGGGTATTATAAAGTACTCAAAAAGTACAAGTACTCAAACAAAAAAGCAGTCAAGTATTAAAATATAATGTAAACCCTTGTGTAAAACAACAAACAGAAAGCCTGATGCCGTTTTATTCGAGTCCATTCGTCTTTTTTTTTTAACTCCGAGTTGTTGAATCCAACGAATCCGAGTGAAACTTTACCACAGGCTTTCCCGCCGTCCCAAGCCCCGCCTCCATTTTCCCCAACACGCATTGCCTTTCTTGCACACGGCTCCTTTAGCCGCTGACAGATGTCGTGTTATTCATGAATATTCCAGTCTGGCACTATAGACGAGCCTTTGATCGGCGTTTCAAAAGAGGTGCCTGTCTGTGGCGGTGCCAGAGACGCTCCGTGACTCACTGTAGATCTGCCGCAGTGACCTGTTTGTTTCCCAGCAGCCACCTGCATTAGCACCAGCGCCGCGACTACATTAGCCGCATGACTGCAGGACGCCAATGCGCGGAGATTAATTCCACAATTACACGTCTGCGTGCTTTGTGCCGCCATTGTTCTACATCGCACACCTTGCACTTCCTGTACGCACCCTGGGCTTCGTCCAATGGTTGTTAAGGAATTGGATGATTGTGTTGTACACGGAGTTGTACAGTGCATGTAGACATAATACATATTGGCATCGGTAGACTGGATTATCTGAGGGATGTCAAATAAATGATATAGTTTGAGGCAAATTAATGGTACAGTATTTTTCTGGTACAGATTCTAAAATATTGCTGGTACAGTTATCGATATTGTTCTTTCGGCCTTGATATTGATATAATATTGATGTTGATATTTTTTTTTTTTGGTTTGATAATGTTGATCTTTTATTGATGTTCTTGAAAAAATTATTTTGATATTTATTATTTTGATTGTTTTTTATTATACACTATTGAGTTTTTTGAGAGCAAAAATTCCATTATCATTTTAAAATAATTTCATTCGCAAGTCGAATGTGTCATGTGGATTTTCAATGACTACAATTTTTGAATGACAAATTTCAATGAAACCAATAACGACTAAAAACCAATGCAATACAAATGTGTCTTAAATGGAGATAGAGAGAGACTTATATGATATCGATATTTCCGAGATCAAAAATTCATTTGAAAACACCTTCATTCGCAATCTGAATTTGTGTCATTGATTTTTAATGACTACAATTTTTGAATGACAATTATGGAATGAATTAAACAATAATTTGAATTAAACCAATAACAACCAAAAAGCAATTACTACAAATGTGTCTTTAATAGAGATCCAGAGAGAGACGTATGTGATATCGATATTTCGGACGACACTTTTCGATGAAACCAATAACAACCAACGACCAATTGAATACAAACGCGTCTTAAAACAAGAAAGAGAGACTGACTATTGACCAATCACTAGCCGTAATTCCTATCTGAGAAACAATCATTAAAACCGAAAACACACACAAAATCAGCATCGATTTTTTTTTTTTTTTTTTGCCAAATATGTGGTTTACAAGACTATTAAAAAGCCCCTAGCTGTAGACCAGACCATCTGTGTGGCCGCCTCAGCAGTGTTTTAGGTGCGGAGCGGGTGGGTGTGCGGGCGCTGTGACACTTTCACATTAAAAACAATACGAAGCCGCCATCTGCAGCCTGAGAAGCCACTCGGTGCCCGCGGCCCCTCTCGACCCCTGGACGGGAAAAAAAACAGCCGTGGTCCATTCAACGCCTGGATCTTTTCATCCCGTCTGCTCCTCTAGTATTGCTAATGATATTGGTTTCCCTCATCGAGGCATTTGAGAGGCGCTCGGTCTCAGGCTTTCTTTGTCACGGAGAAGGAATGGAGGGTATCCTCTTCCCAGAATCCTCTACAGAAGAGTGAAGACACTGCTGGCACTTATCCACTCGTGGTTCCTCACCTTTACGTGGCGGACAAAAGATTTCTGAGCCGTGCTTGACAGATTCTCTCAGCCACTGGTATTTTTTTTTCCTGTGGGACAATTTTGGTAGAACTTGAATTGGTGTTTCATAAGGACGTTTTACTCGCTCTTTAGTGGAGCTCTAGACTGTCCTGACCAGGAAACACGGCCTGGTTTGAGCCAATCTCAGGAACTCTGGACCTCACGATGAAACCCTGGATTTGCGGCCACACGCCTTTTGTATTAATTTATTAAATACTGTATTTACGTGAATATAAACGCCCCCTTGTTTTCGAATTTCAATTGAGGAACAATTATATAGTGCGTCTATATAATGTTAAACAATTTGTCCGTAGGCAGACGTGCTACAATATAAGCTTTTATTGGCTCAAAAATAAAGAAACATTAGACACGCCACAACACTTGACAGAGACTAAATAACACTGGAAGTAGTAAGAATAAACTAAATACAGTACAATTATTAATTGTACAAGAAACGGAGACTACGAACCATAATTTGGGATAGCTTAGCTTAGCACAACCAGCTACAAACGAGTCCAATGTGTCATTGCAGAAAGAGTCGAAACAGTCAAAAATTAAGAACACAGGCAAGAGGTAAAAAAATCCAAGGAACAGACACAATCAAAACGCTTGGTCGCTGCACAGGGGATAAATAATCCTTCGCTATGATCCTCTTCACAAGGCATCGGATAAACGGAGATTTTGAAACATAAACCTAACTGAACTAGAAACGTTATTGAAAAGATTAAAAAGAAATTCTTTTTCTTTCACTTTTATGCCTGAAACGTCAGGGTGTTGCATATTATCTCAGGGTGCTTAAATTCACATAAATACAGTGTATTTTATGAAGACAAAACCAAGCAGAACTTTGCTTTAGCAGGGTGTCACGCTTCACGCTTGGAGATATAAAACCTAAACTCTTTGCTCTTGACAAAATGTATAGAGACCTGACGGAGACACAATGGTGGGCAACAGTCGAATAAAAACTGGTGACATCTTAAATTCACAAACAAAGGAATACGCAAAAGGAACCAATAGAACACAAAAATTACAAGGGACTACAAAAATTCAGGAAGACTCAAAGCAGAGGTTTCTGGGTTATGTAGTTCATAGCGATGTGACGCAGGCGACATGTAAGCAGATGTGTACTTTAGGCAACCAATACATTTTTATTTGCTTGTTTTCGGCAACAGTTTTCTCTGAAAGGCCAGAAATATGCTTTTAAGAATATAAGAGTCTGTAAATTTGCCATAGGTGTGATAGCATAAACATATACTGTGTGCCCCACACTGTGATTGGTTGGCTCCAGACTGAAAGATGCTGTGATTGGCTCAAGCTCTTCTGAAACGGAAATAAATTCAAATTCAAAAAACTTTATTAATCTCCAGGGGGGGAAAGCTGTAAAAATAGATGTTCAAATTTTTGTATGATTATCATTGCCCCCTACAATAATATCATCAGACAAACACTTGGGGCCCCTGGTGGTCACCGGGCCCCAAACAGCCACACATTGGCATTACTAATGTTACACTTAGAAGTATTAAACAGGCAAAATGTTGACTCATTTATTGATTACATTATTAATGTATACAAAATATGATTATACTATAATATGATTAATTACTAGTGATTTTTTTTATATGTATAATAATGCTATGGCTGTTGTAATAATATAATATTATCTGCAACTCTAAATTTATTTTTTGTGTAATTGTATTAACTATTCTTTTTGCATTTTTTACAGTAAAAATGTACTTTTTCAACTCTTGACTAGAGTGATTTTTATTTGTAGTCAGATATAATGTTTAAATCCACATTTTAAATGGAAAGAAAATTGGCATTCAGAGAAAAATCTGTGGTCCGTTGTCCCAACTTCAGCTCTGCTGACGCAATTTGCCAGTGAGAACGTTCAACGCGGCGGCTTGACCATCTCGTCTCTCAGACTAGAGGAGCGAGGACGTGCGATTTCACTGAATATGTGTGTGAAATGGAATCCAAAAAGACTGAAAGACAGAAAAGATTAAAAGACAGAAGCTTCAGGTCTGCTTGTTTTTTATAAGTCTGTATTCTATTTGTCTGTCTGTCACACACACACGACTAGTGGCCAATTGTTGAAACATTTTTATTTTTTTGGTTGAATTATGTAAGAGTTGTTTTACTGTACGTGAAGAAATCGAAATCAACAATGATCAGTTAATTGAATGAAAAATGTACTTTTGCCGTATTGAGTCAATACTTGTATCCGAGACTGACGGCAGTATTGAATGAAACTGTTCAGCTCATTAATCCCGCCGTTCGGTTCTGTTCTGATCCGTCATTTCCTCTCGCTGATCAGGCAACAAACGTGTGGAACCTTTGTTGTGTTCTGAACGTTCAGGTCTGACAACGTGAGAATATATTTCTCTCTCTTTTTCATTCTCTTTTCTATCATGCCCTTCATTTCTCACTTTTTCTTTCGTTCTCTGCATTTCATTTTCTCTCTTTTTCCTCATTTGTTTTGGCTTTCTCTCAATCTCTTTCTGTCTGTCTCACTGTATCCTTGTGTTATCATCTCTATTCTTTTCTATTCTTATTTTATCTATCTCTATTAATGATTCACTTTCCAAGTTCCACTGTTTATTATATCCCTTTTATAATTTCTCGTTATTGTTTCTTTAATCAGATCTTTCATTTGTTCTTGGTCGTCTTTCTTTCCTTAATGTTTTTTTTATTTGCTTTCTAACTTTCTCTTCTTTTTCATCTTTACCTTTCATTGTCTGACACATACATTCATCTCGCTCTTGTCGTCTATCTATCTATCTATCTATCCATCCATCCATCCATGACTTTGACTTGCTTACTTTTGCTACTGTCTTTTTAATATCTTACTGTGTTATTTTATTTTATTTTATTGCAGCTCGTTCTTGTTTAATTGGTCCAGGCTTTAATGAGGGGGCCGGTTATTTAAATTAGGGAAAACACACTTGGAAAGTTCAACCATCCATTTTCAGAACCGTTTTGTTCTTTCTGGGTCATGGGATGAATCCAATTCCAGCCACTTGAGATGCGTAGACAACCAATCACAGAGCGGGACACACACTCACGCTCTTTTAGACAAAAATACTGCATGGTTAAGGCTGTGGGAGGAAAGAGGAAACACGGAGGAAACCCACACAAACTCCACATAGAACCTTTAACCGTTTTTTTTTTTTGCGGTGAGGCGACAATGCTACAAACTAAGCCAATGTGCCGCCTATATATATGTTTATATGCTTATGCATGTATCTTGAAATCCAAAGTAGCATGACATAATCGCAACGCCTAAAAAAAATCCGCCCGTCGCTGGTGTGAATTCTTTGCTGTTGTTTTCCTTCTGTCGTTCCTGATGCGAAGCAGCTTTTATCTGTCCCATCCACATCTGCCAATATCTCTTCACATGCATCAGATAGTGTTTTATATAATGACAGCCACTTTCTTTGTGGAGAGGATTCAGCCTTTGAGAAGGTTTGAAAAGTAGCAAAATTTCTTGGAGCTGAAGGTTGATGAATAAAACATGAGATGGCAGAGGAACGTTATTTGGATGAGCGAGGGAGAAAGAAAGGCTTTTTTTTCTCCTCTCTTCTGTCTCTCTGCGGCAGTGGCTTCTCCTCTGGAAGTGCTGAGGGCTGCTTGTATGGAGCCAGAGGGCTTTGCCTTTGAAAGCCCTAATGAAGATCTTCTGCTGACAGCAGCCGGCACAGACTGGCATCTGTTGCCAACGTGTAGCGTTTTTAAAATGTGTGTACAAGTCAGAGAATTACCGACACAGCGCAGCATCCTTATCTCGGTGGAGGAGGAGATAAAAAATACAGACCTACAGAGACGGATACCTGGAGTCTCACTTCTGTCCTGTCAATATGGGTTTTGTGCTACTGATCGATTAGATTCAAACATGGATTAGGAAAAGGATCGATAAAGCGACAGACAAATGCAAATACAAGTGGATGGATGGATAAATAAACAGACAGACAAATGCAAAGACAGTACAAATGGATGGATGGATGGATGAATAAACAGACAGACAAATGCAAAGACAGGAGGATGGATGGGATAGACATAGAGATGCAAATACCATGGATGGATGGATGGATGAATGGAAGGAAAGAAGACAAAACCAAATGGATGCATGAAAAAAATATGTAAGGATGTATGGTAAGACAAATGTATGTATGGATGGATGAATATATGAATAGACACATAGAGTTGGATGGATAGAAGGAAGACAAATGAATGGATGGAATAACATGGATGGAAGCAAAGATGGATGGATGGATCGATAACGACTCAGAAAATGCAAATAATGGATGGATGGATGGATGATAGATGGATAAAGGTAGATAAAAATAGATAGATGGATGGAAAAGCAAATGCAAAGATGGTTGAATGGTTGGAGTGAAGCAAAGACAAACTTTGGATGAAACTTTGGGACAAACAAAAAGGATGAATTAATGGATGGATGGACACAAACAGATGCAAAAAGAAGAAAGAAAGAAATCGATGGATTTATGCGAAAGTATTTGGATGGAAGCCAATAGAGATGGATGGATGGATGGATGGATGGATGGATGGATGTATGGATGAATGGGAAAAATGGATGGATATAAACTGGAAAAAATGCAAAGAAAAAAATATGGATGGATGAATGGGTGAAAGAATGAAAGATGGATGAGAGGTTGAATTGACGAGTAAATGGATAAAGCGAGACACAGCCAAAAGCAAAAACAAATTGATGGATGGATGCATGGAGGAGACACAGAAAAAAATAGATGAATGGAAGGTTAAATGGATGGTTAAATGTAAAAATCGAGACACAAATAGATGCAAAGACAAATGGAAAGACGAAGGGAGGAAAATGTATTGTTTTGTTTAAATGTTAAATATAACATTATATTGAATATACATGGAATATATGAATTATATATCTTTAACATATAATCGTATCTTTATAATGACCATTCCGTAAACCATCACAACAATGAAGTGGTCTCGGTGGCTGACGCTAATCCGTTTGTGTGCAAACATGTGCTCAGCTACACATGATCTTCTCCGTCGCCGTTACTCACAGCAAGATTTACCGCCGACATATCAACACTTGTATATCAAAGGTCTTAAAAACACATCCGCAGCCCATAGGTTTTTTTCACACACGGGTTAGAGACAAAATCTTGTGTTAGCATGTCAAAACACTCATTAATCTCCCGAACAAGAGGCTCATTCTATGTTGTGGTAGATCTTTCTCGTAGCCTGAATAATTGCCGTTTCAACAAGGTGATATCGTTCAAGGATATATTTAGTTAACCGCATTTTTTTTTTTCCCCCACCAAGAAAATGAATAAAAATAAAGACAGCATGTGTTCTGTGGGAGGATGAATGCTTACTCACAAAGACTCTGCAGCTTTATCCGAGAAGACGTAACAGCAGGCTTGTGAAGCTAAATCACTTTACAGGTTTACCTTTATGTGAATACCATAGATTTTACAGTATAAAGCGATGTATTTTTATCCCCGTGTGTTTGAACTGAACATGCATGCTCGCTAACAAGTTTGACTGTAGAAAACTCATTTGAGCAGATTAGCTAAGCAAACCCCTAGTTGCTGTAATGTAAATTTTAACGTGATGTCCTCATTAGGATAGAAAAAGTCTTGTGACAGTGTGTGATCCAGTACAGAACTTTTTTACAAAAATGATTAAAACCTTTGAGTGAAAACTGTTCTTTGCTAAATATTTCTACTTATTTAGACATTAGTTCCCTTGTGAAGTTTTATGAAAATAAAAAAATGTTTACAAAAACCACTAGTTATTGGAATATACCGTCCCCATTAGGATACAAAAAAGTCTTGTGACAGTGTGTGAACCAGTAGAGTGTGAAACATTTTTTTTTTACAAAAATTATTAAAATCTTTGAGTGAATCTACGAGTTAAACTGTTACATCACAATGTCTTTTGCTAAAGACTTCTACTTTTTCAATCATCAGTAGCCATGTAAAAATCTTTTGAAAATATAAAATTGTACAAAAAAAAAAACACTTATTATTGTAATATAACGTCCCCATTAGAATAGAAAAAGTCTTGTGACAAAATGTGTGTTCTAGTATGTCACGCTAAATGTTGTTTTTGAAATTATTAAAACATTGTTGAATTGTTGAATTGTTACATCAAAATGTCCGTTGCTAAAGAAAATAAATCGTGAAATACATCAAAACAAACCGTTGGATCAGTAATTGTTAGGGTTAAAATGTGAAAATGTTATGAAAATATAAACATTTATGAAATACAAACCAGTTGGCGGAAACGTCCCCATTAGGATAGAAAAAGTCTTGTGACAAAACGTGTGTACCAGTATGTCTCGCTGAACGTTGTTACGGAAATTATCAAAACCTTTGAGCGAGCGAGTTGAACTTTAAAATCACAATCTACTATGCTAAATAAATGTAGTCTTTCAAACATTAGCTCCCGTGTCTCCAAAACATTTCTGAAAATGTGCCGTTGTGTATTATAAATAAAATGTGTCCTAACTTTCTTTTTAATTTTAAAAACCATCAGCGGCATTTTCACACTGTTTCCGAACCACAATGGGCTTGACAAGAATTCCCATTTTAAAGGTAAATGGAGTTTTAACGACTTAATTATGAAGACCAGCAAGACTAATGAAGTTCTCCATTCCGCACTTTATGGCGCTTTATTATCCTGAGTTTTTTTTCTTGGATGTTGTTTGTTTAGCGTTTTCGGTCGAGTTATTGTACGTGTGTTAGTGTGTGTGTGAATTTTAGCGTTATCTTATCAGAGGAGGTGAGAGAAGGAGTGGGTGAATATGTGCACGCTTTCACATCTAAAATGTGGTGTAGCTGAGATAATCGGACTTTAACCACATGTCGGTAAGGAGAAATGGTTAATCAAGCCGCTGATTTTTGTTACAGAGGCTTAAATGTTCCACTTGCCGTATCACAGTCCTCCGAGTCGGCCAGCTAATGGCCTCAAGTGTGTAAAATGCAACACAGAGAAGGTAAATTTCAAATGGCAGGCGAGGAAAGCAGCAGCCGAGGACTGTGTGATTTGTATAATCTCCAAACAGCGTTGAGTTTATCGCTAATGGTGTGGCAGAATTCCGTTGTGGTGATGGAGATTTCAAAACCTTGTTGAATACACACAAGGTTGTCGGAATATATTTCATTCAAAACGCAGGTTGTAGATTGAGAAAAACTTGTAAAACAATACGTCCGTCAATACTATGCTGTGTTTTACTTTATAATATTACTTGGTTCAGTCTCAATCGCAAAAAAACAAGTTTTTAGATTGAACCAAACCACAATTTATTACACCATTTCTGTGACATTTTAATGTTCGACTCATTCATATGGATATTTGTTGTACATGTGAGCATGTGTAAGGTGTAAAGCAGTCCAGATTTTCAGACAAATTTTCACAAATGTTTAATGTTGTCGTGCTTGCGTGGGTTTCCTCTTGGTCTCCAGGTTCCTCCCATAGTCCAAAAAAAAAAAACACAGGAGATATGGAGTTGGGTAAATTATTCATAAGAGTGAGAGTGAGTGAGTGAATAAGTCTGTCTGTCTATCCTGCTCTGTGATTGGTTATCCACCAATCCAAGGTGCATATCCAGCTCCCCAAAACCCAAAAATGGAAAAAGCTAGCAAAGTTTGGAGCTTCTGAAGATTTTCATTTTTTTTTACTCAAACCTAATGAATATTCTTCTTTAAATGCGTATTTAGAAGTAGGAATTTAAGTATAAAGTACTTTGTAAGAGTACACTTTGGGAATTTGTGTAAATATTGTACATTTTTCTTATTTTTACTTTTTAGTTTTTTTGGCTACTTTGTACATTACTTGTACTGAGTATCAAAAATTTGAACTTTAAAATTCACGCAGTCCCAAAAATATTCACGCAATCAATAAAGTAGAAGTATTAATACAATTATAAATACTGTTTCTAATATACATATTGTATATTTACAAATGTACACAAATTTGAAAAAAAAAAAAAAGGTTACTCAATACTTTACATCTCTGGAATTATGGCATTTTTGTCTTATTCCTGCGGTATTAATGCATCAATTCTGCGGGAATGTGCTGGGACTGTCAACCATCTGCGGAAGATCTGAGACGCGAAACGTGCTGTGATGACGGGAGGAATTGTGATCTGCAGGAATAGATGTCAAAGCTCATGGAGTCAATCTGCAGAGACAGAGGTTAAGAAAAGGTTATGTTCTCTTATATGGCATCCAAATCTAATAATGTCATGGGACATTCATGACAGTGGGATAAATACCACCATGGGACTTTTATTGCATTTTTTTTGTAGAATTGCTTTATTTGAATTCCCCAAGTCCATCAAACTGTGAACCTCTTGCTTCAAATTCTTTTTTTTTTGGTTTTTTGTTTTTTTTTGCTACAATTTCAATTTGTGTCCAAAGCCATTTACACTGCATTACAGTGAAACATTAAACCAGCTCGAATCTTAGCCTGCGAATAGAACCCACAACCACAGTGTCGCGAACCCCAACTCTAAAGTGAGAGTTGTTCGATTTTTTTTAGCCACTTTTGTGTAACACATCTGTGCCACTTTTTTGCTACAATTGATAAAACATGTAGAGATAAAATTATATTGATACAAATGAAAAACAATTAGATAATACATCTAATTTCTTTTGTAATAATAATAGTTACATAGTAATAATAAAATGTATTTCCATAAATAAAATAATAATAATACATATAAATACATATAATAAATAATAAATAAAAAAAAATTCAGCAGGTTGTAAACCCTTCTGTATGTAACTCTTCACATGTCTTTTAATAATAATAAAAAATCATTCTTGTCCCAGCTAGAAAAAAAAAAAAATTAAAATCAAAACGCACTTCCAAGAAGGTCTAGACTTAAAAAAAAAAAAAGAAAAAATAATAGCTAAATCACACAGTACAGTTCCAGTACAATCCCAGAACCAGGTTGCTCCCGCAGATATCTGTATTTCTCCATGTTATAGCTGAGAAGACAGGAGTTACCTCTCCTTATCTCCCTGTTTCACTCTCTTTTTTCACACTCCCTTTTTCCGCAGTCTGAGCTGGAGAGGCTTAATAATATCCCAGAGGCACGGATGAAACGCTCTCTCTCCACAGTGTCTGTTTACCAAAGAGAGCGTTTGAAGTCGAGCTCAAGATGTCTTCATTTCTCCAGCAGAGGAATGTTCCAACGGTGGAGATTCGTTATTCAAACGGTGGGTATGAAAAGGGGGGAGAAAAGAAAGAAATCAAGTGTGTGTGTGTGTGTGTGTGTGTCTGTTTCCGAGATGTGCTAAAAATACCTCTCGACCAGAGGGTTTCATGCTCAAATACATTTTTGTTTGCCCATATCAGAATAAGCGTTGGACGAAGCAGACTCTCGCGGTGGGATGTTTTAGCATTATCGGAGCATTAGTGTGAGTCTCCCACAGCTGGATGCATCTGTCAGGCCGTCATCACATATTCAATGCACACTTCACTCTCTCAGGACCTCTCTTCAAACATCCCACTTCGTTCAAAATCTAAATATGAAGGTCGAATGTCACATTTTCTCAACTTTTTTCCGATAAAATCCCACTGTTCTGACAATAACAAAGGCTGAATCGTTTGAATTGACGCTAGAAGTCGTGGAACTGAACCATCTGTCCGTTTCCGTGGTCATGAGAGGGAGCCAATCACAGAAGACTGGAGGGCGGGACACACCCTGGATAGGTAGTCAGCCAATCTCTCACTCACACTCAAGCAACATTCCCGAATTTTCCTAGTCGCACATTTTTGGGCTGTGTGGGGAAATCGGAGACCCAGAAGAAAGCCACGCAAGGACAGAGTGGCCATGCAAACTTGCAGACCTCAGCTTGAGTCTTGAATGGCTCTTGCTGTGTGCCAATAGCGCTGCCCACTTCACCACTGTGCTGCCTTGGAAAGAAATCGAAACTTGAGGCATTTCAAGAGCGTTGGACAATTTTCTATAGTGCAAGCTTATTATCCCAGGCTTTTGCGACAACCTTTACAGCTATACGTATAACAAAACGGTGCATCCCACTCAGAGTTAACCGAACGTAATGATTTTGTCCTTTGTGTTGTCTGCGTCTTCAGCAACCCCGGAAGAGGCAAGTGAGACTACACCATTGAACAGTAGAGCATCGGCCTTCTGTCCCGCGGCTGAACAGCTACTTATCAGTTCACGTAAGCCACCCATTGATTCCCATTACTGCATCTTGTTATTGTTGCTATGGCTCAAAGGCTGCCGCTTAAATCAGTGACTTGCAATGCTACATGTGCGCTTATTAAGGCTGGAGGTCATCCAAGGGCAACAGGTTTTGACAATTGCAGAAATGGATAATTTCACTGATTTAAAGCGCAACATGCACTAGACGAGTTATTCTAAGATAAGGTTTGACCATCAGTGTGCAGTCAAGGCAAGCAGACATTTTGTGTTGCTCTACCAGTTGTCGTCCAGTGGTAGGGGACATGGATTCGTGTCCGAGACAGTTTCAAATCCCCCTCGGCTGGTTCTGCAACTAAGTGTCCTGGGGCAAGACTGAACCCCACATGCCCCCCTGCCCTTAGGCTGCCCATTGCTCCGGGATTGAGTGAGTTCACTTCAGTGTGTGTAAAAAGCAGAGCACAATTTCGATATGGTCATATGGTCTAGGGCAGGCTTGGGCAAACTAAGGCCAGGGGCCAACAGGCCAAATCTAACTTTTAAACATTTAATGAAAGTCAAATATTTTATGACTTTCCAAAGTCAGGTTTATCCAAAGTCAGTTATTTTGGTGTAAATTTTCTTCATTTTCATAAAGCACATGTTTCCTCCATATCCCAAGATGTTTTTTTTTCTCTAGTGAGGTGAGGTTGCTCAAAACACTCCACCCATCTGCTCCCTGTCCCGCTCTTTTGTAAAAATGTTAGAACCCGATGTGGCCAGCGAATCAAAACGTTTGCCCACTTCTGTTCTAGGGCCATATTGATAATCTCACTCACTTTACAGTCATCAGAACATCAGAGCTATATTTACAGCTTCAGATCCATTCAGAATTTGTATTGAATTAACCCAAAATAGATTGTAGGACAGCACGGTGGCAGATCTTTGGGCTCATGAGCAAGAAAGGCATGTTCAAGTCCCCGATGTGCCATTTGTATGTGGAGTTTGCAATTCGTGTGGTTTGTGTGGTTTTCTCCTCAGAATTATCCTTTCAGTTGTCTTGATCGCTGTGGTAAACTACATAGGTTGGTGGAGGTATCATGCAGAGATCCTGCTCTTTTCATGCAGGGGTCATGCAGCAAAACAGACTCACTGCATTTGTAAATCTTGTTGCCTAGAAATCGTGTTGCCTAATTGGCTTTGTGATTGCGTTTGCTTTTTTTTAGTTAGCACCTTCGCATTTCTATTCATTGTTTAGTGTTCCCCTCACGCCAAGAACCCTTCTGAAAGGGGATAGTTGGCTCTTTCTCAAATAATGTGTGGATTTTCTCAGTTGAATGGTTTATTCAATTACAATGTGTTGTAGTCCAGATATGAGACTGAAAAAGTCAGTCAACTACCCAACGAAGGGCCAGATCCCAAATAAACGGCTCAACAATCTCCTACAAGGATCTTTTTTAAGTCATTCCAGGTTTGACAGAAACAAGCTTTTATTTTCAAGACAGGTATGAAAGATGGCGCCTAAAAGAGTAATACATTCACCAGATGCTCCTACACCACCCAACTGACAGCTTGAACATCCTCTGACCCCGCAGTAAAAGTGAGCTCATGAAGCCAGCCAC
The DNA here is from genome assembly GCA_017309775.1 of Paedocypris sp. Pulau Singkep. NCBI lineage: Eukaryota > Metazoa > Chordata > Actinopteri > Cypriniformes > Paedocypris > Paedocypris sp. Pulau Singkep. The sequence continues at coordinate 64,968 of MU204239.1, forward strand.
GCTTCTAACGGAGGAGATGAGCCTGAATCTGGAATGGGCTCTGTGCTGTCTGACCTTAGAAGAGAAGAGAGTGAGGTGGACGAGGTCATCATCGTCCTCTGCCCAGGGTCTTCTGAGAGACACCATCACAGGCCTGGCAGCTCCTCTGACGACACTGAAAAGCCTCTGATTGAAGATGCTGTGGAAGAGAGGCAGACCGAGCAGGGAAAGAGAGAGAGAGAGAGAGAGAGAGAGAGAGAAGGTAGAATATGGTTGGAGGGAATGAAACAGGCAGTCAAACTGTCAAGTGAGTCGTAAAATAGCTCCCACTTTGCCGAAGGACACTGCTCATCTTTTCCTGACAGCTCTCTTTCTCCTCCAGACTGCCATTTCCTTTTCTCCTTGTCTCCTAACAGACGTCCAACAATTATTTGTCTTTGAATCACTTAGGCACACGTTCATGTATTTACTTCGGTAAACCCTCTTTTGATGTCATATCAGGTAAGTGTGGAAAAAAGTCGTGAAGCTTAGGTTGCCATGATTTGAATGGAAGCATCTACTAAACTAATCAAAAACATGGTGGTATAGGCAATAAGGGGCACAGTAGGTATTGCGAAAGATGGACACCATCAAGACTCAAGTTTGGGACCCCGTTGAGATGTTCTTTCTATGCTCTCCCCCACTTTAGTGGAATTCATCTGGGTCACTGGTTTCAGCCCATAGTCTAAAAATCTAAAAATGTTTCTAGAGAATTCTGAAATTTTTAAAACCAATATAGAGGTGAAAAAGTGTGTTTGTGTCCTGCCTACAGTGGATGGGATTGTTTCCAGCTCCCTGTGACCCAGAAATGGAAAAGAGATTGGAAAAAATGGCTTTTTCTATTTGAGTTCTATTTTGAGAATAGAACTCAATGCAATTGTTGCCACCACTAAAAGTTTTTGAGTTTGTGCATTTTTCTGATGCTTTAATCTAATATGACGTAATTTGCACTACAGTCAAAATACAAATTTGATCAAAACCTGGGAATCGAATGCAACGTTGCTGATGCCGACATGAGGCGCAGAAAACGCATGATTATGCTCATCTTAGAAATTAGATCATCTTTAGAAGGTACGAGCATCAAAAAAAAAGTTTCAGTCTGACCTTTTCACCCGAAAGAACCTTTCATTCTCTGCATCTACTTTCTTTCCTTTCTGCTTTAGATCCCGACTCATGGTGTCGGTTAAACCCTAGAGCTTATACTTGCAGAAACACTGTTACGTGTAAAATCCAAACATGATGCAACGATGAAATGATGAAATATCCCTGTAAATCTCTCGCTCATTATTTTCTCTTAATCTCGGGCATTTCTAAATCACACATGGTAAATTGTCTTAATATTGGTTAGTTTTAAATACTAAAGTGTGTGTCCAGGAAAAAACTTCAATTTAAAAAAGCTGTTGCTGTAGTTTGATGTTAGTATTTTGCATTATTTATGATGCCCATGCATGCATTATTTTCTCGCAAATGCAATTATATTTCAAGCCAGTATAGTACAGTAGTAAAATGATTAAAAAGGTAATAAAACAAAATTGTAAAATGCTAATTCTGAACTGATTCCAAAGAAATGTTGTTTCCGAACTAGAGTATGTTTTTATTCACGTGGATTCATTTTTAACAGCAGTTTTTAAAAAGCATTTTAATATATTGTTTATACAATTGTTTGCGTCGATAAGCTCTATGAGCCTTGTACATTTATTCAAAGTTTATTTTTTTTTTTTTTAGTCCCTTGTGGCTGTTCTTCAGTCTTAAAGTTTGTTGCCAGGTCCATCTTCTCGGCAGTTTTGTTCTTTCGACCGAAGCGAAAACTAAAATTCTGGTAACATTTTCAGTTTTTGACCGTAAGCAACAGTTCACTTTCGTCCAACTGTACTTGCAAAGCCAGTCATTTTGAGTAAAAGCATCTGATAAATGTAAAGTTCAACAACTGCGCAAAAAGTTTGTCATTTCAAAACAATAGTGCAGGAAAAACTGGCCTTCTATCAAATGTCACAAATACTCATAATTTAAATTTCATTAAATTTTTGCAAAGATCAAATCAAATAACACAAATTGCACAAACTAATGCACAACATTAGCATACAATTTTCCGGTAAATTAGCGGCATGCAGTCATGTGTGAAGAGACAAATGGCGGCAAAATAATTCCGGAAATTTGCCAGCAAGGGTAGCTGTAACATTACCGGCAAATTGCCCTGTGTGAAAGCGGAACGAAGATTCCCGGAATAAGCACAAGGAATTTCAGTACGCGCTGAAGTTCTGTAAACAACCACTCTGAGCCAATCAAAGCATTCTGACGAGGGTCGCGCATGCACAGGTGCAGCTGTTTAAAAGATGCCCTTTAATGACGTCACAAAAAATGGCGGTTGTGTGAATGGTCTTTTACCGGTAAAATGCCGGAATGGCAGTGCTTGTGGTCTTTTCCGGTAAAGTCCTTCTAGTAATTCTCCGACAATTTACCGGCATTGCTGTGTGAATGGGGCTATTGTTATGCTGTCCTGACTCAAATGAAACCTTTAATTCTGATTCGCTGTAACCGGATCAGACACCTTAATGTATGCGCAAATCCTCCGCTGTCCTTCACCGACACTCCGACATAACCAAATGCGGTGGGTTCTGATGGAGAACGCCAAATGACTAAAGTCCAAACCTTCCCTCGGCATTGCAATTTTGATCTAAAACAGTGAATGTCAATCCATCTTTGGAGATTTATTGACATCGGCGCTGCTTTGTTCTTTTAACAGGATTTTTTTTCAATACGTGCACTCAAAGGCCTGCGAAAGCAAGCGGCCTCGGAGGCTGAGGCACCGTGGGATGAGCTGATTGATGGATGTGGACATGCAGGGGGAATATAAATGCTGGCCTCTGATTCCTGCCTCCCCAGAGAGACTCAGGACTTTGTCTTTTATGACCGGGAGCTTGCAGTGATTTTTCTTCTGCCTGGAGAGACTCCTGACTGAGCCGCTCAGATTAGGCAGAGGAGCGGGTTTATTGATTTATTTATGCTTTTTTTTTCTTCGAGAATGCAAGACAAGAAATATGCATGTAGAAAGTGTCATGTATAGTATAAATACAAACACACACACACACACACACACACACACCGTGTTTTGCCCAAAGTGTGTGTATGTGTGTGCAACAACAGAAAGATGAGTTGAAACATAAAAACAAAAAAAGTCAAAATAATTAATACCGTATTTATGCGTGTCTTTGCGTTGGTCTCGGACTGAGAAAAGCGCTATATAAATAAACTTGAACTTTACTTTACAGTGACTTTAAGTCAAGTTTACTTGAACTTGACTTTAAGTACCCCGCGAATTTAAGCACCTGATATTTTAGGCACAAAAATCCAAAAATATTAACATTTCTGGTTTAATTACGCTAATATTATTTTAAAATACAGGGTTTTCTTTATTTAACAAACCTAATTTGTGACTCGTATCATTTCGATATCGTTTTACTTGAATAATAGAAAAAAAAGACATCATCTAGTGATCTGAACTCCAACTCCCAGAATTCTCACTAAAGTCCACTTTAGCAGAGAGTAAGGAGGCCCGTTTTGAACTGTTTCTTTATCCGCTGCTGTGTGAAGAGGATCGTAGCAGAGGATTATTTCCCCCTGCACAGCAAACCGAGCGTTTTGACTGTTTTCTGACGCTTTTAGACTTTGTTGTTAGCCTAGCTAGCTAATTTGCTAACTTGATGCTCTGTCTGTTCCAATATAAATATTTTTTGTTCTAACACGTTATTGAGCTTATTGAAAAATAAACGTAAATAAAAGTATTTCCATTTATTTGTGATTGCTCCACTTGATATGTGGAAAAATAACGCTTATACAGTATTTACGTGCATATTTGAAATTATCGATTATAAGAACCTTTATAAGAAGTTTATAAGAAGTTTTTGAGCCTCTAAAATTGGGGGAAAAAACGAGTGCTTATATCCTCCTTAAAGTACATTTGTAAATGTACACAAAGTCAATCTATTTTCTAAAATGTAAAACGGTTGTCCATTTCTGGGTCACAGGGAGCTGGATTGTGTAATTTATTTCAATGTATTGTGTTATTACTATTTTTATCTTGTAAGTATTGTGTAGCATAGTATAATATACGTATTATTAACTACTAAGTGTTGAGCTGGAGCCAATCATCGCAATCACCCTGTATTGGTGGCCAACCAATCACTGCGCAGGACACACATTTATTAATTTACTACCCTAGTAATTACTATCTTTTATTTTGTAAGTATTATATAGTAAAGTATAATATACATTTTCAGTACTAAGTATTGTTATTTTTTATTTATTTATTTAGCATTGATACACACACGCACAGACAATCAAATCATTATCTGTCTCTCTTGTTAAAACAAGACAATGTCACGGTGTCTTTTTCTTGTTCCTTGTCATCACTCTTACTGTTTTTCCCGACATATTCCGCCGCTCTCCTGATAATGCCAAGCCACCTCAGTTCCGACAGTTCTGACTTCTGCCGAGCTTTGGGATTATAGAAGGTTCTCTTTTTCCCGAACAATTTAATAAAAGACAGTTTATTTGCAGTGTGCTGCTCATGTGACGGGGATTTATTTCTACTCGTAAACACTGCTGGACGACTTACGTGAGGCTCAGTGATGTCATAACATAGAAGAATCCACATTATCATTAAAACGTCCTCAAAGGTGGGACTCTGGAATTAAACAATCTATAGAGCTCTTCACAAATTCTCACTTTTGGCCGAAACAATCAATTTTGTGGCCTTGCTGTGAAGAGTTCTAATTCCAGAGGCGAGTTTGAGACCTGGTTGGTTCTGTTCTGTGTTTGCATGTTCTCAGTCGTTATGTGGGTTTGTTGTCTTGGAGATACAAATGTGTGATGATAGAAAAAGTGTGAATGTGTGTTTGGAGGAATTGTCAGCCCTTGGAAATTGTGTCATACGTAAGAATGCTTTGTACAGTAAAGTACAGAGTTTGTATTATGATCACTTATCATTCACACGAACAAATCTAAAATATTGCTATTAGCAAAATGAATGAAACCAGATAAGGGCCATTGAGCAAGCCATTAGACGGCAATGGCTAGGAAACAAACACAGACAATTCCAGTTCATCTGACCACATTGAAATGCATATTGGTGCTAAATTTAGCGGACAAGCCTTGTGTTTGCCTCAAAATACTGCAATTCGATTGCAGCGTGATAATTGGTAAAAAAAAATATATAATTTATTGTATTATAAAATTAATTTATTAATAAAATAAAATTAATTTATTTATATAAAAAATAATAATTTATTGTAGGTTACCGAATAATCGACCTGATACATTTCCACGTTTCTTGTCTTTTTCACTTTTTACTTGCTTTTTTACTTTTTGTTCACGACTTGCGTTGTACATGATTTCGTTGTGGCTTTTTTTTTTCATGTTTTCTCCCACGTTTTTTGATCCTATTCAGCGCATTGTTTGTGGAGCAATGTTAGACTTCTGTAATGAGATTTGTTTAGTTTAGGTCTAAAGAAGCGGCTGGTCCGATTAACCAATAGTTTGATTGAGCAGAATCAACTAATTGCTTTTTCCATGAAAAAATGTAAACGACAAAATTATCACTCAAGAAAGCGAGTGAGTGTGTCAATATGGCCACACCAGGGACAATATCAAAATTGTACTTCGCATTTAACAATCCAATGAATTTTCACACACACAATTCCGGAGCAGTGGACAGCGTTAAGTTTGGTGGAGAAGTAGGGTCAGTGTCTTGGGATTCGAACCTACTACCTCTTAAGACACAATAGGTGTAAATGCAGTGTGTCTAAAACATAAAACCACTTTATGTTGGTCAGTCACGGAGTCAAAAATTCCAGATCCAGCACAAAAAAGCAGAGGCTCTTGAGAAAACATGTAACCATCATCAGAACCTTTTTCTCCCTCCATCCCATATTTTATCTGCCTGTGCCTCAGTTTCATTCATTATCTCCCCATCTTTCTCAACACGCCGGTGGAGGATTGTATGGCCTAGTCAATATACTGTCAGAGCTCCATTTAACAGTGACGTGGTGGGGAGGCCCAGAGATGGTTCCGGCTGACAGAGACGAATGCTACAGACCTCCACAGCCGCAAGGACAAAAGGACACACAGGCGGGTGGCGAGGAAGGGGAAGGCGGTGTAGCCCCCCACAGTGGCATTACCGTTCCTCACAACAGCCATCATCATCTGAGAGCCCAAGAACAGCGTTCCTCCGACACCTCGAGCTGTCAGTTGCGCACAAATTATTCATGGTGTGAATGGACAGTCAATTACACTGATCTCACCCCTCAACAAGAGAGGGGCACTTGTCACGCAACACCCACAGCCAGCCTGAGCCGCTAGTGACCCCGTGATCAATACGCGCTGATCTCAAGCTGCCAATAAACGCGCCGCCATTGTCTTTGAGGAATTTCTTTCGGGCCGACTATATTGCATTAGAGAAATTGACACCGTAACGAGACGTTATAGATTTTTCATGTTTTTCAACTGTGATAAAGACAGGGCACCGTGGGCATCGAGGCCTTTCTGGGTCTTTGTGTGGAATTTTCAAGTTTGCGTGGGTTTCTTTTGGGTGTCCGGTTTCTATTTCCAATCCCAAACATAGAAGACTACGGAAAAGATATTCTGTGTGCGAATGTGTGTCCTACTTCAAATCGACTTCAAATCTACTTATCGAGAGTATGAGTGGTCTTCATCAGCTCCTTTCACACAGCAATGCTGGTAAATTGCCGGAAAATTACCAGAAAGACTACTGGTAAAGACTGTTCACACAAGGCCAATCTGGTATTTTACCGGTAAAACACCATTCACACATCTCTTTCAAAATACCAATATTAACTGGCGACACTTTTTAAACAGCTGCACCTGTGAACGCACGACCCTCGTCAGAATGTTCTGATTGGCTAAGAGCAGTTGTTTACATCAGCATGTACTGAACTTCTGCAATCAACTTCAGTCAATTTAACAGCAAGGTAAAGCTACCCTTGCCAGAAAATTTCCGGAACAATTTTGCCGCTTTTTGTCTCTTCACACATGACTGCATGTTGCCAATTTACCGCCAATTTGCAGGTAAAGTCTGCAAATTGGCGGGTAAAGTCTGCAAATTAGCATGTCTTAAACATGCTAGTGGCTCCAGCTCCCTCTGACCCAGAAATGGAAAAGCGTTCAGAAAATGCATGGATGGATGGTGCATTGATAATGGTATTGTTTCCTATTCAAATTTCTGTCCTAATAAATTTGCGTGTGCAATTATTTTTGACTTTCACTCACGTCAACACCTAAGTGGAAACAAGAAACCAAACTTTTTTCAAGACAAACACTTTTTGAGCAATCACACTCCACATTAGCTCTTACTCATATTGGACACTTGGCACTGAGAGCGTGTGAAAATGTGTCGATGAAACGACGGATCCTCGCAGTGAGTTCGTCTTTTTCGTCTTTTCGGCATGTAGGTGGACCTTGGATCCGTCTCATTCGAGCCTCCTACAGCAACACAACTCACCACACTGACACATCACAGAGAGTGAGAAGCACAGAGTCAAGTGGAATAAAAACCCACAAACTTCTGAAATATATATTTATTTCTTAAATGGCACAGTCAGGGGTCAAGAAACTGTAGATGCTTTGATGGTATTCAAAGCATGACACTTGCTCCATCAGCCTGGGCTGAAGAACACTCGAGCAACACTCGACCCGCTGTTTGAAGGAACTCCGTGATTGAGAGGTTACATTTCTCTAACCTGACTCTAGAGATACAGATAATCAGGCGAGCTCTTCTTCCTTAAAGATAGTGCCGTCTTGACCAGACGCACAGTGTATCTTATCACACAGGCCTTCATGTAGAATAATAACAGAATGCGTTTGTGTCTGTGTTTAAGATACAAGGGTTGACCTGTCTCGTAAGGGTCTTGGTCGTGTGCCAGAGTTCACGTGTTGTATTCTGAGCAGCAAGAACCGTCTAGAACAAAGTGGAATGTTTTGGTTACTGTAAATATGTGTGCGGAAGATTATTCTCCTTATATTCCACCAACTGGAGAGCGGTGGACTTCCTTTCTTCTTCACACAAGGTCGTGAAACGTCCTTGTGGTGTGATATGAGACGTCTACCCAACTTTCTGTTACCACATTTTTTTTGGCAGACGCCTTTATCCAAAGCAACTTGCAGAATGTGTAGATGGGATTCAGTCTTGCTCAAGGACACGTTGAGGGATTCTGGGATTCAGACCTCCAATCTTTTGGTCACAAGTCCAACTTTCTACTACAGGCCACAATTGCCACAGATGTCTTTGAACTTCCTGTCAATTTGTCAAGGAATGGCTTTTCAAGAACTTTCCAACGAGGTGATTCCAACCACAGGAACCTTTTGTCTCGAAAGCAGCAGACATATTTGCATTCAGTTCTGGACCAGACTCAAACAAGACCACCTCGATCAATCCTTCAGTGCAATCCGAGTTCAACTGCTGTACAAAAAAATGTCCGGAACAAAACGCAATGTTTGTTTCAAGCAAACCCAACAAGGCAGATGCGATTGAACTCTAATATTATTTCTGTTGTAGACGTTCCTGCTCAATAAAGCCTCGTTTAGTCTCACACACACACACTTGATTGCAAACACTACTCGGTATTGATGTAAAAGCTTCTCTCTGAGGACTAAATCACTCAGCTGTCATAGCTTAACAAACTCTTTGTCTGTTCAGGCTGTTTAAATATGGGTTATCAGCATTTCCTCCCTATCAGAGGCCACAGACTCTGGATCCTGATACACAGAAATCTCGCCGTGTGTGAATGTGCTTCATAGACGGCAAAGCGTTCTGTTCTTTAAGAGTAAACAGATATTGTTTAACTTAATCGTTATCATGTGAGATATGGACCTTCCAGTCCTGTTTAGTCCTGATAAAGCCCTGCTTACATTTCTGCCGGCTTAATCGGGCTGAAACAAGGCAGACGTTTTTTTTTTCTCCCAACGGACATTCCAATAGGCATTTTTCCCCGTCTTGTTGTGTTATGCATCCCATTCTAAGTGATCCATTGTCAATGCTCAAAAAAATAATCAATATTCCCTGGTCTGCTGTCTTGTTCACAAGAAAGAATGCTTTCAAATCAAGCCACATAAAAGATGCTAGCCATCAGCCGGCGATGTGTTTTGATATAAAAGCAAAGAGAAAAGAGAGAGGATATGGTGAACAGAAGCAACAGGTGGGCACCAGACCACTGGATAAAAAGAGGCTTTGTGTGAAGAAGAAGAAAAAAAAAAACACTGCATACAAGAAGGCTCCAGGGAAGAGGAACGGAGAGTCAGATGAAGAGAATGTCAGAAATTGAAATAAAAAGAGTAAAAAGTTGTGAAGGTCTCAAGAGAGTCGTTGGAATAAAAGGCAGGAAAACAAGTTCTGAACCGAGACCCTAAAAATCAGCTGCAGGTGCAAAACGCACTTAAATTCCCATTTCGGGATGTCCAGAAGCTAATCAGGTAATATTTGCTTTAGTCTTTGGTCCTGATTGCGTTAATGGGAGCAGCAGAAGAAGAAAACAAGAATTTATTAGCCATTTGTCATCCGTTCCAGCCCTGGAACTCCGCTCGGGGTGAACAAGGAGACCCAAAAGAAACTTGCTATTCCTTGAAAGTCATGGAAGTGTTTTCAGATAAGGTTCATGCAGGACCTACGGCGGGTAGAAAATGTGATAAATAGGGTTGCAACTTGCCCGCATTAATCTTTTATTATGTTCCATGTTTAAGCAACTGATGAAACCATTTTCCCATGAGAGACCTACTGTTCCTCGGAGCAGAGGAGAGTGATGAAGTAAAGGAAGCATAGCTCAGTTATTAAAACAACATTTGAAATGAATCAGTCTCGAGAAAAGAAAGAAAATAAAATAAAGGGACTTTGGAGCTGATGATTTACTCGTTAATTCTAAAAATATTTCATTTTTAATTTTACTTGAAAGGAATTATAATTTTAATTTAAAATTTAGTTTAAAAAGAAAAAAAAAGACATTAAAAAGATATTCTGCGTCTTAACCCGGAGCAGTGGGCAGCGTTGAGCCATGGTGTTCGGGGGTCATGTGGGGGTCAGTGTCTTGCTCAAGGTCACCAAGTTGTAAAACCAAGTCCTATTGCCAAACCCCAGTAAATTATTTTAATATTATTGCATATTTCTAGTAATTAATATCATTGTGGATTTCAATACATGCTTTTTGCAACCTATTAGGTAATTTACATAATGCAAATCAATACTAATTTGTGTACGTTTTGTGTACGTCAACTTTTGCAATTTTTTCCACATGTCTGGCAAAAGAAAAACTATGTCATTTAAGAATAAATACAAAATGTAAAAAAAGATTTTCATTTTGTTCTCAAAATGCATTTTATTTTAAAATGTAAGGTGCTTCTAATCACGCTTTATTAGTTTCAGTCTCAAAAGATTAAATACCTGTGATGTTTTTTTTATTCTATATCCTGTGGTCTACTTGTATTTCTTATACTTCATTATTAAAGATAATAATGCATTTTACCTCATGGTTCTGAAAAGATTTCGACACGCTTTCCGTGTCGTTTATTTTGTATCTTTTTGTTTTGTTATTATAGATCTGTTTAAAAAAAGTGATTCGAAAATTCCTTCTAAGTCATTGTTCTCAATAGAACAAAACAAGTTCCTTCTCTCTTATTTCTTTTTTTCCATAAAAACGTGTTTAATTTTTTGATGTTTTGTTGTCAACCATCTTTCTGATCCAGACATTTACACTTTGCCTGTAAGGTATTCGACTAAAATCAGTCAGAATATTCGGGCAATGTGATTTTAGCCCTGCAAACAAAAAAATACACAGTTTTATGTTAACAGAAATCATAAAAGGACTATTTATAGAGCCATTAATAAATGGCTAATGCCGAACTCTCCCCGTAGAAGCTCAGAGAGAATGACTGGAAGTGAAGTTGAGGGTGGGCAATAATTTTTCAATTTAGAAAGCCATTTGTTGTGTTCTCTCACTGGAAAACCCAACTTTTGCCAAGGGAACTAAGACAAGAGGCCAGTACTGTTCCAAAGTACAGAATAAATCAGTCTCGTTCTTCCTGCAGGGCGATGATGGGAAAGCGTCTACGGCTCTTAAGGGTTTGCCATGTAAATTTACAGCTGACGGCAGCAGTGGAGAAGGGAGAAAAGGTTATTCTACCGCTTGATTAATGGCTTATATCTCGGGGATCGATAAATGTAAATCAAAAGGAGAAAACTCTTTCTTCCAGACGTCCGTCAGTTCCTTTCTCAGGAGCTGCCAACCACCTCAGACTGTTCGCAATCTTATTCAGAAATCTCCTCAGAAGACAAAAGACAAAGACCGTTGATATCGCGACTAGTAATTTTCGTCTTCCAGACAGTGCAGGTATGAAAATGCTCTCTTTAGGCGTATTTGAGCGCAGTTGTGATCACGTTTAAACCCTTTGTGATTTCCTGAAGACCTATTGAAAACCGCTGGAATGTCATGAGGAGTAAGATGGATGGTGGAAAACCTTCAAGTCACGCTGAGCTTGTTTTCTTTTTTTTTTGCAAAAATACCAGTATTAAGTTACCAGAGGCAATCTGAAGACCCGATGGAGAGCTGAAGTTCTGAATCGTGCTGTTCCAAGCCGATACGTGTTAATTAAGCCAACGCAGAAACATTCATTTACGAAGTTGTTGTACCTCGTGAAATCTTCAGAGAATGCGTAAAAATCTTCACAATTGCACATATAGATTGTAGATTATTTTCCAGAATTAGTTTCCAAAAAGCAAACAAAAATAAAGCATTTACACTGAATATTTTATTCCCCTGCATAAACGAAATGTATTTATTCCACCACGCATTTCCGAGTCCTCGAGCTCTTCCCGTGCCCACACAAACAGTGGCACTGACGGTAATGATGATCATTCTGTGTCTTGCGGGTGAAGGCTGGGTCAAGTTCAAGGATGAGGAGGATGTGGAAAGTGATTTATGGAGCGTGTGATGTCTATGGCAGCACCCCCTACAGTTTTCTGCGGGTATCTCACACATCTGTTCCTACTCAGAGATGCCAGGGTCATGTTTGGAGAGAAGATAGTGTCGAGCTGACATGTTAAAGGAGGAGTTGATGAATAGTTGTGTGGCTGTATGTGGCAGCGCCCCTGCTGGTCGGAGCCTCGGGTTTACGGGTGGTAAGACGACTTCAAACTGTGGGACCATAAGGTCTCAGAGACACTGGGTCATGATAAATGTGGGCTTGCGTTTCTCTCTGTGTGTGTGTGTGTGTGGTCACTTGTGGGGACATGCGTCACGGCTTCCACAACTTGGAAGGCCTGTTTGGTGGTAAAGATGGTATTTTAGGGCGGCAGTTGCAATTGAGTTTTAGTTAAGGCTAGAGTAAGAGGAGGGGGCGGGGTCAGGGTGGGGGGAGGGGACATTTTTATTGCTTGTACATCAATTGTGCCAGCTATTTATCTATCCATCTATCTGTTTGTCTTCTGGTCCGTCTGTCCGTCCACCCATCCACCTACCTAACTACCCATCCGTCCGTCCACCCATCTACCTACCTACCTACCTAACCATCCATCCATCCATCCATCCATTGTGAGAATGCATTATGATATAAATACAAGTGTGTGTGTATGTGTGTGTGTCTGTGTAAACAAGTTAGTTGTGTAAATGAATTTCAGCAAGTTTCAAAATGTTGTTCAAAATCTGTCTGTCTGTCTGTCTATCTATTCAACAATCCATCCATCCATCCATCCATCCATCCATCAATTGTGAGAATGCATTCTGATATAAATACAAGTGTGTGTGTGTGTGTGTGTATGTGTGTGCGTGCGTGTGTTTGTGTGTGTGTAAAGTACTTAAACTTGTAAAATACGTTACTGAAGTATTTTTTGGCTACTTGTACTGAGTATCAAAAACTTTTACTCTCTACTTGACTACATTTGTGAATGAGTATCTGTACTCTTTACTCCACTACATTTGAATGGACACTGTTAATTGTTACATTGTGATTATGTGCGACAATTTGGCATCTCTCTATTGTGGTTAGTTTCTATGACGGACAAGGTGATATCGCCATCTGCAGGATGCTGAAGGTGCTGGATGCTATTTATCAGCTAAATCACGTGAATTTAGTTAGCAGATGCACTTTTTGCCAATTAGTTTGACTGAGACTGGCTTTTTGTTACCTTTTTTAATCTATTTTGTTCTGTCGTTTTGAAACATTAGGAAATAAAACCACTTAAATCAAGTTTTTCAAGTTTTTCATTTTTCTTGGTGTTTTTAGTACATTAAAGGTTTTTTTGGTTTTTTTTTTTTCCAAATTTGACACTTTACTACTTTTACTCTAGTGTTCTTAGAATTGGTGACTTGTAACTTGTAATATTTGTACGCAGCATGGTTTTCTGGTAATCCTTACGCCTCTGGTGTTATGAAGAAGAAAAGTGATGAAACACTTAATCCCTTGGTCCAAAAAAGACAATGCCAATTAGTAAAGGAGTGGTTAATTTACTTGGCCGTGTTTAGCTCTGCTGGTAGCTGGCACATCACAACATCTGGCACACTTTGTAAAACCCATCTACTCACGACCTGCAAAATAATGGAGTTTGGAATCTCGGTCCCTCACAGACTCAGACTTGGCCACCGCTGTGCTAATGCTAATGGGCTTTTTTGAATCTCTTAGCAAAACATGACTGGAAAATTAAACTGTTTGTGCACAAATTATGACTATTCAAGGCTGCTGATGAGGTTTGCTGATTTGCACATAAATACTCCAAGAATTCAGGAGAGTTGGAGAGGTTTAGCATATTCATGAAGCCTGCAGAAGAACTTCCGTGGATCGCCGTTCCTTATTTCTCAAGAGGGTCTCATTAGAGTAAACAGGTACGGATGAAAGATGTGTCTGAATGGTGTGTTAGCAGGCACTTACGTCCCACTTTAAATACAGATGGAGAGACATGACGTCGGGGTCGTATTGCGTACAATAGGTGAGCTCGAGCTGTAATTTCATGGGTGAAGGTCGGTGGATTTTCATGGAAAGTGTGAGGTCTATGTTAGAGAATTAATGAAAGCGTCTTGTTTCACCAACAGACCTTGTTTTTTATGTGTTCAAAAGCCTCATAAAAATCAGCAGAATGGCAAGAGCCACTATTATCGTCGCTTACTTTCACTAATCTCAATGTCAATATCTTGACGTATTGTAAAAGAAAAAAGACAAACAAGTTAGTTGTGTAAATGATTTTCAGCAAGTTTCAAAATGTTCCATCTATCTATATGTCTGTCTATCTATCTATCCAACAATCTATCCATCCAACAATCAATCCATCCATCATGGCACACATCCATCCATCCATCTATCTATCTAATTGTTTGTCTTTTGGTCCGTCTGTCCGTCCATTCATCCACCTACCTATTAAACGACCCATCCATCCATCTATTTATCTATTTATCTATCCATCCATCTATCCATCGACCCACCCACCTATCTCCCTACCCACCGACCCATTAATCCGTTCAAATCAATCTGTCTGTCTGTCTGTCTGTCTGTCTGTCTGTCTGTCATTCTCCACCCACCCACCCATTAATCCATTCACCTAAAAATCAATCTGTCTGTCTGTCTGTCTGTCTGTCTATCTATCTCCAACCAACCCACCCACCCATTAATCCATTCACCTAAAAATCCATCCATCCACCCACCCACCTAAAAATCTATCCATCCATCCACCCACCTAAAAATCCATCCATCCACCCACCCACCTAAAAATCTATCCATCCATCCACCCACCTAAAAATCTATCCATCCAAACACCCACCTATCTACGTACCCACCGACCCATTAATCCATTCACCTAAACACCAACCTACCTACCCACCCAACAATCCATCCATCAAAGCACACAAGGACTTGCAGCCAATCCCGGCAACCCTGAAGGCGAGAAACACACTCTTGATTGTTGGCCAGCCAATCACAGAGCAGTATGCATACTCACACCTGTGGTCAATTTTCCAGACTCCAATTCTCATGGAGGTTTCTGGACTGTGGGAGGAAAGCGGAGACCCTGAGGAAACCCTTGGAGGCTGTGAAGACCACTGCCGTGCCCCAGTGTCTCTGCCGTCAGACATTTTGATTTGACGCCGTCTCGCCGGCTCAGGACACCCTGATAGGAGGAACCACAGGTCTGTCTCAAGAAGTGGAGAGAGAGAACATGCATAAAATTGAAATCGATATTCTGTTTGGCAGAGGGTTTATCCACAGCACTGTTTGTAGTGGCGGTGGGGTCACGAGGACACCCACTCGCACATTTATCATTGAGGGCTGGAGCCAGATGAGAAGAGAAGCTTTCTGTTCCTGACCAGCGAGGGAAACAGATGAGGTGAAGGAGTAAAGCTGTGAGTAAGTAGGACTGTGTTCCAGCCTAAATACATCTCGTCCTGCTGGTGTCAGTCGGACCGAGCCAAATCTCAGTTTGGTTATTATGAAGGCACGATAACGATGGAAAAAAGAAAACAACGACTGTGTAACACCCACGGCTGCAGGAATCTGTTGAGCGCAGGAAATCGAAGGTTTCATACCCGTCCTCAAATAAACGCAATCTTTGAATTCTTCACCCCCTTTTTTGATTTACCCTCAACTAGATTAACCCTCCTTATAATCGTTTCTGAGGAGCATCAATAATGTCCGTAGGTCAATTTGACCCGGGGGCCTTTTATTATGCCTTTTATTAGTGTCAGACACTAAAAAGTTCTTCAAAGCCATGTGTGTGTGTGTGTGCGTGTGTGTGAGTGTGTGTGTGTGTGTGAGTGAGAAAGAGAGTGTGTGAGTGTGAGCCATTAGACCAAGAGTTGTTGGGATTGCCTGATCTCAATGACCCAGAAATGAAAAAGTGGGTCAGAAGAAGAAGAATTAACATGCATCATTTTATAAACTTAAAAAAAAAATTATTACAGTATTTATGCAAATATAATCTCCTGTTTTTCTACATTTTAGTGGTTCAAAAACTTGCGGGGTGCTTATAATTGTCAATTTCAAACGTAAATTTAAGCGCTCGTTATCTTTAAATAATGGTTCTGGAGGCAGACGTGCATATGAGTTTTTATTGGCTCAATAACAGAAATAAAGAAATATTAGAAACGTTGCGACACTTAACAGGGACAAAATAACAATGGAAGAAGTAGGATTAAACGAAAAACAATGAATTAAACCATTATTAATTAATCATTAATATTTGAAGAGACAAACCATATTGCATCCAGTAGATCGTCGTGCTAAAGGCTAACAGGCTAGCGCTTGAAAACAAGACCAGCAACTGCAAAAGCTTCGGAACAAACAGAAAACAGTTCAAAATGATGAACACCAGAGTCAAACACATTCAAATCGCTCAGAAAAGCATGACTGTTCTAATATTTACGTCTAACAAAAATCAAACTCAGTCAGCTTTACACTATGCTATTTTAGCTCAAAGGCTCATGGGAACCAGTGAGCAGCAAAGCATGATGGGAAATGTAGTTTCGACGCAGGAATAGATTATTGTTTTAAGTAAAATATTTAAAATACTTTTAAGTAAAATAAAACATTGAAGTGATACGAGTCACAAGTTAGGTCTGTTAATTAACGAAAAAATAGTATTTTAAAAAGAAAATGATTGTGATTTTAGCCAGAAACAAATTCTACAACCAAATTTTGTGCCTGAAAAATCAGGGGGTGTGCTTATAATAATATATAAAATACAATATATAAAAAACGCAC
Organism: Paedocypris sp. Pulau Singkep; assembly: GCA_017309775.1. Classification (NCBI taxonomy): domain Eukaryota; kingdom Metazoa; phylum Chordata; class Actinopteri; order Cypriniformes; genus Paedocypris; species Paedocypris sp. Pulau Singkep. The sequence goes on from MU204239.1 coordinate 81,726, forward strand.
GCCAGAAGATTGTAATGTAAATAAAAGCAATTGTAACAAAGCAACAGCTATTGTCATAAAAATCACATGATTTGCGAAAAACGGGAAAACACGGTAAAAAAACGACAACGTCCCCAAAAAGACATTGTTCCGTATTACACATCAGCCACATGAACCTTCGGTGTGACTCGTTCCTCTGGCTGTTTGAGAGCGGATGGTACAGTACTGGACAATGTCAAGCAAACGTCTGAGGGGTGGGAGGTTGACGTTAATCATTGCGAGATTGCCGGCTAGATATCGCTGTGACTAATTTCTGTCTTTGCTGGGAGAGTGATTAATGTTGGGAGCTCAGGTTGCAGGAGATAAGCTCCAGCCTTCTGTGGAGGATAAAACAGACCACACTTATCAAGGGCATGATGGGAAAGTTAGGGGGGCTCGGGAGAGTTTTGATGCATATGGTCATCAGCAGATATGATCGAGCGAGCCGGTGGAGTCATTTATTAAGCCTAACCTTTACTAACGATACGCCGGGACTGGATTTCAGGATGTGTTTGATAAAAAAAAAATTTAATTTTATGAAACATGTTTTGCAGTGTTCGTCACTCGAGTGACACAATGGGACGTCGTTTTCTCATTAGTAAACTTTGAAGTAGTTTTTTTTTTTAGAAATAACCTTTGATTTCCATAACCACTGAATGGCCGTCTCTGATTGGCTCATTTAAATTTGCTAGATTATTATATTTTGATTCTGCACTTTAAATGACTGTATGGAATTGTTAATTGAATTATCACTAGCCAATCATAGAAGAGTGTTATGAGTCTTCCCAATCTGGAATTGAATATTCAAAGATGAAAAATATTATCTAGATATAAGTTTTATTTCAGTTTATAAATTCCTTCTAAAATCCTGTAAATTTCTTAATTTACTTGAAATTTCAGTGGCTTTTCAAATGAAAAAAGTGAATTTAAAAATTCACGGCATTCAAAAAATGTGTGTGTGTGTGTGTGTGTGTGTGTGTACAGTATCTGTGCATGTGTGCTATTCAAAAATGTCAAATGCACAAAATGTCTAGGCCATTTTTTTTATTAATCTCCAAGTGCTTGTTTTTTTTTTATTTACAGTTTTTTTTTGTTTGATGAAAAATATTCATGTTTTTCACCACAAAATATAATCCGCACGGATATTAAGAACTTTCTTCAGAAATGCACTGTAAAGACCCATTTTCCTAAACCACTGAACAGTTTCTTGTTTGTTTGTAGAACACAGAGCAAGAACACAGTCGTCTTCTAATTTTTGATTTAGAATCATTGTTCAGAAGTCCAACACAGAAACACATTTTCATTGATCAGCACTCCGCCGATCATTATTATTCTAGTAGTGGAAAATCGCTGTGACTTTAAATGGATGATTAATTTTTCACAGTTCTTGATGTGGATCAACTGCTTTTTTGTGCTGGTTTTTGAATGAGGAACTTCTTTGTGTCTCAAACTATGTTTCTATTAACTCAATTATGTTAGCAAAAATGCGCCCAAGTAGAATTTAAGGCTTATTTATACTTTACTTGAGTAATTATTTGTTTGTCTACTTTTAACTTTTACTCTTTACATTTTTAGGCAAATATCTGTACTTTCTAGTATTTACTATAAAAAAAATAGCTGTATTATTTCGGTTAGGTTTATTTTCGTCTTGTCATGAATATAACAAAAATAATATCCAATGATATCACGGCATCCGTTTACGGTAAACTTCTGGTTGGATGAGACTTACGAACACAGATTTTTCAACTGAAGAAAGCTTATTTGTAAATCTCAGATGCTTGTTTTGTGCTTAAATTAAGTTATTTTGTTACATCACTCAATTTAAGATCATTGACGACAAGCTTTGGAAGTGTGAATTTTGTGAATTTTTTAAAACTAGTCATCATATTTTTCATTTTACGGTTAGTAGTGCACATACCATATTTACGCGAATATACCCATCCCATTTTTATATATATAATTAAATATATATATATAATTAAATATAATCGTCGGATTTATAAGTATTTATAAGCTCCCAATTTTTCCGTATTTCAAGTCATCACGAGTAAACAAGAACACGTCGTCTTTATTTCACGTCGCAGACTTCAAACCACAACCGCTTAGCTTAGCACTAACAGCTACAAACAACTCCAATGTGTCATCGCAAAAAGAGTCGAAACTGTCAAAAATGAAGAACACAGGCAAGGAGTGAAAAAAAAAATCCAAGGAACAGACACAATCAAAACGCTGTGTCGCTGCACAGGGAATAAATAATCCTTCGCTATGCCGTCGGATAAGCAGCGAGCTTGAAACAGGCCTGAGCTTGAAACAATTGCTCAGCGCGTGTGCGGAGTCTGACTGGTTTTTGTTATATATTATTCTTAAGTAAAACGATATCAAAATGATATGAGTCGCAAGTTTTAATTTTTTTTAAATGTTGTGCCTGAAAAATCAGGGAGGTGCTTATATTAGCAGGGTGCTTATATTCGCGTAAATACGGTATTTGTGTCTATGCACATTGTATGCTTGCATAGTAATAAAATAGATACATTTTCAATGTCATTATATGCGACAACATTTTAATATAACAATATAGTCCAAAATCATTAGTTTCTTTAAACTTTAAGTAGTTATCAAAACAGAGTTAAAAGGTTGAGTGGAAACTTTTACCTGCACAGAAGTTTTTTTTTTTATTTTATTTATCTCTAGTATCTCTACTTTTACTTGAGTAATGAACTTTTGACAGCACTGAATTTCCCAAACTGAGACTTTCCACTTGCTCGGCCACTTGCTTGCCAGTTACACACTGACATCTGATGGTTAACTAGGGTAAATAAGACGCTCACCTAGAAGGACTTCTGGCTTTCTGACTTTGACTCCACCACCTTTCCAATAAGTATAAAAAGAAGATTCAACCATACCTTATTATCAACCAGTTTCTCCTCAACGTTTCTAACTCTGCGGCCCATTTCCGAAGTCTGTGCCACATTCCCAAAGACAAGAAGGAAGGAATTGTTTTGTTGACAGTCTGAAGGTTGAAGTTTCCCAGCATTCAACGCCGTGATTGCAGCTTTAATCTCGCACTTCTGTTTACGCAAACTTCGCGTTGGCTGAATCGCTGCCACCACACCATCAGTCACATTTACCATCGGTTTGATCACGATTAACCCGACCAGTCAAACCAGACCACAGAAATGTTGCTTCTCCTTCCTAGAAGATGCCATATTTGCATCAGATCCTGTAGTTACACAGATCTGGACACATGAATCTCATTATGTCACTCGGGCTGATGCTCAGCAGGACTTTGACAAACATTATCATATTGACAATTAACTGGGATCTGTCCAGTGTGTGTGTGTGTGTGTGTGTGTGAAAACCCTGTTGGATCTTCTAATTGGACCCAGCATGCTTCCATCACATCCCACTGCCACGCACCTAATTATTTTAATCTTCTGCCCACTCCTCCTGCGCAACTGCTCACAGGGTTTAGAAGAACAGATAAGGCGGTGGAAACGATGCCACGTGGTCCAGACTGTCTGGCAGCCCCTGGGCATCTGCTGTCCTGCCCCGACTCCTCCGGGCTCAGGGAACGCTGCCGGAAATAAGATGTCATGGGATTTTAAAGGCAGTTGTCAGGATTCCCAGAGACACTTGCAGGATAATACAAGGGTGTCTTTTTTTTTTTTTTTTTTTTGCTAAACTAACGGTTTGGCAGACTGGACAGTTGGAAACATGAGAAACCGTGACAGATTTGATGATTTCCTGCAGGCTTCCAATATCGCAAGAACACTGCAGTCTTTATAGAGTTGTAGGGAAAAAAAAACTTTTAGGGTTTCCAGCAGACATCGAGTAAAAGTAAATGTTAAGTTAGAAGTCGAGTCAAAGTGACCGTGTAAAATAACCGAAAAACACGGATTAAAAAGTTCATTACATTTACGATATACACACAACGGAAATTGAACAAGAGAGATTAGGATATTTATGTATCAACAACTCGATTAGCATGTATCAATGTATTATATATCTGATTAAGACATAAATATATTAGTACATATTTTGATAAGCAACGTAAAAATAATTACAAATAACAATAATTGATGTAATAATAATAAGAATACAATTATTAACAACAGTAATAATGATAAATTGTGAAAAATATATTAAAAATGTTATATAACTCTTGTTTTCTTTTTAATTATTTAATTATTTATTTTTCGTGTATATTCTTTTCGGACTCACAACAAGTCACTTGGCGACTACTTTCATTAGGTGCTTATATTAAATGAAAATAGCCAGTAAATAAGCACAATACATCATAAATAAAGAATATACGATTCAAATAAATAAAAAACAACAACTATTGTAATAGCCCTCGGACAAGGGACTTCAAGATCCAGAATTCATCGCGCGCGTCACCGGACTCTCCACGTCAGGCATTGCGAGCCTCCGCCGCGAGAAAATCCGCGTTTGTGTGTGCGCGCTTGGATCAATGCCAGCTGTCAGCGGTTAAACGGTGTGTATTTAAAGAGACGCATGATGAGCTTCAATTTCAAATTTTTGCTCTGTCCTTATCAGATTCTTAGTTATATTCTTAGAATATTTTGTTTTTGCCTCAAGTATATTGAAACCAATATATGTCGCCTCTTCACAAAACTACTTTCCCGAGCCTGAAAAAAACAAAGAATATTAATGAAAAAACGCCCTTTTCCCCCCCATTAGAGATGTTTTGCTGTTAAATCAAGGTGAAGTTGAAGGTGAAGTTTAGCTCTCAGGTGTGTTTTACAGCAGACAAATCTGGGAATGGATTCATTGGGAATAACACAAAGTCATTTTTTATTACACACAACCGCGTCTCCCTCAGGCAAAGCTAAACACTCACGCCAGCCTTGCGTATCCTGTTTTATTGAGACGGTTATGTTTTAACGTGGCAGATTGGGATGTATACCTCAAGGATGAAGCCAATTACGTGAAGTGAAATGAGAGATAACCAGCAATAAATGGCGACTCGACACCTCTCAGAGCCGAGTGTTTCCCAGCTCTCCAACCGCACGTGCTCAAAGAGGAATTAAACATTAAAAAACGGATGAGATTAGCAGACACGCATTTCATTTTCCAGCCGCGAGTTTGAACAAAAGGCGTCGAGAGTGTGGAAGCGGAACTTTCCCCAAGTGAAAAGTGGAAGAGTGTGAACGTGGAGAAAAGTGTGTGTGTGTGTATAAATTTGCGCTTAATTGATTACCTGATACACTGCAATTGATTGTGAGTCTTGGAAATCAAACGGCTGTAAAGCAGAAAGTGAATCTGAGGCGGAGAAGACGACGGGCAAATTTTGAGGTTGCAAATTCTAACCGAGGATTCTGGAAGTTCTCCCGGTGTTGTGGGAGCGGCTGCGGATTCGCTGCGAGGTGCAGATAGGATAGAAACGATGCCAATATAAAGCCGTTGGTAGCTTCCAAACAGGAGTTTCGCTTGAACAATTTGTCATTTATAGCCAAAGGCCCGTTAATCTCGGAGTTCTCCGTGTGTGTTCACAGCAAAAGTTATTTTCTCGTGGGTCGGTGAGATGAAGGTGGGACGGATAGACAGACGGGAGGGAGAGAACGACAGACAGGCAGCAGAGAAAACAGATGGAGAGAAAGACAGACAGACAGACAGGAAGAAAAAACCGATAGGGAAAAGGAAAGATTGGCAGAAAGCAGAAAGAAGACAGACAAGGAGAAGGAGAGAAAAATGAGGAAATACAGACAGAGAGAAGGAGCATAAGACAGACAGAGAGGAGGGAAAGACAGAAAAACAACAAGAAGAAAGAGAAATGCAGACAGACCGGATGGAGGGATAGAGAGGAACTGGGGGGCTGTTTGAACTAGTATGATAAAAAGGGAAAAAAGAGGTATGAAAAGAGAGAGATGCAGGCAGAGAAAGAAAAAGACAGACGTGACAGACACAATTGGGAGACTTGCAGAAAGTACAAGAGAACACTAGTGAAGGAGTAGAGAATCAACAAGAGCGATAGAACGACAGGAAAGCACTAATTGTGTGTGTAGGAAAGAGGGAAAGAGAGAGAGTGTGTGTGTGTCTGTGTGTGAAGGGGGTGTAGGATAGAGGAAAATATACATGTAAAAAAAGTATGTGTGCAGGAAAGAGGGAAGGAGAGAGGGGGGGTGTGTGGAAAAGAGGGAAAGAAAGCAAGGGAGAGATAGTGTGTGTAGGAAAGAGAAAAAGAGTGTGTATGAAAGAGAGAGAGAGAGAGAGAGATAGTGTAGGAAAGAAAGTGTGTGTGTCTGTGTGAGTAGGAAATGGGGAAAGAGTGAGAGCGAATGTGAGCGTGTATGAAAGAGGGAAAGAAAGTGAGAGCGAATGTGAGCGTGTATGAAAGAGGGAAATGGATAAAAAATGTGTGTGTGGGGGGGGGGGTACTGGTGAAAAAGAAAGAAAGTGTGTGTTGAAAAGAGAGAAATAAAGTGTGTGTAAAAAAAAAGGGAAATGGAAAAAAGTGTGTGTTGAAAAGAGAGAAATAAAGTGTGTGTAAAAAAAAGGGAAATGGAAAAAAGTGTGTGTTGAAAAGAGAGAAATAAAGTGTGTGTAAAAAAAGGGAAATAGAAAAAAGTGTGTGTGCAGGAAAGAGGGAAAGTAAGAGAGAGAGTAGGAAAAAGTGTGTGTGTGTGTGTGTGTGTGTGTGTGTGTGACGAGAACATTCGGTTTGATGTTTCAGATGATAATGATAATTACAGATGATTTTTAGGGACAAAAACGGGAGGATTACGTGCTTTGCTGATTAGATCTCAGTCACTGTGTTCTTTCTGATAACAGGTTATTATTATCAGAGACATCTTTCTCACTGCTGATGGAACGAGTTAAAAGCACCGGGTGACATTGAAAACGTGCTCTCAATTTAGCCAGCGCCGCCGTCTCTCTCCTGCCCGACTACAAATGCTTGTTAAAATGTTTTACAGCGCATAAAGCATCACACCACAATACGGTATTAATCACACGCTGCCATGTTTGCTCGGAGAACCTTTCTTGTGGCCTTTAATCCACAGTCTGAATGAGTTCTCAGAAGAACTTCTGTGAAGTTGCTTTCAATTACAAAACCATTTAAGTGGCTGAGAATGAAGAGGAACAGGCAGAATCGCCCAGTTATTCTTTCAAATTAAACCCGCTCTAATCCTCTCAACCACTCGCCTTTCTCTTGGATTTAATTTGTTGGAAATTCCAATCGTTAATTCGATTAAAGAGATAGGAAATCTTATAGCGCAAAGTAATATAGCTATGAATATTAAGTTGACCACTCTTAGTAAACGGCAACAATCACAGTAAAATAAAAATAGTTTTTTTACTTTGCTGGTTCAATTACGTTAAAATTCTCCCAAACATACTATGTTCTTTATTTAACGAGCCTATCATGTCACTCGTATCATTTTGATATCGTTTTACTTGAGTGATAGAAAACAAAAAGTCAATTCTAGTGGTCAGAACTTCATTTCCCAAGAGTATTTGCACCAGTCCGTGCATGCGCAATGCAACCGATGATGTGAAGAGAATTCAAAGGATTATTATGCCCTGTTTAGCAGACCGAGCGTTTTGATTGTGTCTGTTCCTTGAATTTTTTTACTTCATTTTCGACTGTTTTGGCTTTCTGGGATTACACATTGCACCTGTTTGTTAGCGCTAAGCTGTCGTGGTTTGTAGTTTCTGTTTGTTGTAATATTACTGATTGTTCATCACTGGCCAGGCGAATCACTTTAAGAATTGAATTCGCATTTGTGTTCGAGTTTTGTTCGTCCGTGCCCATCAAAGCTATTTTACGTATTAAGTTTTGAGACTTTGTACTGCTTTTGCACCTGCAAGCGATTGAAATGCAATTGCAAATACAGTTTGACAACTCTTTCAAATTTCGTCCAGTTTATTGCTCTAAGTAACAGTCAAATGGTGAAGAAACATCAAAGTGACTCCTGATAAGGGTCAGTCTCAGGTCGGGCTCCAGGTCCCATCAAATGCAGGAGCCGTCAGTGTCACTCAATAATTTAAAGACTTTCTTTAGGAAGTCGACTCTATACGTTCTCTCAGACGCAGTAACAAGCCAATTGTCTTTTCCTTGTTTGACCTTCAAATATTAAGAACAAACTTATCAGAGAGCTGTTTATAATTTTTTTTCTATTTTACTCACTTTTTGTATTTGTTTTTTGACAATATTTTTATCTTGATAATTATGTATTCATAATTCACATTTTATCATTATATCTACTGTTTTTTAATTGTAATTCTATTCTTTCTTTATTTTATTGCATTTTCCCGTTTTCACATTATATTGTATTTCCCCCGTCCCTATGTTTAAATGCTGGTACGAACAAAAACACATTTCACTACATGTTGTACCACGTATAATATGTATGTGACAAATAAAATTTGAATTTGAATTTTTAAATTAGTTTGAACCGCACAGAAACGGTAAATATAAGTCAACAGATTTGTGTTCCATGTCAGCGACAGTTAATTATAAAGTAATCTATTACTGTATATATTAAGTAGCCTTGCAATCTGATAAAACTCTCCTTTTGTACAGACGTGTACTGGTATTCTGACAGTGCCCAAATACATAAATTCATCCAATTATTACATTTTTTTGGTCTGCTTTATTACTGGCTCACAGGGAGCTGGAGCCAATCCCGGCAACTCTAGCCTGGATTGCTGACCAACCAATCACAGAGCGACACACACACATGCACACATACAGAAATTGGATACCTGGAGGAAACCCCTACAGGGTGAACATGACTCCGCACAAGCCTGACATTGATATTGAGTCTTGGGCTGCTTTCAGACGTCCTGCCTTTTTTAGTTTGATTCAATCGCACCAGTTTGTTTCCCTGTTTGGTTAGTTTGGGCAGGTGTGAAAGCGACAATCGAACTCTGATCTGCACCAAAAATGGATCAAACTAGCGTACCAAGATCACTTGAAAAGCTGGTGAAAAGCTGGTACGGGTTGCTTGTGGTGTGAACGCGGTCCTAACTTGAACCGTACCAAATGCAAAAATGACTGCACCTTTTGATTTAATTCAGCTGCTGTAGTGTCGCAGTGTCGCAGGAATATCTCCGGTAGATCTTCTTGTCACGCGTTCTTCTGAAGTGAAGTGCAAAGCTGTCGGAAGAGAATCGACGCGAAGGATTATTAACCCCTGCGTAGCAGACCGAGCGTTTTGATTGTGTCTGTTCCTTGGATGTTTTGACTTTCTGTGACTCTCTGTACACGTTTGTTAGCGCTAAGCTAAGCTATCCGGTCGTGGAGTTCAGACCGCGTTCACAGCACAAGCGAATCGTACCTGAGTTTATTTGGAAGCGTAGACATGTTTGTCTCAAGCGATCAATACAAACTATATACGATAGTTCTATACTTTAATATAGGCATAAAAAGCCAGCACAGTCGTCTCTCCAGACTAAATAACGGCATGTTGTCTATTCGCTTTATTTACTTCCACTGGTTTCACTGCAATTTACCCGCAATTATGAATAATTGAAAAGCAGTTTAGGAAATAGTAAAATGGCACATCTGGCCAATGGGTTACGTGGATGTTGTCACATGACGAAATGTTGGTTCGTTTCGGATGAGAGCAAAAAGTGTGTGTGAACAGGGATCAGAAAAATGCAACAATGTATAATTTATTGCCCTTGGTCTGGACATATTAAACCGCCTTAAAACAGCCTTAAATAGGTTGTCGTTGATTTGAGGGGATGGTGATAGCTACGAATTATTGTTTCTGCACATGCCAGGCTACTGGAACCTTTGTTTCTTATCAGGAAACCTTAGATATACTCTGTTATACTTGCCCCATCAAATTCACCTGTTGCCCCCTAAAACCCGGTCACACTAAACCGTTTTAAACTAAGTAGTTTCTATACCACACAACCCTCCCCATTCTGGAAAACTTTTCCAAAAAAAAAACCCCACAAACTTTTAAAAGCCCCAGCCAGCAAAGCCCTAGAATCTCCAAGCTCTTTACCTTCAGAGGAGGCTAAACATATATTTGTAACCCATAAGAGACGTGACCATGAGGAGGTGAGAATAGAGGGTTTGATGTAGACAGACAGACTAAAAGAGCAAAGAGAGTTGATGGCTTTTTTTTTTTTCCATTTTCCATCCCATCTGCTCAGCAGGTTCCCACTGCCCCGCTCTCAGCTCCATTCCCTGCCAACATTCCTCCCCAGGCCACAACCGACATAATCAGATCCCTCGTACCAGCCCATCTCCCATCTTTACATGTTAATACGTATCTTGACCAGAGGGTCCGTGTCAAATGGGAGGAAATGATGGCTTGCAAGAGGGCAAGCAGAGATAAAATACAGTATTACCTGCAGTGGATTCGAGCTAAATTCCTGGTGGAAGGATTTTACACTGGTCCTCAAAAGTAGTTTTCAGTATAATTCATTTTGCAAAACACTCAAAGACAAATTTTTTACTTTATAATTTCACACTGTGATGACAAGGGCCATCACAGAAAGCTATTGGTGTTCTGTGTGTTCACCTTTAACGGGTTTGCTGCAGTCAGCACTTCATTTGTCAGTTCCCTATAGTTTTCAAAATTGTAGGTTAAACAAAAGCATCAATCTGGTTCAAATAATTGTATTACTAGAAGTTAGAAACACTGCATACTCACCCGACTGTTAATGAAGCATATTTGAAACCGTAATAACAACATGTTCAATTACTAATATTAACGAATAGGAAGGCTGCATAAGGTAGAATCCCGGAACCGAACCGAACCGAACCTTCACCAATGACTTTGGAGACTGGCACAAGAGAGTCGAGTTCTCCTTAGGTTTTTTTCCCTGGTTTTGTTTTCCTAGCCACTGTCGTGATCTAGCTTGCTCTTCTGGTCATAGCCCACAGTCTTAACACAGATGAACAATGGACATTTTTATTTTTTTACTGACTCTTTTTCCACAACTTTTGAACACAGATGAACAGTGGACATTTTTCTTCTTTAAAGACATTTTTTTCCTAATTTTGCATACTGTAGCAGCTTTGCATTGGTCTGGGACTAAGAAAATATAAATAAATATATATAAATACACTTGAACTGGAACCACTTCTTTTTATTGGTTATAAGAGAAGCCGTGGCCCTTGGAACAGCCACGTATACGTTTGGGCTGGTTCCATTTTGGGTGATGGTGGTTTTATTTTATGTTTATCATGAACCAAATGCATGTTTATTTTGCCTACTTCAAATATATTCCTGATTTGTTCGTTTCGATTCGGGTTTATGTTGTCTTACAGTTATGCTAAGGAAAGTGTGGTAAGGTTTACTTTTATTTTCTTGTTCTCCCTCCAAAGCAAGACATTTGGCGGGAACATACGCTTTACAAGCTTCCCACATTTTGCTGAACACATTTCTTTGGCCCATCACAGCAATGCTTGAAGGTAGGACACACCCTAGATTGGTGGCCAACCAATCACAGTACTCTCCTTCATTTATTTACTTTATCAATCACACCAGTATTGTTGCAGGATTGATTCCTGGGTGAAAAGCATTTTATTTGAAAGTAAAGTAGATCAGTGACTACAAATGTGCCCGAACGCATTCATGTAATAGAATTTCAAGCTTTTTTGCTTTAAAATAATTCAAGGAAAAATGCAACCTGATTTTCCCCTTTAAGTTTTAAGTGCAGCAATTTACGATATAAAGTTTCGTCAAACGTCAAAATGAAAAAAAAGTCACACGGCGCGATTCTTCTAGGTCTTTCATTCAAAGAACCATTATCTCGTATTTTAACCCTCCTCACCCATCAGACGACCATTTAGATGCCTATTAACTTTTACTGCAATATCAGAAGATATTAGCTTGTCAGAAACTAGAACAACCAGTGCGTTTTATGAGCTCTTAATCGGGCTAAATGAACCCCGGACATGAAAGATTTCTGTCGAGTTTGCAGATGGAAAGTTGATGAATTTTTCATTCCTTTGTGTGGAGGCACATCCTTCCCCGTATAAAGTGCAGCATGGATGATGATGGCACCAGATGGACCTGGAACAGATGAAAATCTATTACATGAAATCATGAAAGCTTTTTAGGCAAGGCTGCAGATTTGACCTTCTCACAGAGGTTGTTCACTATTTTAGGACTTAACCTGAGGACACTATCACTTTCTCTCTCCGCTCCTACACTTCCTTCATGTTCCTTCACTTCCCGAGCAAATTCTGAATGGAGAGACACTCTCAGAGAGAGACTCCTTTTGATGTCTTTAAAGCTTTTATGAGTATCTTAACTAAATTAGTTTGAGTTACCTAAACATGTAATTTGTTACTAATTACTTGATCAAAAATGCAGTTCAATTACAGACTCCCCAGGCTAAACAGTAATTACTCTAATTTAAAGTTACTTTCATGTTACTTATTGAGTAGATACCAAGAAAAACTACTAAGTTAAAATCTCCTTCTTTTAAAATCTCTAAAATGACTGACGGGCGAGTGGGCAATTTATGTTTGTGTACATTGTGTTTTTGACGGCAGCCATTTAAGGGTTTTAATTTTTATCATGATCATTTTTTATCACGAAACAAACCTGCAGGCGACTAAACTAAGTCATTGTCCTGAGGTCAAATTGTTTAAAATATTGGTCAGGAAACACAAATTTGACCACGGAAAATTTGAATGAAGCAAAAAAGCAATGCATGTTCTCCACAAGTTAAGCAAATCCGCTGGTTATTTGCGGCATATGCACATACACGAAAATGTATTAACACAAATGGTGACCACATTGTGGCGTTAAAGGAAGCACTGCTGATCAAGTTCAAGGCTCGTCCGGTGTCTTTCTGTGTGTAGATTGTGTGTTTCTGTGTGTGTAGGTTCTTCCACATAAACCAAAAACATTCAGAAGATTTCGAGTCATGCTGAAAAATTGTCCATAGAGGTGTGTGTGTGTGTGTGTGTGTGTGTGTGTGTGTGTGTGTGTGTTTGCGTGTGTTTGCTTAAACTCCTGATGACCCAGAAACTAAAAAGAGGATTAGAACATTTATGGATTTTAACCCGTCTGTTATATTTGTTTTAGAGCAACATCAATAATGTTTGCAGGTCTTTTATTATGCATATAAGTGTCAGAAACCAAAAAGTTCCCCAAAACTTGTTTGTATGAGAGTGTGTGAGTGTGAGACAGCGGTGTTATGTCTCATTGTTGCAAAGAAACAAATAGTATTTCATCTTTTATTAGCTTCGATTTTGTCTGAAGGGTCAAATTGATTCGATCAGTATCTTTTTAACAAAAACATGTAGCGGGCGTTTCAAACACATCAACTTAGCCATTTTTGTTTATATGTAGATTACGCTAACTAAGACAAGCAGGTATAAATAATTTAAAGTATTTGGTTTTTAAACTTTTAACACGTGTCAATGTGACCCAAACAGTATCTTTGTAACATTAACATGTAGCGTGGTGTTACAAATATGTGAACTTAATTGTTATCATTTGTATGTGATAAATTCACCAAAGAAGACAAGCAAGAGACATTTCAAAGTGAGACATTGCTTTTAAGTATTTTTAAGATGTTTTAAACTTTGAAAACATAATTTTAACCAGAACTTAATTTAATGAAAAACACAGTAAATCTTCAAAGCTCAGAGAACAAGTTACCGTACTTTTCTGGGTTTTTTTTGGGTGGTATGATAATCAGATTAGTTAGAAACCAAACTTTTGCCATCTTTGTGAGGACAAGATGAACCTGACATGGTCCGAAATCATGTTTTACACATAACTCCACTGATAAGAGAGTGTTCAGGACAGCGATGCCTGAAAGCGAAAAGAACGCGGGCGTTAAACCACCGAATCCCACAAGACCTCAGAAACCCCCTCACACGATAAATAAATGATCATTTATCAGCAGATTCCGACAGGTGACAACTAGACATTGTTTGATCACGGCAAGAAATACTAGGACACTGTCACTCAAGTCCAAAGTTATAACACATTCTTATTTTCCCTGACATCTTCATCACTCACACAGTAAAACACAGTGTCAGGCCTCGTCGAGTAAAAATTTAATGCGCTGTGCTGATTTGCAGCTAAATCTTTAGTCTTCGCAGGCCCTCGCAGATTCTTCAGGTATGAGAGAGTCCCAGCCTGAGGGAAGCGGTTCGGAGTCAGACACTCATAAATAATATCCTCCTACTTGTTTAAGACCCTCGTACAAATGGAAAGCTGAATCTGCGGCTACACACACACACACACACAACCAAACAATCGACACCCCGAGCTGCTTCTGACCTTCTCTGGGTTGAAATTGGCAACAGTCAGACAAGATTAATGGCATCAAAAACTCAGTGTTTATGAAGCTAAGGAGGCATTTATTTACACTTTTGGATGAAATGACAAAGACTGAAATGTGAAACGGGGAACATTGTTTGTCCATGTCCGGGATGGAGACGTCCATTTATTATTTTTAAAAGACAAAGGAGACTCACGACAAATATTACCGGTACAGTTTGTTGGGCAGTGCTAATTTTGTCAAATTCATTTTAGTTTTGGTCATAGTCTTTTGACTAAAACTCTGTTTCAGTCCCAAATTAGTCATCTTAATTTTTTTTTTGTTTGTCTAATTTTAGTCGACAGAATACCACAACATTTTAGTCAACTAAATTACAGTATAGTCAACAAAAATATAGGTGCTATACATTCTAAATGTTTAATAAAGTTGCTCGGTCTAAGAAATCTGAATATGTAGTTAACTATGAACATAAATATATACAAATATCATACTTATTTGGAAAAATGTATTTAATGTATGTAACTTATTTTTATGAACTTTACTTTACATTTAAATAAATGTATTCTCATAAATGGAACCTCAAAAAAGAGAAAATTAAATACAGTAAAATAAAATTAATTAAAATTGCATCACGTTTATGAGTAACAAATTGTTGCACGGTGAAAGAGAAGAAGTTTCATCTGCAGATGGCGCTTCAGGTGTGTTGTGTTTTTGCCCATGATTGTTGCTCCACACAGACAGTTTTTTTAAGATCACGTTGAATTTGAAATGAATCCATATATCTGAGAGCATTTTTCTGCCAGGAGAATACATTTTTGAAGACGCTCGACTCTATCCTCGCCAGCTTTTCCTGCCCTTCTGAAAGATTCCGTGTCCTGATTGGTTCTTTTTGTGTTTGCACCCTCCTTTCTCAACAAGCTTGGATTATGATTGAACCTTGTCACGAGAGGCATTTTATTTTAGTTTCGTTTTCGTCAGAGAAAAAGTCAATAATGAAAATGTTTCATCTACTAAACTTACACTGTTGTTGAGCAAACATTTTATCTATGTTTGTAAGTAAATAGCAACCAAAAATGTTGTAGGACCTATGAAAATGATCATAGATTCCAACTTGTGCCGTGGTAAATATGGAACAATATTCCGGACAAAATTGAAAAGAGTTTGAGACTTTTGTAGTGGTCTGACAAGAAAAAAAATTTGAGCAAAGATTGTTTTTATTATGTAGGCTGAATAACTTTGGTGTCAGACAAGCCATTTTAGAGGTTGTGTACAAAGGTTTTGTGGAAAGTAACCTAACTTTTAATATGTTGATGTGGTTTGGTAGCTTAAGTGTGCAGAGAAAGAATAAGCTGCAGTGCATTGTTAATATAAGCTCAAAGATCATTGGTCGACCTCAAAAGTCTCTGAGTAGCCTTTATGATGAGCTCCTAAAGAAGAAGGCCAGAACCATCATACTTGATTCTTCCCATAACTGCTTTGAGCTATTGCCCTCTGGAAGAAGGTATAGAGTAATAACAGCCAACAAAAACGGTACACAGTTTTTGTCCTTTTGTAATCGTGTTGTCACGTATGGAATGTGGATCAACAGGGACACGTCACTGAGGGTTTGTTTCTAAATGTTTGTCTCTAAAACTTCGCTGAAACCCAAGATAAGTTTCCACTACAGTGGACAATAAAGTTTTCCTAATTCTAATACTAAAATCCAGGAATTGTCTTCTGTCCTTCACTGTTACTTGAACTCGCAGTCTGTATCAAAGATGACCACAGCTTCAAACGGTCAAACTCGACTCTGGCCAAGACCAGAGCAGCTGAAGGACACAGGAGGAAAATTGTAGACCTGCACTTAAGTGGGAAGAGTGAATCAACAATTGCACGTGGGTAGGGGTGAATCAATCCACTTGGAGAGCTATTTTAGAAAATTGAAGACACACAAGGTCATTGATAATCTCCCTTGATCTGGGGGTCCATACAGGATCTCATCTTTTGGGGTCAAACTGATCATGAGAACTATGATCAAAAATCCCAGAACTACACGGGTGGACCTGCTGAACGACCTGCTGAGAGCTGGGACCAAAGATGTAAAGGTTGCCATCAGTAGCACATTGCTGACCAGGAATCAAATCTTGCAGTGCCAGGTGGTTCCTCCACTTAAGCCAGCACATGTCCAGGACCATCTGTGGATGATCCAGAAGACAATGGGAGATTGTCTTGTGGTCAGCTGTGAACAAATGAAATACGATCATCTCATCATGTTTGGAGGAAGAACAAGGGGTGGACACGCCTTGCTTTGGATCTGTTATTCTGCAAAGAGGATGATGGGATTGTTTTGAGGGACCGTGTATCAAGATTTGGAGCAAAACCCATCAGCAATTGGCGGTGTCTTCCAGCATGACCCAGCCAGAATGCCTGGGCATCAAAAGAGTGGCTTCGTAAGAACCAGTTCAAGGCCTAACCAGTCACCGGATCTCATCTCTATGGAATATCTGTGGAGGGCGTTCAACGTCAATGTTGCCCAATAACATCTCCATAATACCACCACTCTAGAGGAGATCTGCATGGAATAGGGGTGTGACAAGATATCTGAACGATTTTAATATCCGTTGCTTCTTGCGAGACGCAATTCCGATTACGCAATCTTGCGAGAATTTGTTTTTTGTGCAGTAGCTCAACGAGTATATTGGCACTCGCGTTTCAAATCGATGTGCCATCGTACTCAACTGCGAAGACTTGACGCGTCAATCGAACGAGTTAAACTGTAGTTCAATTTGTTTATAAAATAAAGCCGATTATTTCAAACTCATTAACTGCACGTGTGAGTTTAATCTACATAAAGTGAAGAGACTAATGCACATGTATTAGATTGCTATTGAAACAAGAGAAATAGAAAACACGTTTCTATTAAAAACACGCTGCGTTTCACGATTTGACGCTGGTGAGAAGCACAACCCTAACCCTAACCCTTTTATGTTCTGCAGTGCAACTTGCCATACAAACTTGAGAATTTAAGAGCTAAAATACCGGTAAATGTTGAATTTAATCATAATGAAGTACATTGATGTTGAGTTGCAAGTTACTGGAAGATTTGTCTTTCTTTATAAGTAGTGTGTTTTTTGCTGGCGCTTAACGGAATATTTATGTTTTTTTATTTATTTGTACTACTTTCAGTAATTGTCATTTGTTTTGTGGAATGCTTTGCCTGGCAAATTTCATGTTGCATGTTGCATGTCAGTTATTACTGCATGTGAATTAATGAAAATGGAAAGTTTAGTTACAAAAGGGTTAGTTAATCCTACAAAAGTGTTAGTTAAATACAATGTGATATCCAGGATATCCTACAGTTGAGCTTTACCTATGATGGAAATCTTTTTAAGCTGGACAACTCGCACAATCTGTGACTCACTAAATGCTTTTTGTAGATTTTTACTCCATTTTAAAACATAAAACTATTAAATATGTAAGCAGTTAAATTATGAATGATTATATCTTTATAGAAAAATAAATCAGACAGTGTGTCTTCAAAGTGCTCATCAGTGTGTGCTTGCTTTGAACACACACCAGCTTTGAACAGTCATGGCAGTGCAGAGAGCATGAGAATGAGAGTTTACATAAGAGCAGCCTGAGACGTTTACTGATGCTTTCACACTTGACTTTCTATGGCCTGCACTTAGTTTTGTTTAATCACACATCCTTATTATTTACTCCAGTCGGTGCAAGAGTTGTGCACTCTTTCACTCTCCAAACACTTTCATAGGAGTAATTTTTTATCATCAAGTAAATCCATCACATCATCATGCCTTAACAGGTTCTCACTACCCTCTACATGGCCTTTATACACAGATTTACAATCTTGCTTTTTACAAGTTGTATCATCTCAACACATCTTAGAGGAATTTCGAGAGAGAGAGAGAGAGAGAGAGAGAGAGAGAGAGAGAGAGAGAGAGAGAGAGAGAGAGAGAGAGAGATGTAATATTATTACATATATTGTTGAAGCTGGATTTTATAACAGAAGAGCTGATTTGTAGAACACTATTTCAAATTATTAATTAATTTAATCAAATTCATTAATCCTTTTCGAAAAGAGTATATAGAACTATTATTTTGCTACAGATATATAAGTTTTTACAAATTGCCTTTTTTTATTACAGCAGTTAGTTTTGCACCATTGAAGCATATGACCTCCGAGAAGCCACGCTGGTTGTCCTCTTTTTTTTTTGGAAATCAAAATATGGTCACCCTATTCACTATAAGATGACTAGAGTTAAAAATGGAGCTCCACAAGTCTCAGTGCTTGGTCCACTCTTCTTTACCTTGTATATGTTTTCTTTGGCTAGCTCTGTACCCTCACATCACCGAGGGGCTTGTGGGTTTTATGGGAGTTCACCTATCAAGTCTGCATGTGAACTGCAAAGAACCAGTGGTGGGAGTTTAGAGAGATTAGGACCCTCTGGTAAGGGCTTGCTGTTCTCTGTAGGACCACAGCAGAACTTTGGTTCACATTGCTGGCAATAAGTCAAATCTGTGCCCAGTTAATGTTAGACTCCGACTGGGATGATCTTTGTCAACAGTGCTGTTCATTATGTCATAGGCGTGTGGTTTATTTTAAGGTCTGGTGTTGGGACCACATGATTTAATCTTTGCTGCTCATAGATGATGCTGTTGTCTTGTCTTCCACAGGCTGGTCATCAACAATATGCGCTGGGCTTCTTTACAGCTGAAAATAAAACGATTGGAATGGAAATCATCAGACTGGAGTTGGTGAACATGGTTCTCATCTGGAAGAAGGTTGGTTGCTCTTTACACATTAGAAGGGAAATTCTGCCTCAAGTAGGCTGCCCACTGCTCCGGGTTTGTGTGTGTTCACTTCACTGTGTGTTTTCTTCACTGGATGGGTTAAAAGCAGAGCACCATATTTGACATGGCTTGCCATATTGAGAATATCACTCACTTGAGAGGAGTTGAAGTCTTTTGGGTTCTTGTTTACCACTGAGAGGAATAAAGTTGACATGATGAAGTGATTCTGATGAACAAACATCTAAGCCAAAAATCTCAAATCACCGGTCAATCTACCTTCCATGAGCTTTGGGTTATGACCAAAAAGAAAAGGTTTTGGATACAAACACATTAATTTTGTTCACTCAACAATACAACAATTTAGTAAGGAGATGCCCATCATTACAGGATTATTCGACACACACATTATAAACACACATTTTAATTTCTGTTTTTCATTGTTTTTATTTCTTGACTAATTTCTTGTCTTAACTGTGAAATGCCTAAAACTAGGTACAGTGATACAAAACATTTGAGGTGAATTCGTTTACACTTCTGTGACAGTGTCAGGGGTTGAATCTGTTGATTCAAATGCAAAACGTTATCGTGTGCACAATTTAGAAAGAGTAAAAAAATTTAGTAAAGAAAATAGGGAAAACGAGCAAAAGATAAAGGTGTGCTATAGCATAGTCTTTATATTTGTAAAGTGACGTATTATATATTATAGCATCGTGTACCGTAATTTGTATGGGATAAATAAAATTTGAATTTGATATTTACAGTATCCGGGTCATCCAAAAAGGAGTATAAACAAAGTGATCCATACGGAGAAGAAATGTTTCAACACAAAAAAAATTCTCTAATCCGGAACAATAATGTAACTGAAAATCACGTTCTAATTATTATATTCTTGGAAACACCCAAAAATAAACCTCTCAAAACCTCATTCTTGATGCTTGATTTTCACCAGAGCGTTCTGCTAAAGTGTTAGCACATACGCTAATTGGTCACAGATCATGGCTGGCCTGATTTAAGCGCTGCTTTTTACCTCAGTGTGTCACTTTATGTCATGGGTATCAGCAAGAAACAAACGGAGAAAGCAGCACAGATGGCTATAATAAACGAGACATTTTTCAAATGCTTATTTAACATTAAATCCAATAAGTGTTGCGTGGTTGGGCAGGTTTTGTTGTAGCTGTGCATGTGCTCGGCATATTAAGCAGCAGAAGGAAAACGAATGGTTTCATAAATACCGAGGAACAAAGACACACGCTCATAATCTCACTCCACACTGGACTGTTGGGAATAGAAGCATTAGCAAACACTCGTAGCTCCAGAAGAACTATGAAAACAAGTCAACACAGGAAGAGAGCCAGAGTAATTCTGCCCATTATTGTCCCAGTGTGATTGTGGATGATGTACGGACTGTATATACAAACAACATGGAGGCCGGGTTTGTCTGATGGATTTTTTTTCCCTCCACCATGTTGTCACAGGCTCTTTGGAGAGAACAAACCGTGTCATGTGACTGTTTCAGTCGTTCTCATTGAACATTGAACTCTACGTTCGTTTCATTAAATCAACTTCTTTAGAGGAGTTGAAGTCTTTTGGGTTCTTGTTTACCCCTGAGGGGAATAAAGTTGACATGATGAAGTGATTCTGATGAACAAACATCTAAGCCAAAAATCTCAAATCACCGGTCAATCTACCTTCCGTGAGCTTTGGGTTATGACCAAAAAGAAAAGGTTTTGGATACAAACAAATTAATTTTGTTCGCTCAACAATACAACAATTTAGTAAGGAGATGCCATTGTTTTGCCTCGAATTTTGGGCGTCGTATTAATGCTTTATGTTAATTTAGAGCCCGTTTTATATAATTGGGTCTTTTATTTTGAAGATCCGGTTCGGGCCGTTAGACCGGAAGTCGGCCATTTTGTTTCGTTTTCATGCAAGCTGCATACGGGGAAGTCCATCAGCTATTATCTGCCTTTTGTTTATGCTATGTGAGCAATGTTCATCAGATACGTGAATTTGGTTATTTTAAAGATGTCAATTGGTTTACTGAGTTTGTGCATGCTATGCTAATACGGTATGCTAACCTATGTTTTATATACTAATACTAATAGTGGATGTTCTGTTTGTGTCTACAGTTTTACTCCATGTTGAAACGTTTACGTGGTACGTCAAAATAAAGCGGAGCTAAGGAAGCTACATCCTGACTTACGTACTCATTCTACTGGAGTTAGGCCTGCTGCCAAATTGTGTTAGATACACACAAGGAGGGCAGTATACCCATCATTACAGGATTATTCGACACACACATTATAAACACACATTTTTAGTTCTGTTTTTTATTGTTTTTATTTCTTGACTAATTTCTTGTCTTAACTGTGAAATGCCTAAAACTAGGTACAGTGATACAAAACATTTGAGGTGAATTCTGTGACAGTCACAGGCTCTTTGGAGAAAACAAACTGTGTCATGTGAATGTTTCAATCGTTCTCATTGAACATTGAACTCGTTTGTTTCATTAAATCAACTTCTTTGTGATTTTACACTCCTAGTAAAGTCTGTGTCGGAGCCGTCTTTCAATATTAACCCTAATCACAGTTGTGCATTATATCGGCTCTGCTACTGCCCTCAGCTAAATCACATTTTAATTGTGTCTGCGTAGATTTACTGCTTGCTCATAATGTGTTATGAAAAGCATATAAAGCGATTAGCAAACCATAACGCCCTGGTGTTTTTCTGTTACGGAATCTGTTGCAAAATTAGACTGACACGGAAAAAAAAAAAAAAGACTTTCTCCGCTTGTAAAAATTGTCTAGTTTCTAGAGATTCTTTTCAAAAGTTGGGAAAAAAACAACACACACATTGTGTATATCAAACACAATATTTCTGAAATTTTTGCAAAAAGTATACAATAAAAACATTATAATAAACGTACTGTAACTTGAAATCATATTAGTTAAGCGAGTAATGAACTGCAGACATTTTGAAGCTTTGCATAGTGTGGGAAAATTATGACACAACATTCACCAATGAGGCGGAAGGCTCATTGAAGATGGGCGTGGCCTAATCTTATGAACACTCCTGGATAAGCAAACAGTGAAAGACAAGACAGATGTGGGAAATGCTAAGCAGTTTTTAAAAGCCTTGATCTCAGACATTTTGTCGTATTTTAAGGGGGTTTTTAGCGCAGAACATGACATTGCAAAACACTTTGCTGTATCTGAAATCTGAAAACAGTGTTTTCTCTCCATTAATTCTCTCCATTAATTCTCCAATTCGAATTCTCTCCATTAATTCTCTTCCGTTATATCACATACGCAGCATCTTCTGAATTTTTGATGACTTCAAAAGTGAATTGATTATTTGTCAATGGCTTTTTTCTGTATAGGTTCTGCTGATTATTGTCAGGGAAAATTATTTTCTTTTATTAAATTTTTTAATTCTGGGTAGATCGAATAGATCCACAGTTGCGAATTTTCCAGCCTCCATGTCTCCAGAAAGCCTGTTTTTGGACTGTGAAACTGGAGACAGAAGAAGCCCAGGCCAACATGATTCTTCGTGTTATTTCTATATGTTCCTCCAGATTATTGTGGTCCAGTAGTTTGAGAGTTGGACTTTGTGTCCATTAGATTCCAAATCCACTCAAGTTGGTACCACAAGGGGCCTTGGCCAAGACACTCTCACTTTGAGATTTAGCTTCCATTTTGTCTGAATGGTAAAAATGACCCGAACATTATCATTGTAACAAAAACATGTAGCGGGCATTACAAATTTGTAAATTGAACCATTTTTGTTTATATGTAGATTAAACTAACTAACTAACTAAGACAAGCAGGAAAATTTTGAAGTGAAAAAATTATTATTTTTTTATTTTTAAACTTTTAACACTGGTCAGTTTGACCCGAACATTGGAGGGTGAACATTTAGTTTTTAATAGACAAAACACCCACAAATGTCCATTTAGTTTGCTTAAAAAGGATTCTAATCAATTTTAATAAACATTTAGTTTAACAAGACGCTGCTTAATGGTTATGATTTACATTTCTCACTTTATCTTCAAAAGGTACAATGATGTGGCAAATCCTACTTTTAATCATTCCAAGAACCCAGATAACATTTCCTACAAATCAGACAAAACGTACATTTGGAAAAGGAGCCGAGCCGCAGCCATTCCCGCTCCCCCAGGGAAGATGATTGCATCAGTGTGCGTTTGCTTGGAATTCTGGAAAAGAATAGGCGCTTCAGAATTCATAAAGCATTCCTTTTGTCTTTCCACTGAATCCTGCATGACCTACCATACTTGTTCTCCAAGCCTATCAATAAATGATGGCTGATGGGTTGATGTCTTACTCAGTCTGGGAGAAAACCCAGGGCAGAAACAGCTGGGAATCACATGTTTCTGATGCAGGGCACAGTGAGGAGGAGAAGAAAAAAAAACAGTGGCCTAGATTCTTCTCAATCTCACATGGTAAAAATGCTAATGTCAAATCAAGTGTTGCTTATTCCGTCCTCATTACTGTGATAATGTGGACAGAAAGGAATCGGATCTGAGAGCGTCATCTGCTCAACTGGATGTGGAAGCTACAAGACTTCTACAAGGAGATTGTAGAGTGGTAGTGCGAGCTTTCACTTGGTGGAAGTCTTGTGTAGAGTAGGATGTGGTTATAAAACAATGTTCAACTTTTTGACGGGAAGGAGAAAGTTATCTCCTTCAAGCTAGCGGTAATTACTCATTTATGGCATGACTGCGTTGGGGCATTCAGCCACTGGAAAGGCTATTTTAAAATTCATTTTAAATATATGCAAATTAGTTGGAAATCCAATGTATAGTTCTTATAAGTAGATAGAAACAGTCAAGTCCCGCTAATTGGGACACTGGTTAATCAAGACAACGCTGCAATTTTGGCACATTTTAAATCCTTCATTAGGTAAAACAAAATGTACATTGCGTAAGTCAAAATGTGAGACAGAATAAGGAAAAGTACTTGTTCTTCTAGATTGGAAAAAAAAAACGTTACATTATTTTTGTAGTTTTCTGTGTAATATTTGCATCATGAATAAATATGCTACATTTTTGTAAAAAAAAAAAAAAATCAGTTTGTATATCGCCCCGCTACCAGGAACTTCACGTCCCACAATCCTTGGCGTGCTATTTGACTCCATGCAACTGAGGACAAGAAAGTGAAGCCTGATTGTGCTAATAACTACCACCTGATAGCGATCAGCCATTGGCTATTTAAAGAGACGTTTGCGCTCCAATCAGCACAAAGTTTTGTCCGCGTCCATCCTAGTTCTTGCGGTTCCTGTCTCTGTCTCTACCCGCCCTGGTTTGACCTACTGCCTGAGATGATGCCTTCTGCCTTATGGACTTTACAATAAGCACTTACCATTTCAACCTGCATTTGAGTCTCGACCTGCTCTCCAACCATTCATTACAGTTTGATAGTTAGAAATACATACTTATTAGAATAGTTAGAAATACTAATCAATTGGTGAAACATATTAGTTTAACATGTAGAAGTCTAGAAGTGTGCGAGAGACTCATTGAGATGCTTGTCGTACCCACTTTCCATAGAAGTACAGATAAAAGCCTATCAAGTACAATTTACGTACATAAGCGGGGGGATACTGTACTATGCAATATTATTTTATGGTCTTTTCCCAATTTTAAGTCCATATATCAAACAGTAAAATTAAAGACAATTTGAGAAAATGCCAACATCTCGGTCATGTTTTATTGTCCGATTGTTTTTCTGTACCCAAAAAATAAACCAAATTTGCTCAACAGGGACATTGACTTTCGAACAATTCAAACAATTTTGAACGATAAAGGTCATAATGACATTGATGTTACGCATAATGCACCTTATAGTGCGAGGCATTTAGTTATAAGGACCTAAATTATCCAGTCCCAATGTTTCCCGATTAACCAATCCTGTTTTCATTTGTTTATATTGTCTCCAAAACAGTAAAAGTTGCCATGCACCATTACAAAGAGTTTGCTGACTCTGAGAGAGCGCTGTGCACTCGCTCACGTGCTTCCAAACAAGGGAAAGTTATGATGAATCGAAGGTCACTGTGCTTTATTAGAACCTTGGAAGTTAATAATGCATCATGGCCAGAGCGTCTGATTGATTGCATTGAGAGCCAGGGAAATCATCCCATTCGGGGTCTCACTTCCCCTCTCCAGGCCCCAACCAGGGAAGGACTTCTCTGCACACCACCTGCAACCCTGTTACTGATCTGTATGCATAAAATTCCCCATCACCCCCTCCTCTTCCAAGCTGGATTTCCTCCAGAAGCCCAGGAAGGACACGGGGAGAGATGGCGTAGGGGAAGTAAGTCTATAGGCCAACCACCTGAGAGTCCCGTGGCTGTAACTCACATGAAACTAACCTCAAACAATCCTAAAAATGTGCTCTGTGAAATGAGTCAAAAGAAAAACATCACTTCCATATGCGATGGACCTGGACCAAGTCTTGATCCTTCTAAGGAGCCGGTTGTAATTGCTGGCAGGATAATTACAATACAATTACTTTTAATCACAAAGGGTGTTTGGACTGTGAAGAAGATGGACATAAAAGTCGGGGTTTCAAAGGACGCTTTCTTCAGACACATTGTTTCGTCTCATTTTGATTCTCTTGAAGGAGTCTTTGTTTCTAGATTATTATTAAAAGTCAATACTTAGTTGTCTTATATTTGCCAGATGATTAATCCAAATCCAAACCTTTGCTGGCGTTGTGAACACCAAGTCTACTAATCAATCCACAAATAATGTCTTCTAATCCATCCACAGGGATAACTAAGGACAAAATGACAAATCTAAAGGATCAAGATACCTTCTCGCCGCTCGATTCGACTTGCTTGATGCTCTTGTTGCAGTGTTGGTCCAGACTGATGCTCTGCTGGAAAGCTTGTCTCTTCTCAGACTTGTTCCAAACTTACTCTATGTTTCACTACAGTTTTCTCTTCAGAATGACTGCAATAGTCACTGGTGGTTTGCTACATCTACTCAACAAAACGAGTAGCCGCCTGACATCGAAAGTATCTCGCTGCCTGAAAGTAAAAATGTGCTGATGTCACAAATGTCCTATGTCGACCCTATACCCTGTGTATAGTTACGTTAGAATCAACATTTTTGCAACTAATTGTAAGCGAACTAAAGAGAGAAAAAATTAGAGAGAAAAATATTGTGATTGCGATGCCATTTTCGTTTTTTGCATTTGATACTCTTAAGTGCATAAAACTAAAATTATGAGTAAAATATATTGTTACTTTTACAACACAGAGAGTTAAATAAACTACATACAAAGTGATTGAGATAATGTGATTGTTTGATGCTTCGTGATTAATAAATACAGTAGCTGAACCGAAATACCAAACAATAAGAATGGAAAACAACCATTTAGTCATTTGTTTTGAAGCACATCTGAAACAGAAAAATGGAAAATTATCTCTCATTTGAAATTAAATCAGACAAAGTTGTCACTGGTAGAAAATTAAACTTTTTGTGCATGCGTTATATTGCTGTCGATGGTGATTAAGATACTGGTATAAATGAGTTGTTTCCTCTAAATCTGGCCACGGCATGTCGACACATTTTACACTTTTTTGCTCCATGTTGTTGTTCGCGAAACAAAAAAAAGGCCCAAATAGCTGAAGTACTGCCGTGACGAAAGCCGGTGCGCTGTAAACAAACTTGTTTTGATGTCATTTCTGATTGGTCGGCAAGATTCGACGATTTTTTTAACCTAATAGTCACTCAAAGTCACAAAAGCGGCGTAATAAAACGCATCCTGAGGTTTGGTCATCGCGGGAGTTAAAACCGCGATATCGATTCGATAAAGGTTAATTGTGCAGCCCTACTGTGAAGTTACATGCACAAAGTAGAAAATATTTGTAACATTTGTATCTATAATAATTCATAATTTTACATAACTCAAGCTAAAAGCCGATCAGTAATCTACTGAAACTAGCGCGTTCATTAAACTGTGGCATTACTCAATCTGCTTGTCTGCCGACCTCACCAAGATCATTTCCATAAGGTTTCCTGCTCTGCCGTGTAATATCCTCAGTAATGTTCCAGTCTCTCCACTGTGAATACAGTCCTTGCCTCTCTGTCTGCTGAATGACACCAGAGTGGGCGACCGCCATCAAGAACTGAATCCCCCATGAGCCACGTTATAATATCATTTACCATGCAGCTCGGCCTTCGTGTGTCCATCAGACGAGAGCTGTAGAAACCAGCTTGTTACTTTGTGGAGAAAATTCAAGTTTTAGGACGCTTTTTCCATTTCTGGGTGTGAAGGCAGGACATGTTTGGGATTGGTGGGAGAGAATAACGACACTTATGTGATGTTTTTTTTTTTCATCCCTCAATTGATGTGTGTTTTTTGGGCAGTATTTTATTAGCAGTGTTTAATTAGTACTTTATTAGCTAAATCATGTGAATGTGAATTGGAGACGTGTAAGTATTTTACAAATTTTATTACATGTATAATTTACTAATCGGAATTGTATTTGACTATTTTTATTGTATCATTTATAATTTACTAATCTTTAAGTTTTATTTTACAAATGTTTTGCTTTTTACTAGTTTTGTTCTTACTTTGTTCTGCCATTTTGAAAACATTGTGGTGTTCTGTATTAGAAAACAAAACCTCATGATTAGAGTTTGCTTTCACAATTCTTGGTGTATTTTTATTTATTAATTTTTTTTTGCCTAAATTCAGTGCGAGTAAACCACTGAAGTTCTTTTACAACTGGATACCTTTCTACTTTGATTCAAAGGAAATGTTTTATTAGGTAGAGAACAAATGCATTTTAAATTAGTTAAAAAAAAATCTGTATTAAAAAATATTTAACCTATACGTAATAAGAACAGCTCGTTTTCAATTTTCAATTTTCTGTAATATACTGAAAAAAACCTGAAATCCAACGCTTGCAACGATTCCACCGTCAGATCTTAATTTGCACAATCCATGAATAAATATTGTTTAATCCTTCAAATATGTCATTGCAGTCTTTAATCCCTGCAATTGTCAACCTAGCAAAATAAGAGTCTCCTCAGCTGTGAGTTCAGGATTGAAACCCACAACCTTATGGTCGCAAGCAGTCTTACTTTCACAGATGGATTAAACGCAGAGAACTTATTCCGAAAATGATAGGTGTGTCCGTGTTCGACAAAACTCACATGTATATATGTCAAAATAACTGTTTCAATGACTACAGAATCACCAAAAGTTGTCAATGCCATTCATAATAAAAAAAAGTACAGTAAAGTCAGTGTATACAGTGAAGTAGAGTATAGTCATCATTTAACCAGTGAACACACACAAACCCGGAGCAGTGGGCAGCCTTAAGATGTGTCAGACACTTGCTCAAGGACACTGCAGAACCAGTCAGAAACTGGCAGGACTCGAACCTACAACCTCTTGACCACAACTTCCCAGTCAAATCAATAGAGTGTTGCTGTAATTTCCCCGTCAACTCCTTTTCTAAGACTCCCTGACACAAAACACCCAACAGTGTGTAAAAAAATAGCAAGAAACTTGTGCCGTGGGCAAAGATGATGGTTTTTTTTCTTTCGGAGGTGATGCCAAGATCAGGCGATTAACACCGTGCTGAGGGCGTATCGATGCGAGAGAAGGGCTGGCAGAGGGGGCAGACCGGCCCACCTGCTCAAACACCCAGAGACCAAAAGGAATAGAGGGAGAGAGAACGAGTGTGAAATTCAAAGCGAGATGGAGTGAAAGTGAGGAAACCGGGTGTAGATAAGGACTAGGTAGAATCGTTTCATGTAAAGTGTGGTTAATACACATTATCACCAATATCAATTCACTCGGCTGTTATCCATACGTGACCCAAGTGTGCGTGTGCGAATTTAACAAATGTGTGGTTGGAAAATGAATCTCAGGTTTGGCCGAGATCCTTCAATGAACTCTCCACAAGTTAGTCTGTATTCTGAAAGGCAGAACGAAAGTCTCTCAAACAAGTGTGAAGTAAAGTGAGGGAGTTTGTCAATGTGGCCACTAGTCAACGAAGTTGGCAGATCAAACTCCCTACAACTAGACCATAACTGTCACATTTGTCTTTTTCAAAGTCAATTCCAATTATTCGAACCACCATTAACTGGCTGGTCCGAATAAGCAAACATGTCCAAGGCTACTATTAATATGGTAACTGTACTTTTCGAAAATGCAAGAACAGTTTATTGATAAAGCTCTTTCACAATCAGAGACCTTCCCAAAACAGCTGTACAAAAAATCAGTAATTGTTGAGTTTTTTCGTTGTTCAAATTCTAAGCGCACGACTGTCTGTGGTTCGCACATAATTTCTATGGCAACAAACTATGGAAAAATAAAATAAAAAACTAAATGCAGAGAGGTACATACGCGTGCACAAATGTTTGCCAACAAAAATACCCACAGTAAACAATGTCTCACAAAATTGCAGCGCCTACACAAGCATTAGCCATAACAACGTATGATGAACATACAACTACAGTATGAACTACTGTTTGGAAATAAACAAGGTTTTGTTTGTTGAAAAACAAGCATAGAAATTCTTTGAAACTAAAACTTTATTCTGTTGACGAAACAAAAGTAGTTTTGCGCAATTAAAGCCCTAACAATGCTGATTGTGATACTTGCTATTCCAGAAACAATTTTGGAGTCAGAGTTTTCTCTTTCATTGTAGCATTAAAGATTTATTATTGGATGCTAATTCTTCCTAATTTTCTATCTGATAACGTTCCATATTTACGTTGTCAAAGAAAGTGACTATATTCAGTAACTATAGTGCGCTGTTACGGTCCTGCGGCTCGGCTCCCCCTAGCGAGATTGAGCACCTGCAGCTAATCACCCTCGTCCACAGGTGGACCTGATCACTGAGGCTCTCTAAAGGAGAGTGTGGTTAGCAAACTTGTTGCCAGCGTGAGCTTTGTGTTTTTGTTTGCTGGAGTTCCCACACTTCTCTTCTGTCGTCATCTTCAGTTTTGTTCTTCATCTTCAGTTGTTCTAGTAAAAGCCTGTGTTTGCCAAACCGCCAGTGTCTAGCCATTGCACTCCAATGATAATGAACTAATTTACATACGAGACTTATCTTTCAGGCGTAATAGCGTTTTAAATTGCGGAAGTTTGGTCCAACAATAATAGGCTTATGTTTGTAATTTTGTTTCAGTTGCTTATGATTTGGTTAAAAGAAACGGATTGACTAATAAGATGGCTTGGTTTGTTCAAAAGAACATTCCACTTTGTTGCTTTAAAAACTGTTTGGCCTTCATTGCGAGTCTCGTAGCCTACAAGAAGCATGGCACATTGTTCAAATTTGGGCAATATTTTCAGACTTTTTATTACGTGAACGCACCCTCATAAGAACTCTAAATCTGCCTGGAATTACTACAGACAATATTTTAAGTATATTTCCCGAATGAAATGGTTTCAGCAAGGTAAACATCGCTAGGATTACATCCCAACGTCAGATTGGGAGTGGATGTGCGGTTCAGCCTAAGGAATCCCAAATGAATCCTATCCTGATTTGCTTAAGTTGTTGCGTGTCTAAACTGTGACTCCATCTCCATCGTCGAACCGACTCAAGTGAACCAGTGGAATTGAATTAGGCAGGAAAGCTTTATTAAAAAAGGGCAGTGGAATCCCCACGAGCCTCCCTTTAAACAGTGAGTCACTCAGAGCTGTAATTAAACTTCCAATACACACGCCGACGTACACACCAAGCATTCTGGGACGTTTTGTGAGTCTGGGACCAGCAAGGTGTGCTAAGGCATGTGAAAGGTCAAGCAATTTTTTTTTTAAGATTATTGGGATTTTTGAGTGAAAATGTTAAATATGATTTATGTGGTTTATTCCATACATGTGTATTACATCATATTTAAGGTACTTTATTGTTGCTTAGATTTTCACCCATTATGTTTTTCTTGCACCACCAGCAAGTTGTTTTTTAGAATACACTTTATTTTGTCACATAATTGGAACTTTTTTCTTATAAAAAGATTTTTGTCTTATTGTGTGTGTGTGTGTGTGTGTGTGTTTTGGTTTGGTAGGTCTCTTTTATACACTTTGAGGTATAACCAAGTAGGACCTTTGTCTGGACCCCTGAACGCTGAAGCCATTTAGAGGTTATTGGTTGGTTTTTACGGCTGAGATAATGATTACATATGGTAAAGGGTGTGATGAGGGTGGTATTTTGATTGTTGGGGTTTGAATGGGGGGGGGGTTATAGCTGAGCTTTTGTTAGGGTTAGAAAAAGGGGGGGGGTGTGATGCTTTGGGTTACAGTGAAGAGTGAGAACGTACTGTTTTGTATATAAGTCAATGATGGGACCAGGGGCGACGTTAAGGGGGGGAGGTTAGGACAATTCCAGGGGCCTGCAGTCTTTTTGGGGCCCCCAGTGAATGCCTGGGCCCGAAACTGCTAGCGGCACCATTGGTTGGGACATATTGATTATTTTATTTTATTTCCATTTTTGCTTTAGAGGCTATTTCATGAGATAAACAACATTTTTAAATAACAAATTTATATACAATAAATAAACATACAATATTTGGTCATTTTGCGATAAAAATAACAAAACTTCCAGGAAAACACACGTAAAAATATTTAAATAATTTTTGTATATTTAAATGTATTTTTGATCAAATAAAACTCCAAAATCTTAGATGGATAAACGCAAGGAAATACGTCTTTCAAGTCTTTAAAAAAAAGAAAAATGTCCATTTGTCTGCCTGCATTTGTGCGACTAAAATCGTGATGATTGGCTTAGATTAAATATACATCATTTACCAACAGGAAACAGGAGTAGTGTGGTTTACAAGCGTGCGTACAGTTGTACACACCAACAACCAGGAGTCAGCAATGAGCCAAAGAATTATGAAGTATTATTTTACTACCTGTTTACAGCTCAGTGTAATTTGCACTAGAAAGTGTACATTTTTGCCATTATTGTTTCATTTTGGTACATTAAGTATGATATTAAGAGCAGAACACTTCTTGTTAAACTGCTTACTTTGGTGAAAAAGAAAATACTGTAGGCTACAGTACGTCTACCGTGACAGTTTTATTCATTTATTTTTTGTACATTATTTTTGTACATTCACACATTTTGTACACAAGAAGCATAATTTATATTTACACTTATTTGCTGGCCATTTATGACCTGTGCAATAAACAACAAAAGTTCCAAATCATCCATTGTGTTTTATTATTCACTATACTGTACTAATGATATTATTTACATAAATGTATTGAATTTGATAGGTGTTTCTCACATTGTTGGACAACAATTTTAAAATAGTGTAGATTAATGTACAATGCTTTATAATAATAATGTATTATATTTAGTATCCATTTCAATCATTTGACATGTTTAATTTTGAGAGCAGCCAAGTTATTAGACAAATTTAAAAAAGTTACTTTACCTGGTAAGTATTGAGTGTAACTCAATTAACAACTCGGTTACTATTTGAGAGTAGTAACTGTAACAAATTACTTTTTTAAAGCAACATTCCCAATACTTGAAATAGTTGGTTTTATCATTGCATTGTTAGGAATTTTTTTTGGTGTTCCGCATAAAGAAAAAATGAAATAACCAGATTTCAAATAAACTACCAAAGCTAAAATATAATAATAAAAAAATAATAATTACAATAATAACATTAGTTATATTCTTGTTGTAAATGATATTATATTTCTTCATTTTCTTATTATAGATTGCACTTGTTCATAGCCAAATGATGCAATGGAATACTGCAACATTTTGAAAAATAATTAGCCAAAGTAGAGGTGAAAACAGACTCTGGTTCCTCTAGACTTGGTGAAGCATCACGTCAATAATGCATCAAGGTGTGGAAGGGTTGGAAATATTACCTGATCATGAGGTGAAGAACCTCTGTCTGTCTGCTCTTCAGATCTCACCGTGTGACCAGGAATGTGGCAAATCCTTCCACACCTCAGGAATCTGTTAGTGTCTGCAGACAGAACTCCAGAAGAACGGCAGTAGAATCTTGTCCTGCCATAATCTGTGGAGTTTGAACGTGTTCCCAACCACACAGTTCAATCTTTACATCGCCAAAGACAATTCACCCAAAACACATTCTAAAACAGTGTCTGTGTTCCTTACGCAAAGTGCAAAACCTTGAAAACTGGAGCTCGGCCTGAAGAGTCGGATACGTTTACGACATCTTTACACACGTTTACACAGCTTTGTGAAATTTGACTGGCGTTCTCTGACTTGGAATCTGTTTGCTTATGCTGGTCTTTCAACTGTGAAAGTATATGAGCGTAACCTAGAACTTCACCCATGTCCTTTCATTATACTCGAGTCGTACAAAAGAACTAGCTAGAATTTGCAGTCTGTCCAGTGGGTGAATGGGACTGTGTAATGGTCAGCGACACTGCCAGGCGGAGCAGTGTGTGTGTCCCAGGAGCAGAGGTAGAAACACTGAAGTGGTTTGAAATGAAATATTAATAATACTTTGAAACTGTGCAAACTGACCAGACATTTTAGCTTATTTGCAGACTGTTCCAAAAAACGAGTGGCCAGAGTTTAGAGAGTGGTCAGAAAAGTCGGATTTTTTTTTTATGTCTAGGCAAAGTATGAAATATTGCATAAATGTCACGGTTTGCCTAAAAATATCCAGCATTTTTTAATATATAAATACCGTTTATACATTCATATGAATGCAGGAAAACATAAGTAAATATTATTAATGAAAAAATGTAGGTATATTAGCTTAATTTTGTTTCAAAGTATAATTATAATAACTGTTTTTGTTGTTAATTTAGTACTTCATTTGATATTTAATTACCGGTAATATGTAGCTAGTCAAAATGACATCACAAAAAAGTCAATCTGATTTGGACCAAAGCGTTTGAATGAATAATTTAAATGCAACTCTCATGAATGAATCATTGTCAAGTTTCCTTTGCGGTCACTTAAAGTCATTCTTAACAGTGCCCTTTGCTGTGTGTGTGTGTGTGTGTGTGTGTGTGTGTGTGTGTGTGTGTGTGTGTGTGTGTGTGTGTGTGTGCTGCTGTATATATTAATTGGCCATTTCTGGTCTGTGATGGTGTTAGATTAGGTCCCTTTTATTTTTATATTTGCATACTTATTTGGTGATTTAGAAAGAAATTATAACTGCATGCTGAAATGAGAAAACATTTAATTGGTGACGGCCTTCTGACGTGTCTGAAGAATACATTTAGAGAAAAGTCTTCCTGGTTTTGAACAACTTCCTGAACTGAACAACATAGTGAGCACATACTTTTGTGATTAAACTTTTCTTCTGACTTAAAAAGCAAAACCTGGATCAGGTTGTTGTGGTGTTTTACAGACCGTTATCTTCATTCTGTGCTGTGAATCAATGTAAAAAAATCTTAACCAAAACCTTCTGAAACACAAATGCAGACGTTGCCCTAAAAAAAAAAAGCATCAATTTAGTCTGAAATTCTTCCTTTTTCTTTTAATCTAAAATGTCCAAATCTTCATATCATGAGATGTTGGCCCACTGCTCCACAGAACAGTGAAATTCAAAGTAAAATGAGACTTATAAAGCAATAAAAACCATTCTAAACCTGCATCTACGGATCTAGAAACGAAATAGGTGAGCGTGATTTGGGCCTGACTTTGGTTTAAATTGTGACATTATGCCTAATCAGAGTCTCCGCCGCATCTCCGCACACCTTAAAATGTGTGTTTCTCTCGGCGTCTCGCTTTGGTCTGGTTCTGCATGGCTAATGGACGCCGCCGATGAGGCATTGAAACGCTTTCAGGCTAAAGGCTTTTCTCCTCGGCTCCCCAGAGAGACGCACAAGAGACTCTCTCATCTGACGTTCCACTTCATTTGAGTCTGTGAATGCAGGGAATGGATATGTAATTGTTCAGAGGCTGCGAAATAATGGGATCACTTTGGAATAAAACACAAAGTTAGACAATGGTAATTTAATACAGCTATTTTGTATGTGTGCAGTATGTCGCCGTTCGAAAAGGTCTCGGTTTCTCTCAAATCTTTATCGATTGTGGGGTAACCTCCTCCACCGTGCCCTGCGTTTGGGAGACGGAGTGTTTTCCAACCAAATTGAACTAGTAGAATTTTTTTGCATGAATATTAGGACTTGATTAATTACGTTTTGTACTTGCGAAATTTCGAAATCACACTAACTACAATTTTAGTTCATATTGAGCTAAAGGACGACACAAGGTGTTGCGTGATCTCAAGGTTTAGTCTGGATCGTATTGTGTGGAATTGGAATGTTCTCAGCGTGCTTGCGTGGATTTCCTCCGGGTTTCCGATTTCTTCTCATTCATCGCCAAAAATTCTCAAAAATTGCCAAAAGTGTCAGTTTAAATGTGTGTGTGTCTCGCTCTGTGATTGGCTAGTCCTCAATTTGCTGTGTGTATCCAGGGGTTTTTAAAATGTGTTCAAGTTCTGAGCATTTGTAAGGCGCTTTTCACAGTTTTAACAGTCTCAAAGCGCACGTGTGAGTATGTAAGAGGATTGCTGTCTTTTATTCATTAGTAGTTGGTGTTAAATTATGGCTATGATTATCACTATGACTATGACAATGACCATTATGCAATTGACACCTGTGACAGAAAATTGTAAAGGTGGTTTGGAAAATAAATGGATGGATGGATTTTAACTACACTTTAAGAAACAGAATTGTAAAAAAAAAGATATTTATATGTATTTATTATGTTTTTTTTATTAAAATGTTCATATTCAGTGAACAATAACCATTCTGCAAATTGGTCCACATTTCGGAATTTAAAAAGATGCTTTAATCGTTTAATGGTCTTGAATTTGGATTATAGCGTAATATTTTAAGTAAAACAAAAAAAGCCTCTGCAGGTTTGTGACTTCTGGAATAATTCTGGGAATTTTTATGTCAGGAAAACAAGTATTGAATTATTATAAAGAATTTTCTGAAGGCATAATTAAAACTGTTACTTCAGCAAATTTGTATTTTTTAGAATAACTCAATCTTGCTGTGACACATAAAAATCCGGGTTTCAAAATTTGTAAATATATTATATGCCAAATGTTGACTTTGGTTTATTATTTTTGACCCCAAACTAAATCATAAATCCTGAAAAAAAGTCCTTGTCAATTCTACTTCCACAAGCAATTAAACAAAAACTTAAAAAGACTTTTGAATTTGACTCTTTTTATTGTATTTTGCTCTCATACTGTAGACAAACTATAACTAAGTGTTGACATTTCAAATTCATTTATTTCAGTTGTCTTTGCTTCGCTCTAAAATCCCATCTTGTCAATGCTAGATTGGAAAACAATTGTGTAGCATATTAGCTTGAACAGGAAGTGTTAATGGGCAAATGAAGAGCTGGAGCAGAGTGTCAGCTTGCTAATTGTGGGAGCTGTGTGTAATTTGTTGCTGGAAGGTTCTCTCAGCGCCAGCAGGCGTGTTAATAATTCATATCCTGCAGATTAAGAGACCAACCAATCCAACACGCAACACCAGTGCAGGAATGCATCTGTACCAAACCCACGCTAATTACGGGAAAAATATGCAACACGGTTTAAATCATATATGCTTATTAACCAAAACACAAGATGGTGTGGAAAGCTCCAGAAGCTACTATGAAATCCAGAACATAATGAAAGACGTAACGCGCTAAATAAAGATCAGTCAATCATGAAACTCCGGGCCGCACGCCGCACCGTGGTAATAAAATCTCAACGGTGATGGGCAAATGATGCGAGGCATAATATTGTAGTAAAGCCACTGTGGACCAATGATATGCTGACAATCTCACCCCGTGATGAGTTCTGACACTCGGCAAATTGTCTTCCTTCGCTTAAATGGAATTGATGTGGTATTTCTAGCTTTAAACAAAAACACTGTGAAAATGAAATGAGAAATCAATATTCAATGGAAATGGAAAATGCGTCGTGTTTTCAGATGTTTTTCGAAATGGATCAAACTTTATTAAACGAGAATCTGATTTCAGCTAGTCTCATTAAACAACATATTTCATTACATTCATATTTCCAATAATGCCATCCTGGCTGAATAGGATGTCATTAGATAAATTAAATGATTATGTAACTCAGTGTAAATGTTTCTGTCACAATGTTTCTATGAAACACCTTAATAACCTAATTCTGAGCATCAAATTGATTGCTGACAAAAAAAAAGAGAGGTTGGAGAGAAAATGTTACCCAGAAAGAATAACAGATAAAGTAAGATAGAATGAAAGATAAAAAGAGAGACTGAATTGAATTGAAAAGCATTTAATTGTCCCACAGCGGAGGAATTGCACGTCACAACAGCAGAATAAATATGTATATAAAAACATCTATATGTAGAGTAAATTGGCAAATAAGCATACATGTATTAACATGAACACAAGTAACGTTACACACACTATTCTATAAAAGAGAGAGAGGGAGGAGACAATACGAGTGAGGAAGAGAGGGATAAAGTGAAAGAAAGAGAGAGAAGAGGTAGAAATAGAAGATAAGATTAAGATAAGATAATGAAAAGAGAGACTGAAAGTGTGGGAGAAAAAGACAAAATGGAAAGAGAGAGAAGATGAGAGAGGAAAACACAAAGAGAGATGACAAAATAGATAGAAAAAGTATAGAGGAGAGAGAGAGAGAGACAAAAGAGGTAGAAAGAGAAAGAGAAAACATGGAAAGAGAGAGAAGGTGAAAGAGAGAAGAGGTAAAGAGATGACAAGAGGAAGAGAAACAAAGAGGGAGAAGTGAGTAAAAATGGAAGAGAGAAAAAAGATTAGAGAGGAAAAGAGAAAAAGTATGGAGAAGTGAGGGAGAGAGAGTGAGAAATGAGGTAGAAAGAGAAGATAAAATGTTGAGAGAGAAAGAGAGAGAGGATGACAACAAGAGAGGAAGAGAAAAAGAAAGAGAGATAATAGAGAGGAAGAGAGGGAAAACAGATGTGAGGAAGAGGGAGAGATAGAAAAAGACGAGATAAAGAGAGGATGAAAGGAAGAGAGAGAGAGAAAGTGTGGTAGAGAAGGAGAAAAGAGAGTACAGAGAAAGAGAGAGAAAAAAGACGAGAGAGGAAGAGCGGGAAGTATAGAAAAGAGGGAGAGAGAGAGCAAAGGAAAAAATAGAGATTAACAGAACTCGCATAAAATCCAATACGTTTCGAACCAAAAACGTGTCATCTGCCTATATATCATATATGATCATCACACGCTCCATATGTCGTGTTATTTTTCTATATGCTGCGCTGCCAAAAAAGTGGTGAAGTCTTGGACTGGAAGAATGGCGTCAATCTGCTGGTGTTTGCTCGCTCTCCGCTCATGACCTTTCAATCTGGCTACTTTTAGCTCCAAAGAAACTCACACATTAAATGGCAACCGCTGTAAAAATTTCAGACGTATTAAAACTTCAGAAGATTACAGTAATAAGCAGCCGGTCCTTACTCTATAAAGATCGGTGGGAACAGTAAATTATCAGCCGCTATAAATACTGCATCCTGTCCGAGATACTGTGAAATCAAATGTAGAACAGCGTGAAATGCGGAACCATATTATCTTCTGCTTATAAAGTTACGAACGTAAAGCACTTTTATTTTGTTTTTTTAAGACACGACTGTTATTTGTTTTTAACGACTTTCTGGCTGATGAAATCTGATTGCGCCATGCAATCTTCAATTGTAGGTCTATTTGGTTATCGCTTACAATTTAAAATAATTTCATTCTTTTTTTGTTTGTTCTTTTTTTAATAAAAAAAAAAAGGGGCAAAGCTAAGGCAACTGATATGTCAGGGTGAAATGGGTATTAAAAGCTGACAAGGATCAGCTTTACTACACAAAATGTAAAAGTCTGTGATGTAATAGTTAAAAGAAGGGTCAAAAAAGCTATTTTTTTCACCCAATCCTATCAAATAAATGATTAGAAATGCAATTTTATTTAATTTCTTTTCTTAGTTGTTCCCGGAACATGAGTTTGAGGCAGGAAGTTGATGATTTGTAATTATGACATGTAATCCGCTAAACAGAGGTGTAAAGAGTACATGAACACTCTACTTGAGTAAAAGTACAAATACTTTAATGTAAAAATGACTCCATTACAAGTCGCCAATTCCTAGAAGACTTGAGTAAAAGTCGTAAAGTATCCAATTTCAGAATAAGTTGGATATTTTACTTGTACTGATTTTTGGCAAATAAAAAAACAAGAAATGTGAAAAACAAGAAGCTCCTTATTTATGAGGTTTTAGTTCCTAATATAGAAATGAAATGTAACACCTCAATGTTTTCAAAATGGCAGACCATAATAGATAAAAAAAAGAAACAAAAAGTCAATCTCAGTCAAGGTACAGTGCAAAAAAGCATCCAGTACCTTCAGCATCCTGCAGATGACGATATACAAAGTAAAAGATGGCGACTTGTTGTACACATTCACAATGTAACAAATAGTGTCTGGTTGTTTTTTTTTTTTGTTTTACCTGGCCACTGTCGCATATGTGCTTGCTCACTAATCAAGGTCCTAGTCATTATTTTAACACCAATCAACTGCAATGATTTTTTCTTTTTCTTTTTCTTTTTTTTTTTCACATTCTCACACATGCGCTTTGAGATTTAACTAGTAGTTTATTAGTGGTGAGTTTAAAGTAGTAGTGAGCGCTCTACAGACTGAACTTAAACTTGAACTTAAAGAGTACAGATACTCAATCACAAATGTAGCCAAGAGGACTGCAAAAGTTGCTGATATTTTTTTATACTCAGTACAAGTACAAAGTAGCCTAAAGTCCATTTACTCAAGTACTTTCCACCACTGCCGCTAAATGACTGTAAACTTACAAAATCAACAGTTCAAATATCGTTTCCCCAGACTATAGACACACAAAAGCACCCAGATCATGAAAAAAAAAAATATCTAGTACACTTTTCATTTAAATTAATGCTAAAACGACAAGCGGCAACCCTTCCGAAACCCTTTCCTGTCAGAAAAGTGCGGTAAACAGGCAAACACGCATCATTATCTCGGGATTACAGCTCAGAGAAGGAGAAGAGCATTTGGAGCAGAACAGAAAGACGTCCATCGGAGCAGAATAGAGAGCTTGTAGGTAGAGAACCAATTATGTTTCCACTCTTCTCCAACATCTTCACACATGAGATTCCGACCACTAAAGCTTTCGCTCTTTTCGGTAAAGCCTCGAGAACGTCTGTGGATTGATGGAATGATTGGCCGGTGGTGGAGACTTCAACTATTTAACCTTCGTACTGTGTTCGCGTTTTGCATACATTTCTTGCGTTAGTGGATCAGTTTTGTATCAGCTATAAATTACACTAAACCATTATTTATCATCCAATTGTCCCCCATCTTCTTAGGATTCCTTAATCACAAAATTATTTTTTTAAAGCTTTTTGTTCTAGGTCTTTAGGCCTTTTTTTTATTACAGCACACGCATACATTTTTACTTGTGAAATGTGGTAAAACGTACCATAAAAATAATTTTACCGTGTCACCTTACGATTACTGAGCGACGTTATAATGTACATATGTATACATGTATTTATTAATTTTGTTTCCATTTTTGTTATTTTATAGTTATATATTTATATTTATGACTTATATAATTTATATATTTACAGTATATATTTATTATTAACAGTAGAAAGTTTATGGTGTTAGGGTCATTTTTGACCAAAAAGCTACAAAACATTTTTTTTTTAAACATTTTTTCTTGGCTGAAAGAATTGCGAAATGTTCTTTGCAAATCTATTTCTTGCCGTTGTTACACCGCTGGCTCTCTTTCTGTTGGTAATGCTTGGGCATAACCCACAGCTCTGTCTCTGGGGTCAGAGGTCAGATTGGGGCGGGGTCTTTGTCTGGTCTGGTTGTTGTGACATTGTTTCTCCTTCTTTGCACCTCATTCTCTCTTCTGGATCTTCTTGCTCAATGGTGATCACCTCATCAGGCCTGTTTCCTGGACGATACAAGTTGTCTTTCTCTTCAGAAACCAGATCATCATTATCACTTTGTCATTATTTTTCTTCACTTTCTCAAACAATAACATTCAGATTTTGGATGTTGGGTCCGTGTCAATTTTTTCTCACTTATGTTGAGAAATTAGATACATATACTCAAGAAGAGGCAACACACACACACACACACACACACACACACACACACCATAGTCTCTACTTTTGTATTGATGCTACTGGTCTAAACGCGGTCCTCATCAGAAAAGTACAACAAAAATGATACGTACATTTCTTCAAACTGACAATCAGCTCATCTTCCACTCATGCGCTGTGTTTAGCTGCTCAAGAACAAAGCAACAAACAAACAAATGTGGGAGACACTTCACATTTCGTTTATTATTATTATTATTATTATTATTATTATTTATGTATTTATTTTTACAAAAAACACCACGTCCTGTTTTTTTTTTTAAGAGTGTAACATAAAAAATTGAGTACTTCAAACTTTCCGTTGATGGATAACACTTTTTTTTTTTTTTTTAAACCAAAATTGACCTTTTTTTGGTGTGTTTTATCTTGAAAAAAAGTGCGACTCGACCTCGGAGGGTTAAAAAACAAAGACAATACATTGCAAATTGAACAAAAATTATACAACCTTATTTTACAGTATTTTAAAGGGTGTTTATTTAGTGTTGAGTTTACATGTATTTACATCCAATATCCAAAATGACAAGCTTCAGTCAATTAATCGCGATTAATTCGATCAGGGAAGTGCGATTAACTAGTTAAAACAAACTAATTGTTTGACAGCCCTAATTTTTACTTAGAGCATTTTAATAACAGGACATTTTTTCACACTTTGTTGAGGACAAAGTCAAAAAGCCTTGAAGCGTTCAACAACATTTTTTAGTCGTTTTTTTTTCCTTTTCCGGAAATGAGAAGAGGGAAGGTTAACGCTCTGGTGGTTTCAGACGTAGCCATCATGCGACACTGTCGGCCTCCGCTCAATCAAATGTCAAGGGTTTGCGTTTAATTGAGCAGTACTTCTAGCTTTAGCACGGGGCTTCGTGGGCTGGAGATAAAGTTTTGCTCTGGCGTAGCGTCGCTGCAGGCATCTTTGCTTCACAGCTGTCATGATGTCAAAACAATGTTTACTGCAGAAGAATAGCGAATTCCCTCTAGCTCGGCCATGCTCGGAATAATGATCTCCGGTGAACTTCAAAGCCTCGGAAGCTGGCGTGTAAACAGAAATGGCGCGAGCGTGCGTGTGACACGTGTTGGTTAAGTTGTAATGCATTCGTAATGGGGGAAGGTTTCACGCTGAAATAAACACGCGGGTTAGCGATGGATTCCCACGCAAAGATGCGCGAAAAACGCAGCGCTGATTTGGAACGTTTAGTCTCTGCGTTTCTATCTTCTGGTTGGAAATGATAAAAGACGAGCTCGCTGTGGAGTCTGGGGGATGATGTTGACCTGTGGTGACCCCTGATTGGCCCACAAGCTAAATCTGACCATGATTAAAGTCATTGACTCCATTTTAAAAATTGTTAAAAATTGACAAGAAACAGTGAAAATCACAACCAATTGTAAGCGTCTAAAGATTAAAAATGTGTGTGTGTGTGTGTGTGTGTGTGTGTGTGTGTGTGTGTGTGGTTATATTTTATTATAAGTATTTAGTATGGAGTATTAAGAACTTTTGATTGCTTTTGTCTCTTGCTGATATAAAATAATAAAAGTCTGGGAAATACATTTCTATAGACTTTATTACATAATATAGGTCTCCATTTTCAGACGCTAATAAATAATTCATAACGTATAATTCATAGATTTTTACTTTTTTATTCATTTATTTATCTATTTTTAATTTCGGTTTTTCGATTAAACACAACTTTTGCTTTTCAGAAATATTTTACAATTTGCAATTTTCTACACAGTTAGAACACAGATTTGAATAATTATTAAACAACTCGCGTTACTTAAAGAAAATACTCTCAACATTCTACACAGACCTAATACATTTGATTAATCTAGAAAATTTTAATCTAAATTATGATTTAAAAATAACAGCTTTACCTAAAATGCATGCACTAATTGTAACTTGAAAGGTTTAAGGTTTACCAAGAATTTAATTAGATGTGTTTATTTTAGTGTAGCATATTTTCTTTTAAATCCAATGCTAAAAAATAAAAATTCAACCTTTAAGCTATTTATCTTTCCACCTGCGACTGCGTGATGCTTCGGTCAGATGACGGATGTTCTGTCTGATGTAATTCACTTTTGCACATGTACTTGAGAGACACTCGCTACTCCATAAAATATCTGGCAGGTCTAGTAACTTCCAACACTGGATGTTTTACACGGTCTCTAGAGGAAGGGCAAGGAAAACAATAGCGAGTCCAGACTGTGAGGTAATAAATCTGTTAACCATGTTTCATTGTTCTTCCCTGAAGTGGAGTTGCCACAAATATAAGTCGAATTATTAACACCTCAAAGCCAATGTGAGAAGCTGGAAGAAGCGAGGATGCATCTTATCACGCAATCTCACAGCAACACACGCCTTCAAACCAGACAATTATGCTTTGGGAGGATTTTAACGGAATGGTTAAAGATTGAGTAGCATGCAGTGCTTATGATGCTAGGCACAAATAATGTCCTTAGAAGCTACAAAAGCTATTAACACTACAAGAATTCAAATAAAAAAAAGATTATTAAACTCCTGGGACTAAATGGCCACACCCCCTGGATTGGCAGCTGACCAATCACTGTGCGGCACACACACAATCATAC
The DNA here is from genome assembly GCA_017309775.1 of Paedocypris sp. Pulau Singkep. Taxonomy (NCBI): domain Eukaryota; kingdom Metazoa; phylum Chordata; class Actinopteri; order Cypriniformes; genus Paedocypris; species Paedocypris sp. Pulau Singkep. Next base: position 125,486 of record MU204239.1, read on the forward strand.
GCTCACACTGTTGTCTAGTAGTGCTGACAATATTGCAAAAATATTGATAAAAGTGTTATAATATTGTGACAATTAAATATAGATGTACCTTGAGTCAAAATTTTATGTCAAAATAAATTGTTATTATAGTTCTTTAAGAGGTAACAACTTTATGGTAATCATAATCATAATACAATAATAGAATTTTAAAACATTAGAATGGTTCAAAAAAGTTTGGAACATTTTGAAATGACGTTGATTATGGCCGCACATCGAATACATTTTAAAAAATCCAGCGAGACAAATCATCGCATTTTTAATGTTTTCACTTTTTATAAGAACCATAAAAATGGCAGCCATGAAAAATACATAAAAACGCACAAATTTACAAATTAAGAATAATTAAAAAAATGATAGAACAATATTTGAATTCATTCATGTTCTAAACCCTATCTGGACTTTCCGGCTACACGTTTGCACTAAAAATACTGGTATTTTGAAAACGCTGTGTGAATGATGTTTTACCGGTAAAATGCCGGAATGGCAGTGCTTGTGTGAACAGTCTTTACCGGTAAAGTCGTTCAGTTACTGGCATTATACCGGCATTTGGCCTATCTGGCAACACCTTTGCATCAAAAATACTGGTATTTTGAAAACGCTGTGTGAATGATGTTTTACCGGTAAAATGCCGGAATGGCAGTGCTTGTGTGAACAGTCTTTACCGGTAAAGTCGTTCAGTTACCGGCAATTTACCGGCATTGCTGTGTGAAAGGGGCTAGTGTGTCTGGGCCTGAAGGTGGGACACGCACCAGCCAATCACAGAACAGAACACACACACATGTACATTTAAAGTCTCACTCCTGTAGGTCACTTATGCCGAGACCCAGAGGAAACCCACACAAGCACAAGGAGAACATCTCATCTCCGAAGCGTTGTCTCTCTTTGCCGTCCTCATAACTCATAACCAATCAGCAAACACTAAGAAGCAATTTGGGACGTTCGGATGACGCGTCTGACATTTTGTGTTTCTCGCCTTTCCTTGTCACCGAGTGATTCCAACACAAAAACACGCCACACGGAAGCCCACATGCCTTCCACGCTAACTAGAACTCCTCTTGGTTCCAGCAAGAAAGCGCCATTAAGGCCAGAGCTGTCAAGGCAGCTCCTCGCCGGCATTAACTCATGGGGGAGAATCCTGATGGATGAAGCTAAAATATGCTTTGCAGGTATCCGCTGGGAACATCTTCGTTCCTGGTTTCTTCCCTGCGCTCCACTCGTCTCCTGGGAATGGAGCGGTTTCTTCCGGCGCATTAGCTCTGATCAAACGGCAGCACGCGGCTCCTGTGCCCTTCTTCCCGCTACAGAAAACCCGCGTTATAAATGCAAAGAGAGAAATGTCTACTAGCAAGTCAAATAGAAGATACAAGGCTCGTGCAAAATAGACTTTTTTAACATAAGGAGATGCAAAGTAATATGTGTTGGACTACATTTCCCATGAGCCTTTGATCCGGTCCTGTCCTGTGTAATCAGTTTGATTGTCGCCACCTGTTCCTCATCTTCACCTGTGCCATTGTTCTCTGTGTGTCATTAACGTTGCACATCTTCATGTTCCAATATGTTTGTAAAGTAGCAAATACTAACTACAGTATTTGCTACTCTCACTAAGAGGTGAGTTAGGTTTCAATTTTTCATTACCTTACCCTGTTCATTACATCACAATAGAAATTTGACCATCACGTAACTAATATAAAGCTATTTCTTTTCTTTAGTGATATGCAAATATTATCCAGCCTATATATATATATATATATATATATATATATATATATATATATATTTATTTTTTTTTTTTTTTTCAATATCTGTATCAATTGCCTGACAACCGGATGATAATAGTGTGATAACTGCATGATTTGTCCAACATGTGTCGATTCCTTCCATTTCTTTTTAGAATAGACATTTGTGATGAAGAAATAATGTGTGGACTTGAATAATAATAATAATAATAATAAATAATCAATTTTAATTACTGTTCTAAAATTAATCAAAAAACCTTGCTGTTGCAAAACTAACAAATGTAAGACTTGTTAAATGTGTTTCGATTTCAACATTGCATATTTTGCAGTGGACAGATGATGAATATAATTCCGTCTATTTTCTAAACCACTTTCCATTTCTGGGTCACTGGGACCGACCCAAGTACCAATCACACAGCGGGACATTCACACTCTCACTCATTCACACATTCACACTCTCACTCACACCTCAGGGCAATTTGTTTTAAATTCATTGGTATGTGGAATACGGCCTCTTGATGATTAGAATAATTGCTATTATGTAGTAAGATGCTGATAGCTAGTTATCAACTTATACAGTAAATATATTTTTAAAAGGGCGAACGAAATGTTTAGACACTTTTAGACAATTATGAACAATGATGGACATCAAGCAAATCACAGAAATGTCTCTCTTTATGTTTGTATGTGATTCCTACTATAGACCATCTTTGGGTCTGAAATAAAATAAAAATGTTAAAAATGGCGTAACACAAGCAAAAATAATTACTGTTTAATTGAAGCTCAACCTACCAGAAGCCTAATCCAAAATTAATGAACTCACCCGTAGTATTGCAAACTACAAAATCAATACATCAGAGAAATGTCATGGCTAATTCGTTTAAAATCGATGTTCAGGTATGCTTAGTTATTTGATGCCAGATGTCTCTTCATTGTGGAGTTTTTAGCTTAATTAATCCCACATCAAGTGGTGTTCTGCCAGCGTTGGATGAGAGAAAGAGAGGAAAACCGCAACTCTGATTTCTGTGTCCGTCATTAATATTTATTAGATGACAGCAAGTTTAAAACTATAGGTACCAGCAAAAAAGTTTCCCGTTTTTTTTTTTTTTTTTTTTGGACGGTAATGTAATTAGTCCTAGGTGAATATAGTCTCCGCTACTGTATATTACTGTAACCTGTGTGAGTCGGGGTCTCGGATCGGGGCCCAGGGACACTCATAAATAATGTTCCTCTTCTCATCTCCTGCATCTTTGCTGATCAAACAACCTGAGACATACTCTGCAAAAATATGAGGACACTTTTCTGGTGGTTGTGAGAAAGTTTTAAACTCCGCAGGAAGAACTTTAGAGATGCTGAATAAACAGAAAAAGAACTTTATTTCTGAATACCAATACAGTGTACAGGGAGCGGGCCATTTTAAAAAAGAAGAAGAAGATTTTTATTTGTCCCAACAATGAGAAATTTACATTTTGCTGCACCCACAATAGTAAACAATAAATAAAGTTAGAGAATATGAATGGGAAAAAAAATGCACATTGTTGATATTCAAATTAGAATCTAGAAATATAAAAAAAAATCCATCATTTGTATCAGATGATAAATCAATAACATGTTATTTCAGGCAAATGTAGTTTTTAGAAGATACTTTATAAGATCTTCATGAGGTGATTTACCTTTATAATAAGGTGATTTACAACATCATATACAGTATAACCTCAGTTCAAAACGATTTCAATTACGAATATGTATCAATATAATGCTCCAATTAAAATGCATCATGTTTTTGCAGACAAGATGACCAGCAAAAAATCTGGGATAGTTTATTTAACAGATTATAAACTCTTGATATGGAAATCACGCAGAGAAACTCAGAAGATATAGAGGTGGTGGAGAAGATGGATGACCTTTCCCACGTTTCAGGGTTTGTTTTTTTTACCCGTTTATTATCCCTAGTGCATGTGAATGGACAAGAAGCTTGACTTTGCAGAGACATCTGATGTTTGTGACCTTGAGTTTTAGCTACGGTCAAGTTAAATGTAAAGTAAAAGCCCCCACAACAAATCTGTGTGTTGCAGTCCCCATATTAAGACTCTGAGATTAGTGAGGTCACAAGTGATTTGGACGTTTAGACAACTTTTACATGTGATGGGAAGGTTTCAGGTTTAAGTCCCCAACTGGTTCAAAAAGTAGGTGATAGTAGATAATAAGCATTGCTGTGGTTGTGGTACAGAAGCTCTAAAAACCCTACATCATGTTGATATGTGATGGGAAGGTTTCAGGTTTGAGTCCTTATACTGGTTTAAAAATTATGGTGATAAGAGATAATAAGCATTGCTGTGGTTGTGGTACAGAAACTCTAAAATAAAACTTAGATCAATTTGTCATGTGATGGGAAGGTTTCAGGTTTGAGTCCCCAACTGATTGAAAAAGTTGGTTATAGTAGATAAGCATTGTTGTGGTTGTGGTACAGAAGCTCTAAAAAAAAGCGAAGATCATTTTGACATGGAATGGGAAGGTTACAGGTTTGAGTCTTTATACTGGTTTAAACATTATGGTGATAAGAGATAATGAACATTGCTGTGGTTGTGATACAGAAACTCTAAAATAAAGCCTAGATCATTTTGTCATGTGATGGGAAAGTTTCAGGTTTGAGTCCCCCTACTGGTTTAGAAATGTAGGTTATAGTAGATAATAAACATTGCTGTGGTTGTGGTACAGAAGCTCTAAGAAAAAGCCTAGATCCCTTTCACATGTGATGGGAGGGTTTCAGGTTTAAGTCCCCAACTGGTTCAAAAAGTAGGTGATCGTAGATAATAAACATTGCTGTGGTTGTGGTGCAGAAGCTCTTAAAAGCCTAGATCATGTTGATATGTGATGAGAAGGTTTCAGGTTTGAGTCCCCAACTGGTTGAAAAAG
>MU204239.1:130276-143046 GCA_017309775.1 Paedocypris sp. Pulau Singkep
GTTTCAGGTTTGAGTCCCTCTACTGGTTTAGAAATGTAGGTTATAGTAGATAATAAACATTGCTGTGGTTGTGGTACAGAAGCTCTAAGAAAAAGCCTAGATCCCATTCACATGTGATGGGAGGGTTTCAGGTTTGAGTCCCCAACTGGTTCAAAAAGTAGGTGATCGTAGATAATAAACATTGCTGTGGTTGTGGTGCAGAAGCTCTAAGAAAAAGCCTAGATCCCTTTCACATGTGATGGGAGGGTTCCAGGTTTGAGTCCCCAACTGGTTCAAAAAGTAGGTGATCGTAGATAATAAACATTGCTGTGGTTGTGGTGCAGAAGCTCTTAAAAGCCTAGATCATGTTGATATGTGATGAGAAGGTTTCAGGTTTGAGTCCCCAACTGGTTGAAAAAGTAGGTTAAACTAGATAATAAGCATTGCTGTGGTTGTGGTACAGAAACTCTAAAATAAAACATAGATCATTTTGTCATGTGATGGGAAGGTTTCAGGTTTGAGTCCCCCTACTAGTTGGGAAAAAGTAGGTGCTAGTAGATAATAAACACTGCTGTGGTTGTGGTACAGAAGCTCTAAGAAAAAGCCTAGATCAATTTCACATGCGATGGGAAGGTTTCAGGTTTGAGTCCCCAACTGGTTGAAAATGTAGATGATAAGGATGATAAATATTGCTTTGGTTGTTGCACAGAAGCTCTAAAAAAAGCCTTGAGCAAAGATACTGAACCATCTGCTATCTGGGCTCTGCGGTATCGGCTGCCCACTGCTCACGAAGGGGTTAAATTCAGAACAGTCATTCCAATTAGGTCTCAGGAGAGCAAGCTTGGCAAATAGACCTCACGTTCAGATTTTAAAAGGGATGCATCCAGAATACAGACGAGGACTTGATTCAGTGCACATTACATCTAATGGAAGCCTGTTTTATAATGTGGTTGTTGTTTCAAGGCGAGAAAATAGCTTTTGTTTCTCTAGTTTTTTTTGCAACGGTAGCAATTGTTTTTCTGGCGCACACACACACACACACAAACACACACACACACACACACACTCACACACATTATGTGTTGACTATGGGTCGCTGCTACTATAAACACCAATATTTGAATACAATGTTCCCAATATTTGAATTAGTTTCTCACGAGAATTTTTACAAAACGGAATAACATGTTTAATTCTTATATGCAAGGGCTATGACATGGAGAAAGACTGTGAGCAGTGAGCAAGCAAAAGGCAGCAATAGCTAAAAAACTAAAATGAGCAAGAAAAATGAATCTAGATTCTAGAATCTAGAATCTAGGTTTTGTGACTGTTCCAGACATGACATTGTCCTTCCCACAAACCGCAGAGAAAATCACTCGAGACCTCAAAAGAAAAGTGAAAATGATTCAGTTCAGTATTCAATGAGTATCAAAAGCATCAATTTCAATTTTAAATATAGTGCAGCTCAGTATATTTGCTGACATTCTACATAAAACAAGAATAGGAGAATTTCTTAAATGGTTCACCCGAAATTAAATTATTTTGTCATTTTTATTTTCCACAACCATCATTTTTGGTCAATAATGTACATTTGATTTTTTTTTTTTATTATTTATACATAATAAATTGTTGCACAGCCGACATTCTGGTGTGCCATTTGCGATCTTTGTTGAAGCTTTCATTAAAATACTGTGAGCCTTTTAGTTAGAAAACTACAATATATGCCCATAAAAAATAAAAAAATAAAAAAAATAAAAAAAATGACTGTATTTAGGCGAATATAAGCAGCCCTGATTTTTCTAGGCATAAAAAATTAAAAAACAATTTTTGTTGTTAAAATTTTTGTTGGTTTGATTGTTCTGAAATGAGAAATGAGCGCTTATCTTTGTTGAAAATAACGTGAATTTTTGAAATCGGTGATTATAAGCACCCCGTACGTTTTTAAGTTTTGAGGCACTAAAATTGGAGAAAAACGGGTGCTTATTTTTGCGTAAATACGGTAATTGGAATTTTATAAATGCACATTACATTACACGTTTACACTACATTTACACTACCTATTTACTGATCTTTCATAATAGTCAGTGCATTTTCACTTACACCTTTCCTGAACATGATGTTTTCCATTCTTTATTCCTCCGTTCACATTTGTCCGAATTTGTCAATGTAATGCAACAAAGAAACACTTCCAGCCACTTTCTCTGCTGTTAAAGTGCGTTCCGGTGCTAGAAACAACAACGGGTGGAGATTAGTGAGAGTGAGCAACTTGGGAAAAGCCGAACTCCTGTGAAGATAAGTCACAGAAACAGAAGGAAAGGAGATCAGGAGTGAGTTGAGTGGTGTGCCGTGATACCCTGGGCTCCATTTAATCCCAGATCACAGTGCTGTGATAGCATCTGCCCTCCGCATTTAGGATTAACAATCCAACAGATCCTCTCACGACCCCTCAATCAGGTGGTCTTCCAGTCGCGGGTGGCCAAACGGAACGCAACCATGGGGCGGTGCGTTCATTATGTCACACATGCTGGAAGTAACCCATGCCAACGGCGGTTAAAGAGCAATTGGGACAAGCCCGTTGTTCTGCATGTCAGGCCAAAACTAGCCAGATATGTTCGGAATGAAATTAAAATAGTTTTTGGGATAGCGAAATCCTTTTCTACGTAAACTGGAGAGTTATGTGTAGAGAAAAATGATTTTAGGGAAGCAAGTTGAATAAAACGTGATGACAAAAAAACTATTTTAAATCTCAGTCAAGCAAAAGCCATTAATGTGATTTATAGACTATAAAGACCCCCCCCCCCAAGAAAAAAAAAAGGAATGAATAAATGTTAACGAATTGTGTGCTTCAAAACCTGTAAGAAAGTGTGTCCTTTAAATGTGAAAAATTGATTTTTTTACTGATTTTCGATGCTTTGTTCTTGTGCTGAGTATCACACATATAAACAACTTTTACTTTCTACTTGACTACATTTGCGATCGAGTATTGAGTACTCCACTTAATTTAAATGAACACTTATCATTACTCATATTGTGATTGTGCGCTACAAGTCAGCAACTTTTTCTATCGGGGTTAATTTCTTGGGAGGACGAAGTGATATTGCCATCTGCAGGATGCTGAAGGTACTGGATGCTATTTATCAGTTAAATTACAGGAACGTGAATTAGCAGATGCACTTTTTTGAAGATTTGAGTTTGACTGAGACTGATGTTTTGTTCCTTTTTTAATCTATTTTGTTTTGCCATTTTGAAACATTGAGGTGTTAAATATAATTTCTATATTTAGAAATAAAACGTCATGAATAGTTTTTGACTGTTCTTGTTTTTGACATTTATGTGTGTGTGTGTGTGTGTGTGTGTGTGTGTGTGTGTGTGTGTGTGTGTGTGTGTGTGTTGTTAGTCACAGTAAATCAAGTTTTTTTTTTATTTGAACTTTACTTGAAATTGAACTTTTTTATTTGAACTTTTACTCAAGCCTTCTTGGAATTGGTGGCATGCAATGGAGTTATTTTTACTGTAAGGAGTAAGTTTACTCAAGTATGTTTTTTTGACACTTTTTACGTCTCTGACTATATCCAATTTAAAATGCTTATGTTCATTTATACTGCCATTTTGTGGTTGGTGTAAAGCACCAACTGTGTGCACTTTGACCAAAATTGCCTAACAAATACTGAACAAAACTGGCCTGGAACTCAACAGTTAACCCTTTAGACCCTCTTCACCTTTATTCTGTGCAGCAGAGACAAACCTGAAGCTCAGTTTCATTTAGAATGCAAAACTCCTTGTTTTGATGAGAATTCAAAGTGAATGAAACTGTAATTTTCTTTGCAATTTAGAATCGCCACCTAAAAGTGCCACTCATTACAAAGTGCAGGGCTGCGTTTCAGCGCTTTCACAGCTGTGGGCAATTACGCATCTGAAGGACCGGGGCAGCTATGTTCTCATCTAACCATCTTCATCAACTCAGCGGAGGAAAGCTGCTGATTCAAAGCTCGGGCTAAACACGGCGTTTCCTTCTGCTCGCAGTACATCAAAAAATGTTGAGTGTGTTTGTGACACAGTTAGACTAGGTTTTTATACTAAAGTGGGGTCCTATGGTCACTTGTGGCTGGTCCCCACAATTTGAAGGCTAGTTGATGATAAAATGGCATTAGGATCTTTAGATGGGATTGGATTAAGATGGAAGTTGGACTAGGATTTTATACTAAAGCGGGGTCCTATGGTCACTTGTGGGGACCCTGCTTTGGTTGGTCCCCAAGATTTGAAGGCTAGTTGATGGCAAAAATGGCAAACTTTAGATGGGATTGGATTAAGATGGGATTTAGGACTAAAGTTGCCATGTTTTGGATAGGTCGGATCAGTTGAAGGTGTAGGTATTGTACAGTATTGTCTCAACTGTGTGCAAATGCCCACTTGGATAAAAAAATCTTTATTGGACCCCATTTGGATGCATAATCTTAATAAGAATAATACTTTCCATTACAGAATGTCAAAGTGGCTCAAGTGTATGCTTTGTTAAATAAAAATGTCTTCAGATTGGCTTCAAATGAGTCCAAGTCCTGAGGGTCTCATAGGTGCAGTGGTAGACCATTCCAGAGCTTTGGCGCTGCAACACAGAGAGCTCGCTCCCCCATTGTTAAGTTTGGTTGCTGCTACTGATAGTAGAAGACAGTTTGATGACCTAAGGGTCTGGGAGCATATAGGTTGATCGGCTCTTGTAGATATGATGGGGCCTGTCCTGAGCAGTTTGCATTCAGTCCGGGTTGGAACTGGAAGCCAGTGAAGTGATGTAAGGACGGGAGTGATATGGTCAAATTTCCTGTTTTTTGTTAGGATTCTGTTTTCTATGTGTTATAGTTTAGTGATTTCCTTAGCATGAGCTCCAACCAGTTCGTGACAGAGGAGGAGAGAGGGATTTCCTGACCATGAAATGTAAACATTAATAAAGGAACATGTAGGATGTATAATCTTGGAATGACCCCACTTGGATGTATAATCTTGGATGGACCCCACTTACATGTATAGTATTGGAAGGACCCCACTTGGATGTAAAATTTTGATTAGACCCACTTAGATGTAAAATTGTGATTGGACCCCACTTGGATGTATGATCTAGGATGGGCCCCACTTAGATGTATAATCTTGAATGAACCCTTCTTGGATGTGTAATCTTGAATGGACCCCACTTAGATGTATAATCTTGGATGGGTCCCTTTTATATGTATAATCCTGGATGGAGCCCACTTACTGTAGATGTATAATTTTGATTGGACCCCACTTAGATGCATAATCTTGGATGAACCCCACTTGGATGTATGATCTTGAATGGACCCCACTTAGATGTGTAGTATTGGAAGGATCGCACTTGGATATAAAATGTTTATTAGACCCCATTTGGATGTAAAATTGTGATTGGACCCCACTTGGATGTATGATCTTGAATGAACCCCACATAGATGTATAATATTGGAAGGACCCCAATTAGATGTATAATATTGGAAGGACCCAACTTGGATGTATAATCTTGAATGGAACCCACTTGAATGTATAACCAAATTGACTGCTTTAGGCCAAAGTGCTGCCCCAAATACTAGGTGTTTATAATAAAGTGGGGCCCTATGGTCACCTTTGGGGACATTTATCTAGGTTCCCATACGTTTGAAGCCTGTTTGAGGGTCAAGATGGGATTTTAGAACTGAAGTTACAATTGAGCTTTGGTTAAGGTTAGAGTAAGAGGAGAAGGGGGGATTTTTTGAGGTCAGGGTCAGTGTCAGGGTGAAGGGAATGCATTGTTTTGTATGTTATTCAATGGCGAGAACCCATGATAAAGAAGTGTGTATATGTGTGAGCAAATGTCTTTTTCAACTGCAAGTTGGAATCCAAAAGTCCAAAAGTCTCAGCTGCCGTTTTTAAAGCTTTCATTTTCAAAGATGTTCAGATTTATAATATACCGTACTCCACTGCATGAGAAACAGATGTGACAGACAGGTTGAGTCAGAATGGATCCATTATGGCACCTTTAAAATTTTGATGTAAAAATGAATAGGGAGAGGTTCCTTTGCTCTTGTTAATAATAAAAAAAGACCTCTAAGTCTGGAAACTAATAAGCAGTGGTCTCAACACATGCCGAGCTGTCAACCCACTGCCACATGAGCAACTGCTGCAAGTCAGCGGACAAATTCAATTCATGCGCTTTAGAGTTTCTTGTAAAGCTTTGAATCAAAAGACGGCTGAGCAGAAACACCTATCTATTTTGAGCTAAGAAGAGGCAAAGGAAGTAAAATATTATTTTTTTCTTAATAAATTGTGGCTGAAAAAACATATTTGACTATAATGTCTTAATGGTTTTAAATGTCTTAATGGTTTATGTAGCCGTGGATTTTCAATTGTCCTCAAAAGTCTGGAAAATGTGCAAGTGAGAGAGAGAGTGTGTGTGTGTGTGTGTGTGTGTGTGTGTGTGTGTGTGTGTGTGTGTGTGTGTGTGTCAAGTCCAGTGTCTTTAACTTGATTCCAGGCCCTCAGTTGCTGTGATTGGCTCCAGCTCCACCTGACCCAAAAAATAAAATAAGAGTTTGGAAAGAAGATTGAAATTTATCTTCATTAATACATGTAATTTTTGAAAAATCCCTGTAGTTTTTACTGTCTGGTCGTACAACTATGAAATTTGATCACAATAATTTACTATGCATAAATTATACCGTATGATGAAATTGTAGTTATTAACATCAAGTAAAACTGTATCTCAAACAATAATTTTTTCACATCATGTCAAAATGTTTTCTTTTGATATGTCTTTAAGGTTATATTGATTGCTAAAATTTTTCTATTCATGAACTGTTTCTTTTAAGATAAGAAAAGACACGATGAGATAAAACAATCACAAAAAAAGCTAATTTTAAATACCATAAATACAATAAAAAAGCAGTATGTACAGTAGAAAAGACAACCTGAAAAGGTTATTTGAATTATGGAAATTGACCTGAATTCATTTTTTACATGAATTTTACGTACGTGAATTGAACGACTAGATCATTTTTTCTTTCAACTAACATTTTTTTCGCTCTAGTTCATTCCCGCTTGACAGGCAAAGTTGAACAATCATAAGATGGAAAGATTGTTGACTAACTGTAATAATTAGTAAGTTTCTTTTAAAATATAGACAAATTGCATAACATCAGAACTACAAGTGCTCATTAATATCTGGCTGTAAGCTAAACATAAATCCAGTTTTATTAATTTTCTGAAATGTATATTTTTTTGCAGCCGGAGCAAAGGGACAGTTAAGGATGAAGGGTTATGCTGACATTTATGGTAATAAATAAGGTGGTGGATTGATGGCGTTGATCTCATCTCCTGCTTCCCGCATGTTTACTATGGATTTCTTTGAAGTGGGATGGTAGAAAAAGATAAGTCACAGCCGAGTTAATAAAGGATACAGTGCCTGTCAGCGCAGCGTCTTCATACACCAGAGGAAAACAAAAGAACCGGCGGTTTAATCAAAAGATTAGAATAGGGTGGGAATAGAAAGACGAGCGTAAAGAAAATATTCTTGACCTGCGTGTCACGGCGTAGATTCGAAATACGTTTTTTTTTGTTTGTCAAGCTTGGTTTTTGGTTATATTGTTAACACAAGCAATGATCACCACCATAAAATCACATAGAATTGGAAACGTGCAATTTGAAAGGTCTTAACTATATGTAAGTGACCTCACCGCACATGTAAAGGGAATTTCACCTTCACACTCAATTGTAAAGATTTGATAGAAATTTTAACATGTACAATTCGGCCCAACATTTTACGCGGTTTTATTTTTTTTTGGTGACCAGCACTCAATTTCCTCTGAAAAGCAAATGTCGATGAGAGTTCAACTCGGTTACTGCGGCAAATAGAGAGGCCAACTCAACTTTCTTCAAACAAAACCTTCAAAGGCTTAGAAGAGTGTCTTCAAATCGAGCAAGAAAGAAAAAGACGCAGCCTCCGAGCTTTCAGATGTATGGACGCACTCAAGGTCTTCCGAAGAAAGGAACCCGCGGTAATTCATAACATTCCATTGGGCACTCATGGCGCAATTCATCTGCTTATCCAACCATTACGGCTATAATCATCGATTGTCATCCAGCCAGTCAGGCGACCTGATCTATAGAATGTTCTGTCATTAGCCTCTGCTCGATCTTCACACCACCATTTGATTCTCTACGCACCAGTAGAAAAAAGACATGAAGATCTTGTCTGACAGCCCAGGACTTGCTCTTTAGCAAAAGGGAACTATTTTATGCCCATTCGAGAAAGATGGTGAGCAAAGTGTTGCATTAGCTCATTCTGTGAGCTCTGAGTGAGTTGAATGGCCCATTCACGATAAATGGAACCCTTAATGGCTCTGTCAGGTAAACGAGAGAGCTCTTAGACAATTATCTGCCGACACTTGAGAGCTAGGTGGTCGCGTGTAATGAGAGCGCTTGCATAGTCCAAGTTGGGTTGGGTTGGGGCCGTTGATGCTCATGTTGGAACTGGCCATTATGCTGCTACTCTGGCTTTCTGAAGCGCCACTCAAGGTCAACTAAACTATGCCGTGTTTATCACTCGTTTTCTTTTCTTTCAGCCAAACACAAAGACTAAATAAACTCCTACAGAGCAAAGAAAACATGAAGCGTCATTGTGAAGACTGAACGCTCCTTTAGATTTAGTTATTATGCATTTAGATGTAATGGCAATGTTTGATACGCAACGGAAAAAGAAACGCTTTACTGTAGGAGTCCTTGGGTTAACTAAGAGAGCAATAAAACAGAGAAAAGCAAGGAGATAACAAGACAAATGGCAAAGTGATGACCTCATATGGAGCAATTAGGTTGAGGACTGAGGTCAAATGAGCGTCTTTCTTTTTTCTTACAGTTTATTTTTCGAATTTCATGGTGTGACTAAGCTCAGAGAACGACTGCTGGATGACGGACCCACATGCTCAGTACGGATGAGGCGATCAGAAAGAGTAAACTTTTAATTCCAAAAACGTGGTCAGACAGGCAGAGGTCGGTACACAGCAATCGGGTAAACAAGGATAAGGCAAAACCGTCCAGGAAAACAGGCGTTCAGGGTCAAGATCAGAATGGGAACGGGACAAAAATTGCTAAGCAAAAAACCAGGAAGCGAGGCAAGAGCCATGGTCAAATACGGGCAAGACAGAATACACAAAAATAATGAAAAGTAATGAACACTGAAAATGGACGGTGCACAATCGCGGGGAAAACCAGAAATAACAAAATAAAACCTAAAGTATCAAAATAAAAGTTGGTGACGGCTAAGAGCCAGAGTCCGTGACGTACTAGTGAGCTAAGAGCAGTGATGCCCAACCAGCGGCCCGTGGGCCACAGCTGGCCCGTCAGGTGTTACTTGGGTCCTTAGTGATTTATTTTTTGTCTAATAGGAACGAGGTTATGACTGTGCGGTAATTTTAGAAAAGAAATGCAATCAGAGACGACGTTCAGATGTCTCTGAAGGACAAATGTTCTACCAGTGAACAAAATTTGCTAGAAGAAGAACTAATAATGACTTTAAAACAAAACGGATGGTGAGTCGCCAATTGTTGAGTTTTTAAATTTATTTTCGGCAACTAGGCTAACATTCATTTTTAAGTGTAGTGTTTTGCCCGTGAACCTTTACAGCAATATCTGGCCTTCAAATAATGAACAGTTAGGATTGCAACATGGATTATCATCTTTTACGAGAACTTTCTCTTGCTCGAATGTTCTCTGGTTGAACAACTTGTCCATCCTAGCTAGAACCAATGAGTGTTTACCGATCATCACACTCTTCTGTCTAGTGTATTCCTTATTTAGTTTTTGCCTCTAATGATCTTCATTTTGTATGTTGCTTTGAATAAAATCGTCTACCAAATAACTGTAAAGTAAAGTGGGTGTGGCAGTTGTGGCGCAGTGGTTGGGAGTCAACCGGCTTAATCCTGCCCACTGCTCCGGGTGTGTGTGTTCACGTCAAAGCAGAGCACAATTTCGACGCGGTCTAAATTCTGGCCATATTGACCAACTCACTTTCTTCTCATTGTTTTATCTTGGGTACAGTTGTGGGCGGAAAAGATAGACTGATTAGTCTAGACAGAAATTGATTAAATACATTAGAAAACGCCTTAGCATAATACTATAGCCTTATTGATTGGATTGTCTATGGTACAGAAAGTATAACACGGCTATACTGAATGTATTAGGCGATGGAAGGACGGAGATGTCATGAGGAGGCAGGTGTTTCCTCTTCATCTCCTCAGATCTCAAACCTCTAAAGGACTCGTGCCACATGAAAAACAAGCCGCTGAATTACGTCATTGAGAGCGTAGCACAGCCGGTTGTACGTCTACTCAACCCGATCATTCAGAGTAGTATATATGTTTGGAATTTTAGGTTTATAAGTATATACGTTGGAAAAAATGGTAACATCCCAGTATTTAGGAAGGATAGTCTCTTTATATGTTGATTTTTTTTTTTGTCTGATGAAATATTGATGGGAGTCAACTGTGCTTCAAATAATATCCTGGCGTAACAGGATCAAACTGTAGTAGTGATAATATACATGAGGTTCTATGTGGGAAATGTCCTCGGGGGGCATCAGAGATGGAGATGAAGATATCAGGTTTGACATAATGAGCTCCTGTGAGATTTCTATTTTTCCTCTTTCTCTCTCAATAAAAACCACAGAACACCTCAGAGGACTCTTGGAATACAAATTTTCCCCCACTAAAGGTGGGTAACATCACAGTTGTAAGCGGGTGACAGCAAGTGCAACGCTTATATTCCTTAGTTTGGATTCTCTCTGAATGCCCGATGATACCAACCTGGTTATACTGGTCTGCAAAATCCCATTAGAAAGATCTCAAACCGACAAAATAACATCAACTTCAAATGGTAATGCATCTGGATGTTAAGTATTTAGATATTAGTTGAGACCAGAGATGTTCCATCATCTTGAGGGCCAAAGTCATGCAAATTTCAACCAAAATAATTGATTCTACCACTTCCAGGGACATTTAATACCTGCATTAGCCTTTTTTAATTAAAGTTAGAGCAAAATCTTCGCATTACTAATCTAGGAGCAGCTCTGGACAAATTAGGTCTTTTTTTTAGATTAAGGTCTTTACAATCTTGAGGTACTAAAAGTTCATTTTTAGTCACTTTTTCTCCCATTTGTTGAGATTTGGTGCAAATACATGTGCATTTACATGTTGCAGGCATTCAAAATCATTTTTTTTAAAGAAATGATTACAATTGTACTAAATTAGGTCACAAGCTCTGTACCCAATACCCAGAATCCTTTGTGCAACCACTGTCAGCCATTTTGTGTTTTTCCATGCTTTTACTTAATGCTAAGAGTTATCTCATGATGCTTTTCCTGTGATAGCATGAGATTTGCTAAATTTGGAATGTTGCTCAAATTGTTTGGAAAAATCTACTTCTGCTTTGTATAAAGACATTAGGTAAGTGCTAATTCACAGATTAAGTTGTTTGTCGCTTAAAGCTTGACTTTTCCTAACCTAATTGTGGATTAGTTTATGAACAGATAGTTAGCAGTTATCAGAAAGCAATGTTTTTAATGTTTTGGAAATGTACGGTGAGTTTGTTAATTGCACTTGAAACAAACGCTTTAAAACAAGTCATTTTTCAAAATAATCTTGGATAAAAACTCGTGAAAAAAATGGATAAAAAATCATGGAATTTTATTTTGAAGCAAATAAGCTTAAACTTTACGGAAAACATTATAAGCTCATAAAAATATACCGTCATAATTGTGCAGAAAAATGAACATTACGGAAAAAGATTCATGATTTTATAAAACGAATTGAAACAAAAATTACAATAACGTGTATTTGCAGTTAGTGCCACTATAACTTGTCAAATTAATTAATTGTTAAATTGAACTGTATCATTATCAGGTGATAACTGTGGTGTCAATCATATGGTTGACATCAAGCTAAGCTAACTACTGAAGCTGCTAGCTATGCTCGCTAGTTGAAGAACATTCATTCCCTAAACGCAACATGATTCCATCAGCCTGACAACAAAGAAGGGCAGAAATTATTCATCAGGTTATAAATTATTATCAGTTTGCTACTATAACTATCCAGAATGTCCTGTGGCACAATCCATAGAACTGTTGTTAGCGCCACAAAAGTCGGTGTGTTAAATATCCAGGCAAAGCATCAAGACAATTCATTTTCACATGCTTTCTAAAGATGTTTTATAAAGAAAGGATAATGTGTTTTTATCTCTGGGGTTGGAGATGTGCTGTGGTTAGCAATATCTTCCCCTTATCTCACCTCTTAACATTAATATACAGACAGAACGATACATAGATAGTTAGCTAGACAGACAGATAGATGGAATGGACTAATGGTCAGACATATGAATGTATGGATGAATAGATGGATATATAGACAGACAGACAGACTATTACATGCACACACACACACAAACCAATGAAGACTGATGGATGGATGGATAGATGGAGGAATAGTTGGATGGATCGACAGACAGATAGACACAGAGACAGACAGACAGAGAGATAGATAGATAGATAGACAGACTATTACATGCACACACACACACACACACACACACACACACACACACACACACACATACCAATGAAATCTGATGGATGGATAGATGGAGGAATAGTTGGATGGATCGACAGACAGATAGATAGATAGATAGACAGACAGACTATTACATAAACACACACACACACCAATGAAGACTGATGGATGAATGGATGGACAGATAGACCTGTAGACTAAATT
>MU204239.1:143146-180682 GCA_017309775.1 Paedocypris sp. Pulau Singkep
CACACACACACACACACACACACACACACACACACACATACCAATGAAATCTGATGGATGGATAGATGGAGGAATAGTTGGATGGATCGACAGACAGATAGATAGATAGATAGACAGACAGACTATTACATAAACACACACACACACCAATGAAGACTGATGGATGAATGGATGGACAGATAGACCTGTAGACTAAATTGTGGATGGATGGATAGATGGATGGATGGATGCATTTATGGTCTGTGATTGTTTGTTTGTTTATTATGATGCGTGCAGTGCGTTATGGTGATGTTTGTTTATTTATTTGTTTGGATTTGTTGTTGCTGTTGTGACGTGAAATTTCCCCGCTGTGGGACTAATAAAGGATTTTTCAATTCAATTCAATGTAGGAATAGTTGGATGGATCGACAGATAGACAGACAGATAGATGGATACTGTAGAGAGATAGACAGACAGACGATCACACACACACACACACACACACACACACACACACACACACACACACATACCAATGAAAACTGAGGGATGGATGGATTAATGGATGGACAGACAGACAAAGCTGTAGACTAAACTGTGTATGGATGGACGGATGGTGAAATGGTTGGATGGATCTACAGACAGACAGATAGATAGATAGATAGATAGATAGATAGATAGATAGATAGATAGATAGATAGATAGATAGATAGATAGATAGATAGATAGATAGATAGATAGATAGATAGATAGACAGACAGACAGATAGTTTATAGATGGAAAGATGGGATATAAAATTGGTGCCATTACGTGCTTCTGTATGAAGTGCAAGATGTGATGTGATTTTTAAGTAGCCATAAGTTGACACGTACGTACTAACTCTGCTAATCTAATACAACAACGCATTGACAATTAGACTCTTAATTCACAAACGTTGATTGTGAAGAATCTTGTGCCTTTCTCCAGTGACAATGGATGTTGCGTGTGCTTTACAAAAGCCCTTGACATTATCTCACGTCTACAATATCGGGGCCGTATCAGAAGCATAAAATGATCTGTCTTGATGAATCTGGACGTTTGGCTTTTCGAGCTGCAGTTTTGCCCATTTCATCACAGGCCATTTCAGCCTCTCAGGCAGGAGAAAAGAAAACGCTTTGTGCAAATCAAATGAATAAGCTCTTTTGTTGCACGTCCGTCGCAACACAGATTTGAGTGACGGAGATTGCAGAGGATAAGGTTTCAGACCACAATTTTCAGTGTGAAAACACTTTGGAAATCTGGCTTAGCAGTGGAGCATGAAGAACTGGAGCTTGAAGAACTTTCCGGAAAAAAGTTTTGGTTGTAGAACAAAGAATGACTGCGTGTGATCTGATGCCACATTATTGAGACAATTCTAGCTGAAAATTAGCAGTTTGGTCATGTTTATTTGTGCAGGACTATATATACACAAAGGTAGTTCAGGGACAACAAAAAATAAAAAATTGAACAATAAAGCAAAAATTGTTAAACGGAAAAAAAAACTGGTACTCAAAAAAATGTAACACAAAATTTAAATAATGGTATGATTATTTAAATGAACTAAAAGAAATGTAGAAATATTGTGTGCATTTGATCAACAGAACCAAACTGAGAACTTATCTGCTTATTCAGAAACAATTAATTATAAATTGTGTTAATGTCTTTAAGAACAATTCAGACAGTCAAATAGCAAAAGACATAATCATTTGTCTTTTAATTGATAAAGATGCATTTTTGCACTGTATTGCAGATGTTTCAGTGTGGAGCGTGCTTCTTTTTTGTGAAGTTCTCTGTTTCGTCACTGAATTGCGAAAAACATATGAAAAAAATGTTTGTTTTAAAATGTGTTTAAACATCAGAACTCTTTTTCTATGCCATTTTCATTTTGTCTTTCTCCACCTGCGATTTTGTTTTTAAATAATCCTGCACTTCTGTTATAACGCTTTGGCTTTTGTGAGAGAGTAAAAGTATAATGGCCAAGCTGCGGCCCATGGGCCACATCTATCTTCGCGTAATTGGTCATTTGAAAAAAAGTTTTTTCAACCAAATCGCTCTGTCTGCTACACAGAGAAAAATGTGACTGTTTTGATATTTACATCTAACAAAAACCGAGCTCAGTCAGCTTTACACTATTCTCTGTTAGCGCAAAGGCTCATGGGAACCAGTGAGCAGCAAAGCATGATGAGAGATGTAGTTACCTAGAATTGTCGCTAATAAATCATTGTTTGATTATTTTTAAGTAAAACAACATTGAAGTGTTACGAGACATAAGATAGATTTGTTAAATAAAGAAAAAATTGAATTTTATAGACAAAATTAATGTAATTTAGCCAAATTTCATTTTCTTTTGTGCCTGAAAAATCAGGGGGCTGAAAATATCTCTAATAGAGGTTCATACTGAACTGTTAAGTGAACTTTAAAACTGTGTGCGTAATTCCCATTCTCACAGGTCGGCAACTAAAATCGTTTTTATCATAATTGTGGCCCACGAAATTCAAGAAAGTTAATAATAACCTAGCAAAGCCGACATTTTTTAAGGAAAAAAGAAAGAAAAAAGAAAAAAGTTTGTCATTGTGGACACTAGGGACCGTGTCAAAATTGTGCTCTGCTTTTAACCATCCAGTGAAGTTACACATACACACACACACACACACACACACACACACACACACACACACACACACACACACCGTAATGTAAGCTCGCACAAACCCAGAACACTCAGAGTCGAACCTGCTACCTTTTGGACACAAATCAAATTCCCTACTACTGGACCACAACCACTTTGGGTCCCACATGTTGTAGAAATCTCTTTTACAACAAATCCGTTTTTGTGTGAAGCGCTTTGCTTTTCTCTAAGCGTGTCTGTCTATTTGGCAGCTTTTAAAGTCTTCAGTGGCCTTTCAGACGTCTTTTGCATGGCTGACAGCATCATTAGTGGCAGGCCTGTCCTCAAAAACAGATGCTGAGAGCCTTTCTACCGTCTGCGGGTGCTAATGACATCACGGCGCTCTGCTGTCCAGCGAAAGGTCACGGATAATGCGCATTTCACTTCTGCCATTTCATAGAATCCCAGACACCTTCTTTAAAGCGTCTCTACTTTATAACAAAAATGCCTGATCGACTCCCAGCGCAGACGGATTGTCAAGCTCTGCCAATAGTCTTGTGTTAAATCTCAGAGATAGCTTCAGGATTGTTCAATATTTCTTACAGGAAATATAATTAAGGAAGTCTGTAGGACTGTCTTACCCGAGTAAAATCAAGTAAATATATCAGGCCGAACATAATTAGACACACAGAGGTAATCCTGGGTGCATGACGGAGACTCTGACCCAGTTCTTAGAAAGCCCGAGCCAAACCGTGTGCCGCCATATGATTATACCACTTTATCCAAGTGAAGAGAGTTGGACATGCTGGCCTTCGTACATGTGCGAGTCGAATCTTGCAGTAAGCAAAAATAAAATACTAATAATTTAAAAAACTTATTTATTTATCCCATAGACGTCCGAAATGTCAATAAATGCGATGAAAATG
Source organism: Paedocypris sp. Pulau Singkep (assembly GCA_017309775.1). NCBI lineage: Eukaryota > Metazoa > Chordata > Actinopteri > Cypriniformes > Paedocypris > Paedocypris sp. Pulau Singkep. Next base: position 146,678 of record MU204239.1, read on the forward strand.
CAATCTTTAATTAGTTAACAAGCTAAAGGTAACACATTGGACAAAGCCGAGATATATTGACGACAGAAAACCGTTTATAGTGTCTAGGCTGTGGAAAATGTTGGTTTAAATGTGAATTTAAGAGGTCGGTTGGAGATTGGTGGGAGGTTTTTCCTAGTAGGCATGTTAGATTGTTCCAAAGTCGATAAACTGAACGTCTGAAGCTCTAAGATCTAGAATAGAGTGACGTGTTGTAGGGACGGATGGAAGAGATGCTGAAGAAGAGTTCAAGTTTATGGATGGGTTTTTTGGGAAAGCCAAGTGTGTGACAAAACATTGAAAAAAAAACCTAGAACAATGATGGTTGCCTCAGTCTGAAAAAAACAAACCAAAAATTGTTAACAGATTCAATCATTGGATCTCTAACGCGAATGGCAATTTTAACAGTTAACAGTTTACAATTTAGTACCTTGTAGAGCAATTGAAACTCTTGGTAATTTTTAACTGCTTTTTTCTCCATAAATGTTATAAAAGCATCTGCTATGTGCGTAGCATCGGCCCAAATTCTGCACGGTTGTAGTGTTCCACGGATCTCCATGTCAAGCCACAACTCATTTGATGAGGAAATATAGTGGATGACAAAAACTCTCAACTCGAAACTCTTTTTTAAAATCTTTTTTTAACTAAAAAAAGATAATTTTTTTCTTTATTTTTAATCTTTTTATACGAAGGCCAATGTCCCATTTTAGCTCCTAGTAAACATCTACAGGAGGACGGTAGAACATCATATACACAACTAATTATTGGCGGCTAGCACACAAAACCACTTCAATTAATTTAATTTTTTTCGTTTAATTGATTAGGCGCCTTTTGAGAGCCAACACTTGACTGGAACACTGGACAATCCCCTATGTCTTCTTGTACTTTCCCACCAGTTCGACACCAACTATGGAAGTCTGTTCACTCAAATGACAGAGTGATTTCAGTGCTTGTCCCAGTCAGGAATCAGGAACCAGTTTCAGATCGACCTGAACAACAAACCCTCTACACCGCCATAAAGCGCAACAGTCCAAACAAGGCAGGTGTGAAAACAACCTCAAGCACCACATTTAGAAGTTACGGTTTTGAAAGTCCAAATTGTGCTTTACTCAGTCGCCTTTATCAATCGGACAAAGAAGTGACCCGGTCCAAACAGGGAGAGTGTTTGAGAAGGGATTTAAAATGTGCCAGACTTGCAGACCACACAAAGACCGCCAATTTGCCTGCCAATTTCCTCAACACAAAGGTGGCAATTTGTCCGTGCTATTTTTGCAAGCAGTCGCAAGACCTTTAAAGTTTCCAAGGCCTGAGACTCTACGTCAAGAGTTTCTTGACAAGGTAATCAGTGGCCAGCTCGGCTGTAAATAAGCCGGACCACACTCTGTTAATACAGCCGTGGACATGGTCAAGGTTATTACCGTTGATACAGACCGATACGGCCACTCTGGAGAGTAAAGTATGTAATTGAGTGAAAAATTGAACCGTTGGAGAATCATTGTTTTATCCCTCGGAATTGTCTGACACGATGTGAAAACACCAGAATCGGGTATGAAACATTTATACACCGTCAATAATAAAAGCCAGTGGTGAAGCAACAGAAGCATTTCAAAATAGGTTTGCGGGGTTGCAAAATAGGTTGCATTTTATTTTCTCTGTGTAAATGTGGAAAAACTTTTTTCTCTCTTGTTTCCGCCTTCTCTTCACCATTTATGATCATAACTTGAGAGCTTGGATTACATTTAAACATCACACAATATTTTTTGCAATCATTAGAAAGTAAATCTATTTAAAATCTGTAGGGCTCCTGTTAAAAAGGATTTTGACCTTTAGAAAAACGTACCAACAATTTCATTCACTCACAAGTAAACATAAAAAGCAAAGTTTGTTTGGCCACTAGCAACCAAATAAAACATTTCTAAGGAACAACAAATGACAAATTGTGTGTCTCTAAAAAAACTTTAGATCTCAAACTGCTGTATGAACTGGATTTTACAAATTACAGGTCTTTGGTTTCACTTCCCCGTGAGGCACAATTGACCCATCAGGCTTGTTGAATACGTCCAAATGTACTGGAATTTAATGTCTGATAATTGCTTAACTTATATCATTGACTTAAAGCTAACTCTATTTCAAATATGCCCTTGGCCATTATGTGATTTCCTAATCGGTTTAAAATAAAAAAAAAAGCAACAACGTGATTTTACATGCAAAAAGTAATCTGCTCCACTGTACATGACTGTAAAGAAAGCAAAGACTAACGTCTAGTGAAGAGTTCAGTGAATTTTCCATCTACTCAAAATTCATAATCTAGGCAGATTATGTTTCTGTATTTATCCTAATATTTTATCCAAAGCAACATTAATTACAGTGATTATTAACAACTCCTCACTATCCCTGAGAACCAAATAATATGATTTTTTACATATATTAAATTATTTTTAATAATTAATATATATTTTTTATTTTTTACATTTCTATTTCTATGGTAATGTTGGAGTCTGGAACATATCTACATGGATATCAACTAATGCGAAAACTGGAAAGCGAAAATTAAGTGTCATTCAGACCTATAAAAGTAACATTGAATTTGCGGTGAAATGTCCAAATTAAACTTCAATGACCTTTATGAGACATGAAATACCACGGGTCTCATTATCGCCTAACATGACGGCAAAAATCCGCCAGAGGTCAAACCTCCCTCTGTTTGCCAGTCCTATATAAAATTAAACTTCATTTCTTTTACTTCGGCTCGAGTAGAATGATCATTTGACACTGGTACAGAACAATGTGATGACTGCTATTACTGATGAATGTGTTGATGATCTGTGAATTTTTGTCATTTGATATAAAGAAATGATCCACCATGCTGTGCAGTTTGTACCTTAGGCTTTAAAGTTAAACAAAACCGATATGTTTTTCTAGAAATTATAAAATTTATGTTTCCATTTTAATGTGTTTTAATGTTAATGTATGTTCTTTTTTAATGTATTTGTAATGTAATTTCCTTGTTAAGACCATGCAGTCCATTAGATAAGACCATCCAAGATTAAATCCAAGATTAAGTCAATGCATTTATCTATTCTAGGACATTACATTTACAAATGTGAGTTGTGGGTGGAGCTAAGATGAAACCACGCCCAGCTCTAATTGTTGATATCATTGATTGAAGAATTCGGTAATTTCTCATTTTTCCGATTTGTTACTTAATCTATCAGTAATATAACCAACTTGTATATCTTTAAAATATCACTTAACAGATTTCCCAATTCTATAATAAAACCCAATTCTATAATTTGGCATTCGAACAATTAGTACAATTAATTAGTCACAATTGCAAAGTACAGTTAGTACAATTACACTCGTTAATCTCCTGTTATAGAGGTATTTCCTATGTTGTTAATAATTAATGTCGTTATTTTGGGTAATGTTGAATTGAAAATAATGGTCGTCTGTCACTTTAACTACATCGGCGAGGAATTATCGACGTAAATTAGTGTGACGAGAAAATAAAAACTCTAGTGTGAAACAAGTTGACACCAATTTAGACACCAACATGCTATATATCATATATTATTAATTGATTTTCAATTAATATAGAGTATATTTTTAGTTGATTGCATGAAACAATAGGTTAAACACAAAAAACTGAAAAAGTGTAAAACAAAATGAAAAGCTGATTAACTGAATGTTGCTACTGAAGTGGCCACGCCCTAATTAGGCAGAATTGTCACATTAACATTTAAACCAATTCATTGATTTGTTTAAACCAACCCTATTTCATTTGCTATGAAGGACAAAACTCTCTCTTTCTTTAAATCTCTCTCTTAAAATAATTTCTCGATTCACCAAGTACAATTTTCTCACCAGGCTGAGCTTTTTTTTTTTATATAAAACAATAATTGTATGGGATTTTTTTGGGTAGGGAGCTCCAAGTGGCCGGTGGATGAATTACAGCTTCACTCACTTCTCTTGTTCAGCTAATTTGAGAACAAAATTAGGTTAGTTTCTACACCATAAATAACGATCAATTTTTTGGACCATAAAAAAGCCATTCGTAGTCGGACCTGAAGTCAGTTCCATGCAACCTCCTTGTAATGCGAGCGCAGGAGACAAGATAGTTGGCAGTCTCCAGCACAGCAGGTGTAAGACAAAAGGTACGAATACGATTCCTTAAGGTCTTCGTGATCAACCAAGCTTAGCAGTAGCAGAGCCCACAGCAATTCTCCCGACGTGATTGTTGCCCGGCATAAATATTCATTAAACACACATACAAGAGCATGAATAGCGGATCTGCGCCTTGATGAGGTCGTTGTATTCCAGAAAACGGAGAAAAAAAAATGAAAACAAGTAGAACATGTCTGCTTTTTAGCAGCGGGAGGTTGACGATACCATTTTGTCCCCCCTCCATCTTTGATTTTTTTGTTTCCTCACTGTAAAGAAGAATATGATTTTTTTTTTCTGGGCTACTTGCCAACGACAAAAGCCCATTAAAGCACCATAAAGGAAAAAACAAGTGGACGAGTAAGAACATCATTGGCTGAAACTATGGGTTTTGAGGAGACGTGTCACATGACAATGTCACTAGGATAACGCAGCGAGGTCATGGCGGTCCTGACAAGAGGACGAATGGTTTTTCCCGTCGCGGGATGGCTCGTATTCAGATGGTGTTATCATTACGTTATGGCCGGAGATTACTGGGCTTTGCCGTAATGCTTGCTCAGAGGCTCCTCGGGATTCCCGAGACTTATTGCTTTTCCTTGTTGCCCAGATAATGTACATTACGAACAAAGGAGTTTTAAATGAGTTGACATTGAGCTCATAATCTTGTTATGAATAAAACATCCCTGTCACAATATTTTAAGAGACGGGGATGAAAAATTCATGCAGCGGAGAACGTATCTGGAAGCGTTTCACACAAGCGTGAAAGGAAGAAACGTAAACGCCCTTGCCGATTCCTCCGACAACGTGGCTATTAAATTTCCACGGCCACTGAAGCTAGTAAATACCTCGTCGGAACACTAGTGCTCATTGTTACGGCCACTAATTGTGCGCTGACTTCTACATGACTTCCCACAATGGAGGATGAGACGGGGAGGCTGGGCGGGGCGCAGGAAGATGCATTGTCTTCCCTTAAATGCCCCATTGGTCTGAAGCCAACAGATTATGAGAAGCCTCATTAGCTAGTCTATTGCTCACGCTGACAAACTACATCTTCACGGCATCTCCTGCGCTGGAACTCTGTGGTCAACTAGGAATTGTATGGGAATAACTGTTTACTCCACCTTTTGTTGGCTTGGTTTTGCTGTGACAAACGAGCCCTTTAGACTTTAGAACTTCTGACTTTTGACTTACAGCTAGTCACTTCTGCAATTCTTGACAGTTTTCTGACAAGCCTGCAATACTTTAGCCAGTTGTGCAGGGTGTTTCGCCGCCTTTGGCCTGAAATACTGGGATTGGTTCCAGCTTTAGCTTTCTATGCATGAGTAGATGAGTAGAGTGTGTGTGTGTGTGTGTGTGTGTGTGTGTGTGTGTGTGTGTGTGTGTGTGTGTGTGTGTGTGTGTGTGTGTGTGTGTGTGTGTGTGTGTGTGTGTGTGTGTGTGTGTGTGTGTGTGTGTGTGTGTGTGTGTGTGAGAGTGAGAGAGAAGAGAGAGAGACTTGAGGGAAATGGGAGAGAGAGAGAGAGAGAGAGAGACAGACATGAGTGAGACAGACAGGCGTAAGAGAAAGAGACATGAGAGAGAGGGAGAAAGAGAGAGAGACTAGAGAAAGAGAGAGACAGACATGAAAGAGAGAGAGAGAGGAGAGAGAGAGACTTCAGAGAAATGGGAGAGCGAGAGAGAGAGACATGAGAGACGGGAGAGAGAGACAAGAGAAAGAGAGAAAGAGAGAACTTAAGTTTCAGTTCAGCTAAAGTCCTCAAAAGCTTTACATAACTAGCAACGGTAAGTTGTATTATAAACTACAGGTTATATATATATATATATATATATATATATATATATATATATATATATTTATTCTTAATTGTTGTATTCTTGAGATGTTGTACACATTTGGATTAGCTTGAATATTGCACTTCCAACGTCACGGTAGCTTTGATTCTCTTGTAGGACATGCGCAACAGTAACATGCTTTTCTGCTTCTAATCTTGACACTGAATCCCCATGTGACCACAAATGAAAGACGAAAAAGAAAGCCTTGCATTGCATTTGTACTGTTTATTAGAACACAAAGTAACATAAGTAAGACTTTGAAATGAATATTGGCTCCGATCACAGGCAGATTGATTTATCCATGTCACTACAAACCCGATTCCGAAATAGGTTTGGGACACTGTACATATTGTGAATAGAAAAGGAATGCAATAGTTCATAAATCTCAGAAACGTATTTTCGGTCACAATAAAGGATAAATAACGAACCATATGTTGAAAGGTAGACATTGTGAAATGCCATGCCAAATATCGACTAATTTCATGAGACCTACTCAACAAAACGTTGTGGCAAGTAGCATCATCAGGCCAGAGAAGTTAAGGAGGAACAGCTGGAGAACCAATTTGCAACTTATTTGGTCAATTGGCAGCATGATTGAGTATAAAATAAATCTCCCAGAATGACAGAAGTGTCTTCCAGAAGTTAAATGGGTAGAGGACCACCAATTCCCCCAAAGCTGCGTCAAAAACTAGTAGAGCACTATCGGAAAGAAGCTACTCGGTGAAAAACGCCAACAATTCTGAAGCTATTATGCATCTGTAGTGCATAATACTATCCAAAGATTCAGAGAATTTGGAACAATCTTTATTCCTAAGGGCTGGAAAACCATACTAGTTGCCAGGGATGTTCAAGCCTTGAGTCCCATTGGAATTCGCAACATGTGCTCAGGGATACTTGCAGAAAACATGTTGGTGAACAATATTCACCGTACCATTCGCTGTTGACAGCTAAAACTCAATAGGCTTAAAAAGTCCAAAAATCTGTTTTTTTTCTGGGCCCAGGCTCATTTGAAAATGGACCAGGAGCAAGTTGAAGATAAAAATTAAAGTTATTTTTGGATTATTCATTCAAACCAAAGAAAAGCAACCCAAGTGTAACGCTCAGATCACAAGCCGGCATTTTTGATTTTAGCTTTTGGCTGTTTTCACTCATCGGCTCATTTCTCCAACCTGACGATGCCAGATTCACAGCATAAATTGGAACATCATAGCTGCAAAGACGGGTCCGGGCACTGAGATGGCCATTCTGCTATCCAGAAAAAACCTTTCAAAGGAGAAAGAAGGTTTGAAGAAGCGACAAAGGCATTTGAGAAGAAAATCGACCAACTAGAAGACTGTATTTGACTAGAATAGGGCATTCCATTTTTTGAGATTTTGACGCCTTGATTTTAAATTCTACCTAAATGTCTTATAAATGCAATATAATAATCACATTAGAAACATCCACATTATTGCATTTTGTTTTATTCACTATTATCACTGTCCCACATTTAGGAATCGAGTTTGTAGTTTGTCGTGAATTTCAATGGGAGTTTTTTTTTTAATTGTAGGAGCTAGACGTAATGTGTCGTTTTCCCAACAGTGACAGATTTGTTTTTCTCGATTGTTCTGACTTGTTTTTAAGTATTTGACACTTCACTGGATGATAACAAGAAACTTAAATATACATTTTTTTTTCAAACATTTCTTTTTTTTTTTTTTTTTTACCCAAGATTTAAGTCTTTCAGCAAAAGAGGGAACAATACACACACCTGGTTGGGGAAAGGTTTTTCTTAGGTAATCCCAGCTCATCTGCCATGAACATTGATTGCCATCTATAAGAGAAAAGAGGTGAAATCCATCACCGCACTCAGGCTAAAAAAAGAAGAAAAGCACTCATCAATAAAAGAAAACACTTGGATCAATGCTCCAAACTTTCTTCAGTCCCCATATTTTTTCAAGATTGTGGCTCAGATGGCTCGAGCTGCTTCTTTTAAGTTGTTTTTGTGGCCTTCAGTATTTCCATTTTTTTAATTATCCCAAAAAAAAATACAAATTGAAATAACTGAATCAAATTAATAGGGTTATTACATTGTGTTTGTTGCATTGGTACATTGTACAACACGAGTCTCCGTATTCTGCAATTTATATAGCCAGTTTGGTATGCTTTTGTAGAATTTTTATTACACTTATTAGATTGATATCTTTTGATTAGAATTGGGAATTTGTTGAGAGGGGCTTTAATGAATTTTGATTTTAAGTTTTTGTCAGGCAATAATTAACTACTCTCTGTATAACTACTCAATACTACCGATATTTATACTCATTAATACTCATCCTAATAAGGTCAAGTTTGATCAGGTCATCCTTTTCCCTATATTTCTAGGGATTTTTTTCCGTACATTTCTCCAGAATTTCTTTCTGGGTGTTTTTTTTTTTTTGCTAAATTTCTGAGAAATTTTTCTTCCTCAACAATAATGCTCTGATCTTACGCTGAAACCTGATCTAAGCTTTTGAATCCCATTAAACATCGCAGATACTGTATTTGAATTGCTTCAGTGTTCTCCAAAATCTTTCACAAAGGTCATACCCATGTGATTTGATTCTCTTACTGGGACCAGAAGCTTTTAGTGACTCATTGAGATGCTCGAGGTTGGTTTCTTTGACACTTGGGCGTGGCCAATCTTAAGTATGCACCTCTCTGCTAAGTACCCACAACCATTCCAGTTGAATACTCAAGTCAATAGTTGGAGACCACAGGACTTTTACAGAGTGTAATTTAACAATGACCATGACATTGTATTGTGACCATTGAGCAAAGGCGTGGACAGGAATGTCTACAAAATTCTCAAATCTAAATAAAAATAACCTTAACTGAAAACAAAAGTGAGGAAAAAATGAGCCCAACAGACCAAATGCTGATTATTTCATTTCAAAGGCAATTTGAATGCGTGTAGCATCTCGGTATTAAAATTGCTCTACCTTCTCAAGTAAGTCAAGTATCTTGAGTACGTGTTCCCTTTTACTCAAAAATCTTGACTAGAGAGACTTTTAGAGTGGCAGCCAAATAATTCGAAAAATTCACTTTTTAAATAACATGAGAAAGGAGAGGAATGGTGTAGTTCTGCTCGCATTATCTCCTGGTATTATCGCCACTCTTCCATAAAACCTTGGGCCTCGCTCCGTGTCACTAACGTGAGCGATCTGGTGTTTCTCGCGCTTTATCCTCGCTATGAATAAACCAGGCAGCCAATTAATTACAGTGATTAAAGCGGCGAATAACTAGATTGAAGTTAAGAAGATTGAGGTCAAACAGTGTTAATTTATTTCTTGCCATTCCCCCATTTCTGACTTTTCAAACACAAATTATCTAAAGGTTTCCCGCTGTGTGCAAAGTGATTAATTCCGTGACATCATTGTTATGTGGCTGTTTAGTAGAAGCTGGACAATGTTCTTTTCTCCGCTGCTCTTCTACGTTCACGTACACGCCAACCGTATCTGATTTCTCATTCATCTGTGGCAAATTAATACCTCTTTTGAGCGGCGAGATATGAAATTTTAAAATTGCGTGGGAAAGAGTGTCGGGTTAAGTGATGGCACGGCTGGAATTAAGATAAACACCTTGTGATGTGTTTTAATTGTGGAATATCGCCGTCGTTTCTCCGGGTTCTGACATCACACGGACCCTCAAGAGCAATTATAAAGTGTCATGCTGGTTTATCCACGTTTTCTCTTTTTTGTTGTTGTCACTTCATTCGCCGTTCATCCCCTAAGCTTCATTATCGCAGCGCGGTGGTTCCAGAGAGTTTGGAAGTGTGAAAGTGCTGTCTTTTTCCAGCACTGATACTCTGAGTGAACTCGACCGCATTAATACGGGATTACCACCGAGAGGCTGTGTACGCTAGTCGGGGGAAATGAGGAAGGATTTCTAAGGAGTGATGATATCGCCTGCGCTGATTTTTTCTTAATTGCGGCTATATTTCCGTATGCTCTTTAAGTGCGGTGCCAAATTGTGAAAGCCAGACGGTCGAATTGGGCAGTGAAATTTGACGAATAGATGATGTATTTTTTTTATTACATGTAAAAAATGGATTGCTTTGATGAGAGGAGCCCAAGCCAAGTCCTGGGGTTGGAAGTTAACCGTAGACCTCCTGCTTTGACCAAATAGAGACCCCCAGGTTGTGGCATTTATGTTCAACAGCCTTGCTCATGGCCTTCATTTTATTTTAATAAGATTTAAAATTTTGAAAAATCCATTTAAAAAATGCATGAATACCAAAACATCAACTAAATTTGTAATTTTATAACTCTTAATTTTCCGTCTGTCCATTTTCCAACCACCTTTCCTTTTCTGGGTCACAAGCAGCTAGTGTCAGGTGTTACGGGAACGGGAGCTCAGATCCAAATGCAAGAAGATGCTTTTATATGGAATCAGATTAGTGCCAAAAATATCAAACGTAAATTTTGAAGAAACATTTTTTTTTATTTTTCGCTTGCAATTACGTTTGCTTTTTTTTTCTGAAAATGTTGTTTTCACTTCCGCTTTTTTTCTTTTGCGTTTGAATTTTTGACCGAAGCTTCACAATCAGAGTAAGGGCCGCCCCCCACGTGAAACTTGGACCAGAAATCCAAACGCAAAAGAAAACGAAAAACCTGAAGCAAAAAAAAAAAAGTTTAAAACAAAAACGTGAAGGAAAAAAAAGCAAACGTAATTGCAAGCGAAAAAAAAAATGCAAATTTGAAGCATTTTTGTTAGTTTCTTGGAAATTTACGTTTGATATTTTTGGCACTAATCTGATTCCATACTTTTAACAGTAAAGCAAAATAAAACATAACCAAGGCATTAAAATAATTAGGCAATAATGAAACACAACCCAGAGAACAGGTGACAGAACTTAACAGCAATCAAGACAGCTGAAACAGACCCTGATCGTTAACTAACAGAAAGTGTCCGAAGCTTCAACAAAACAGTGCAGGAAACTGTTCAACACAAAAGTCCAGAAAGCCTTCAACATAAAAGTCTCTCACTTGCCAGCTGAAGCCAAGCACCTCTGGGCTTAAAGACAAGACACGCCCTAGATTGATGACCAACCAATCACAGACCAGGCCTCACAGATGCACACTCATACCTCTGGGCTTTTGTCGATGTCATATCTCGCCCACTGTCTCTGATTGGAGGAAACCCACACAAGGCCTTTGATTCTTGCGAGCGATGAAAGCGCTAACCTTATTTTATGCAAAGTCTCCTCGAAACGACCTCACTTCCCCCAAACCCTTCTGTTCCTCCCGTCTGTATCGAAATCACTGCCGCGTTGTTAATTATCTCCGCGACTCGGCCGCTCACACGCGGATATTCCCTCAACGTTAATTGGCAGAAAAGAAGCGGCGCAGCCCGAGAATTGTAAATCACTTCCTGATGTAATCGTGCTATCAGTAAGATGAATCTCAGACTTTAGAGTCGGCGCAGCAGAAGTAGTCCATGCATCTCATAACACTCTGTCAATAATGACTGCGGTACAGGAGGAACTAATTATTTTACTTATTACTCAATCGCCAGGATAAATACGTCCCTATAAAATGAATCTATAGGATAATTTTCTGACTTTTATAAAGCACCGTGCAGTTTGAACGGATAGTTTGTCATTCTAAACGTCTATCTGAAGCAATAATGACTAGACGACTATATAAGTCTTTTTGGGGAGACAATTGTGGTTTGGTAATTTATTAGTCAATTTTCAACGCTTTTCCATTTCTGGGTCACGGGAAGATGCAGTCCATCTCTGGGCTTGAAGGCCGGACACACACACACACACACACACACACACACACACACGCGCCTGTGGTTAATTTTCCAGTCTTCAATTGTCCTGCATGGATTTAGTTTAAGGTGTGAAACCCAAGATGATTCTTTTTTTTATTTTTTGTCTTTTTAATTTATTCTGACATCCGAGGCCTGTTGAATAGTGACTGTCTGATGCATTAAATGTATTCTGATTATTTGAATGCTCAATTTCTGCCATAACTATTTCAAATTTTAACTTTATTCACCATGAGATTCTCGTTGTATTTTATTAAATGTGGAAAAAAACCCACAACTTTTAAGCTATTCATGATTGCCAAATTTAAGATTGGTTTAAGAAAGCCCATTTGTTTTAGTAAACTTGTTTTAATTGTGACCTTGATGCAGTACATTTCCTTATTCTGTCGTTCCTTCTCTTTCCAACATCTCTTTTTATTTGTCCTATTTTTTTTCTCTCTTTTTGTGTCTCAATCTTCTATCTCAATTCCCCAAAATTTTTTGGAGCAAAACAAGGAATCACTGTTCTCTCTCTCTCATTATCTCTCTCGATCACAGTGTCTCCCTTTTCTCTCTCTCGCTCCTTCCATATTTCTCCGTTTACTTCTCCGTGTTCCTTGACCTTTTCCACGCATCACTCTTTCATTCTATGTCTCTCTCACTCCTTTTCTATTTATTCCGTATTCTCTAGTTCCTTGCCTCTCGCCCTTTTTCTGTTTTCCTTCTCCGTGTTCCTTGTCCTTTTCATCCATCCATCCTTCCTTCATTCTATCTCTCTCTCTTGTTCCCTTTCTCCCACTTTTGCAACAATAATAAGACATGAAAAAGTGAGAAAAAGAAAAAAAACGAGTAAAAAAGACTCTAATCAAGTAAGATTATCTGCCAATGGAGTGAGAAAATCTTACTCGGTAAGACAGCTTGAAACAAGTTCCATTTTCTTAAAACAAGCACATTAATCTTTTACTCTTAATTCTAAGCTAGTTAATTTCTCTTGTCCGAAAAAAACAAGATTTTTTTGTGTAATTTCAAGTGTTATTTCTTTTGGCTTGTCAAGAATGTATTTTTGCAGTGTAATTCAGCAAGTAAACATTCAACCATTTTCACTCCACAAAAACTAGAAGAAGAAAAAAAATACTAGAAAAAAGAATAAAAAAAATCACCAAAAACCTTGAATCTGTAGCATTTTAATTTACACAAGCATGGAGCCGTCACACTGAGTTCCGTTCCCCTGAGGAAAGGAGGTGCGAGGTAGGCCAGCGATTTGTCATTTGCCACCAGATATAGTGCAACCTTGGCAAAGTGCAGCAAGGGAGAAACACCGCGAATCATCAGGAACTAAAGTTTAGGCGACTCCAATGACACGGGGGACACGTCTTCCACGAGCAGAGCCTCATTAGCGCAGAAGGACAAGAGGACATGAGCACAAGCAGTCGAACATGGGAAGTTCTGGCTGAGAAGAGTCTTGCCCTTTCAGCACCTACGTTCCCTCACAACCACAACTTGGTTTTGAGCTCCAGCTTGGATTTCCAAAATGGTTATAAATTATATTTTCAATTTGTTTTAGTGAGTTTAAACACACCAAGATTCAAATTCGTGGCCTGGTGGGCGGAGTTTACATTTTCAAGGCCTGATTGGCCACTAATTTTGGGTGCCCCGCCTTCAGGCCTACAGTTGCTGGGATTGGCTACAGCTCACCGTGACCTAAAAACAGAAAAGCTGTTCCAAAAATGGACGGAAGTTGTAGCTTCTTAATGCTTTCATATGAATCATTTTAGATATTTACATAAAATGTGTTTTTTATGTAAAATTCTTGTTTTGTGGCAAATTGTTTTCATTTACACTCATTTAATAAGAGTTTATTAAATTTAAGAGTTTATTTCAGGGGTGTCCACACTTTTTGTTTTTCATACATTAAATATACAATTACTATTGCAAACGCATACTTTTGTTTGCACATTTTTTCCTTTTTTAAGATTTTATCAAAATCATATTTGAAGGTCATGTTGATTTCAATAATTAGAAATTTAGAATTTTTGGCCGGTGAAAATTTGAAAATGGGCCGCAATTGGTCCCAAGGCCGGACTTTGGACATGCCTGATTAATTATATTATATTATATAATATTAACAGTTTATTTAACTCAATTAATAAGAGTTTTCAGATTTATTTAACTAGATTTATATAGAACATTAATGCAATAGCAATAGATTAATGCACTAAAGCGCTTATTCTGGACATGCAAAACAGTATTAAATTGTAAAATTCTTATATTTATATGAATTATTATAAATATTTCTGCCAATTATGATTATATTAATTATAAACATGTATACATTCAAATATGTATTAATTTAATCTTTAAAAAAAAAATCAAATACAACTTGTTTATTAGCAATATGTGCACCTGACCAAAAAAAACTGTGTTTTTGAAGCACGGATGAAAAGCAAAAATTGGATGAAACGAGAAGGTTCGAGATAGGAAATCCAGCCTCTCTGATTTATCCCCAGTTTAGATTAATTAAAAGAATTGATGGGCTCATTGTTCAGTTCTTCACTCTCCCGTGACAAGACTAATCATGCACAGACTGCTCTGATGTGGATTTGATAATCAGATCTGGAGACCGCCAGAGCAAGCATTTCCAGATGAGTCGGGGCTTTTTTGCTGACATCTTCTTGGAAAAAGAAGGCTTTTTTTGTTCTCTGGGTGTTTTTTTGCTCCAACAATACATCACGAATTATAAATCAAACACGAGTTGAAAAGCCCAACCTGGGATGGGATCCAGAAATGCAGCAGGTTGGATTGATGCTTCTCCACGTTTATAATTTCTATTTGTGTTTTACCTAATTGGCAATGGTTTTGCTGAAAGATGTGATCTTATCTCCTGATAGTTTGTCGTAATGTTATTCGTTGCCCTCAGTATAAATCAGATTAGCAATTTTGATGGCAAACAGATTCTCCGACGTCATTCTCTCTAGGAAAGGAAAGTGCACATCACTTTAGTGAAAACATGTTCTTCTTTTGTTGCTTGGACGGATGGAAACAGTAGACCTTGTTAATTCTGAAAATTACGTTCCAAAGAATCCCACGATAAATTAAATTTAACGATATGTGAAAACCTCCCACGAAATGCCTTTTTAATAGTTTAAGCCATAAATTCTCTTTTCAAACTCAAATACTCATTACACCTCGATGACTGTTAAAAGCAGCATGTAACGTGTCGGAGAGGAAGACTTTGTAAAATGCAAAAACATTTTTTTAATTAACATTGTCAGTCTTGAAAAAAAAATTCTGAGAAGGACTTAGTCAAGGTCACAGAAGAGGTTAAGGTCAAAAACAGGTAAGCAGGCCAACAGGTAAAGAGGACGCCAAACAAATTCAAATAGCATGACCATGGACATGAGAAGGTGAGCAAGCAGGAAAAGTTTATATAGCTGTTTTATAGAACAAAGTGTGTATAGCCGTTGGGAAAAAAGTTACAGAAAGTTTAGCACAGCAGACGTTCTGCGAGAGAAGACAAAGCGACACTGATTCGAAAGTGTTTGGACTTTTGAAATGACAAAATAACCGTTGACTTAATAAATGTTGCTTTTGCACATCTATAATACTATAAAAAGCTAAAACAGTAACCCTCCGATATGGAATGACATTCTGGCAAAATTTGAAAAAACTTTGCGAATGGTGGTCGAGCGAGCTACGTGTGCCAAACTTTGAACCCCAATCAGAAAATTCGAACACAGAATTTTTAATCATCAGTACGTTCACTTTGCGTGTGCTTGTACTCACGCCTAATCTAAGACAATTCAAATTTGTGCTTCTAGAACCGTTTTAGTAAAACCTCAATATCCTACTGTCCAAAATGAAGTCAAATTACATCACTAAGCCCAGGATGTAGTAGACCCTCCCACTGACACTGATTGGCTGGGTCTGTGATCTCATGAATGACACTTGTAAAAAAAATCTTGCAATTTGTGTTGCGTTTAACTTTTGGCAATACCGTGAAACAATTGTGTTGTAAAAGTAATAATTCCCAAGTTACAGTACTTCAATAAAGATTACTTTTACCATTTCCCCATAAGCTCATTGAAAATGCATTTTATTTAAAAAATGTAGAGTAAAGTTCTCCAAGAAAATGTTATTAAGGGAAAGAACATACTCTTCTATAATACCTAAATACAGTAACAAGGATTCAAACTTGTTAACAATACAAATCTGCGTGAAACGACACAAATTTTGACAATTGGTATTTTGATACATACGCCATGAAAACTTCCCAACCAACTTCCCACTTGGCCTAAACCGTTCTTTACAACAGACGTACAGACGCATCACAGTAAGTTGTTCCCATTACTCTTTTGACTCCTGCAGACATTAAATAATTGCTTTCATCTTACAAACCATAATCCGCTCACCAGTGACAATCTCCATAGCCAGAAGAGTCTAAAGGAAGATGGTCTGCCATCTTACATTTCTTTAAGCTCTAATCCGATTACAATGACTGGTTAATGGAAGAAGCTGCTGCTTTTTCCCCTCATCAGACTAACCAGACATGCCGGGATGGCAAATATGAATGCCGTAGGTGTCCTTTGTTAATAAACACATTTGGGTGGATTGTGCGGTTGGTGTTGATGCTGCGCGAATCTGTGGCGTTGACAGACGCCCTCCGTTGCATTATTTGACTCTTTTTGAAGAGCGTAACCGGGTCTCTGGAGCCGAGGCCTGTTGTGTATGACATTTTTATTTAAATCCATAAATTATTTTAGCACCTCACATGAAAGCTCAACAGAGTTGAAATTCTGTTGGAGATTAGCATGTCAATAGGATGAGGCTGAGAACACGCTGTTGAATTTAACTGTTTGCGTGCGTGTGTTATGCTCTGGTTGCTGTTTATTTCCGTTTCAGACGGTCACAAGTTCATCTTTTGTTATTAGACACAGTGTCACCGAAGGAGATAAGAAGATGTTTACATGCTCAGGAGGGTTTTTTGCCTTCCTTTGGCAAGCCATAAAATATGCAATTTGCAGTGACTGTTCTCAAAATAGGGCAAAAGCTTGTGGAAATGGTGGCTACTGTTACGTAACAGGTCACATAATACAGTGAAAAACTGCATTAATATGGTCGCTAAGTGCTGTCTTATCTCATTTTGTTGAATCCCTCAACTGCAATAATCACCCTGAAGGGTTTCCAGTGACAGGGTGTATCTCCCTCCATTGCCCAATGGTTGCTATCTCACCCACCAGTTGAACTAAAGTAAAGAGAGTGAAGATTGTCAATATAGCGAACCATATCGAAATTGGTGCTCTGCATTTATCTCATCCAGTGAAAGTGCACATACACACAGTGACGTGAACACACTCAAACCCGGAGCAGTGGGCAAGTGGGTTCTGTGTCTTGCCCAAGTTTTTGTGTTGGGGAATTTGAACCTGCAACCTCTCGGACACGAGTCCATGTCCCCTTGACCACAACTCCCCGAAGCTGTCCAAAACTCATTTGGTACCACATCAGACATGTTTCACTCAATGCGTCCCCTCTTCATGAGTTTAGTTTGGTTTTGTCTGACCTGCCAGGAATTGACGTAACATCATAACCAATGCCTCTATTCTCCAAAAGTGTCGCCATATTGCTCTAGCTCTTTGGTGGTGTTCTCTGCTACCATCCCACTTGGACATTGGTGTATTTAGGATAGGGTCCAACCTTCTACATTGGGTTGGAGTGGAGTAGCCAACACTGTTACTTGGTTAGGGATGACCCCAATGCTCCCCGTTGCACAACTCCAAGGGTCACAACATGATGAACTTGGAACTATACCATGCATGTAAAGTCAAGCGTACGTTAAAGTATGCACAAGACAGAGAACAGGGAAGGTGAGACATACTTCTCATCCTACAGTGCTTGGCCGTCGAGCAAGACAAGTATTATTTGACTCCACAATCTTCACCAGAGTATACAAGGTTCACAATTTGTCCCACCTAGAAGGTATCCATGATTTGACCGTACTGGCATTCTACACAGGGTGAAGGGTCTGTGGGTCTCAGGATCTTGTAAGATTATGTAAATGTGGATGTGTGTGCTTAGCTGGTGGCCTAATGTGAGGGAGTTGGATTTGCCACTAGAAGTTGAAAGTTCAGATGCTCTACCACAACTGAAAGTTTATTTGATCAGGGTAATGTGTATTAAATTGGGTAAATTGGTGGAATACCAATGCGTGTGAATGTTGTGTATACTTCTGTAAGGTGTCCTTGAGGGTCTCGAAAGGCGCCACAAAAATAAAATTGAATGCATTATTATTATTATTATTATTAATGACCCTGATCTTCTTCCTGGACACCATGTTTAAGGTTGCCCAATGCTCCAGACTTCTGCGTGCATATTCCGTCAATCTTCGCATTGTTACAGGTACCCTTGGTGAAAAAATGCCAGATTGAATTTACCAGCATTTGTCTCTTCAC
Source organism: Paedocypris sp. Pulau Singkep (assembly GCA_017309775.1). Classification (NCBI taxonomy): domain Eukaryota; kingdom Metazoa; phylum Chordata; class Actinopteri; order Cypriniformes; genus Paedocypris; species Paedocypris sp. Pulau Singkep. Next base: position 164,911 of record MU204239.1, read on the forward strand.
ACATAACTGTATGGCGGCATTTTACCGGTGATTTCCCGGCACTGGGTCTGTATGTGTAACAGTCCTGCTCTGCTGCTCCACCTGGTGGAGAGTCATCAACATGGCATTGGACTAATTGGCCACCAGGTGTTCCTAATATTAAGGACTATAAATGCCTGCACATGGCTGAAGCCCACTGTCAGTTATTGACCTCACAACCACACTGTGAAGTTACGTCCTTGCTCACAGAATTCTGGTTATCATGCCATGTTTTGTTTTGTGTTCAGTTTGAGTTCTTTGTGAAATTTGGTCTACTTTGCAGTCCTGCTTATCTGCCTGATTCCTTGCCAAGAAGAACGTGACAGTATGTGTGAAAGGGGCTAGTGGGAGACAGTTGAACTTTCCATCAGAAGTTGAAGGATTGAATCCCGGACCATCGTGTGCTACAATTAAAGTGTTCTTGAGCAAGATCACTACAGCTTAAGGCTGCCTACTGCTCGGGTTTCTATGGTGTGTGTATTTACTTCATTGTTTGGTTCTGACCATGAATAAATGAACGAATGAATGAATGAAACCTTATTTATCCGACTGGGGGGAATTTCTGAAATCATACACAGCAAAAACCAACATCTGAAACCAACCATACCTCACGTTTGTGGGCCAGTGTATGGATTTAGAGGACGTTTGTGTCTAATTTATATATTTGACATGGATTTCTAGACATATCTGTCCCTTCAAACGAAACAACTTTAAAGGTTAAGAAACTTCACTTTGCCTTCCTATCAAGCCACCAGTATAGATAGTCTCACGCCATCAAAGGCAAACAAGTATGTTGTCTTGCCTTTCCAAGGTCACTAATGCTGTAGATCACAAGAATCACAAACTTGTCCCAACTGTACAAATGAGCTAAACTTCGCATTGACACTTCAGCTACTCAGAGAATGTGACATACTGTACGTGCAGAACTTACAGTACACACTTCATGCTCCAGCAAAACCAATCACACAAGACAATGACACGGTACAATCCTGCTTTTCCTTGTCAAAACCTATTGCAGAAAATAAGCAATTAAGTCCAGAAATACTGGCAATTTTTTGTGAGCGGAATATAAATCACCAAATTTTACATTACATTTAAATAGAAATGTTTTTTTCCCCCAATTTTATTAAAAACGAGTACATTTTGATATCACAATACTTTCAACAGTATCCTAATTACTGTAATATCCAATCCATCCTCTTCTCTTCTAAAGGAACATCAATTCCCCATCAATCCCCCTCTACACCGGCGTTTAATTTGCTCTGTGGCACTGATGTCACATCGGGGCCAGAGGGCAGGTCTTCCTCATTTACCAGCCTGTGAAATGTCAATATATACTCAAAACATTGGGATTTGGCATTTGGGTGCAGAAACTATGGTGTTCAAAAAAATAAAAAAAAGAGCGGCCAAATTCCAATTCTGTTTGTTGTTTTTGATCATTTTTTCTTCTTCCATAGAGCGATATCGAGTCCTGAAGGGGGAATGAAGTTGCCATGTTGGCTCACGTCAGTCGGTGAAGTCCCAGATGAGCGGCTCCTGAACGACACTTGCCCTCGCTGATGAAAGCACTAACAGTCCTGCTTATTAAAGCCGAGGCTTCAGAAGGGCGCCAGGCCAGAGGTGAGACTGTGGAGAAGGCTGGAGCGTGGGCACGGATGTACATCCCACCACAACCGGACATTTATTTCAGATATAACACCTCCTGTGACCTTTCATTTGCACTCTCACACATTATTTGCATATTGTCCATCTCATACAGACAGGCAATTAGGTTTTTTTTTTAACCTGGTGAACAGCAATCATCGGTCAAGACAATGGCGGGATTAGAACTGTATGTTGGAGTGTATGTACTGTAACACCCACTGGACTCACAATTTTTACGTTTCCGTCTGCAAATATGTAACATCTTCTGTTTGAGTCGATGAATGGTCATTAATAGTTTCTACATCAAAACATATATACATCTAAATACATCTACGCACAACATATATTGACATTCATTCAAATTATATTGATAATGCAAAATAATTATGAACAATATTTTGTTAAATGTTGTCGTAGATTTATTTTATGTTAAAGTTCTAAGTTAATTTATGACGAAAGTTGAATATAAAAGAGGGTAGGACTAGATACGTTGTGCGTACTTCTTTCTACTCCATTTCAAGCATATATTTTGGTAAAGAATGAGATTATTGTATTATTATGTTGTGGTCTTTATGTTGTTATTATTTGTTATGTTTACATGTTTGAATAATTAAAACCGTATAAGCTTATCTCCATTTAATAGACCCCCTTTATAATACAAATGTAGTGGTTTTTTTTAACAATTATGCTTGTTTAAACTTAACACTGGAAAAGATTAGCCAGGAAAGCAGTAAAGAATACTACGTGTCGATTCGACAGAATTCATAAGAACTTAAAAAATACAAGAAATCATGGGACTGAGTTTGTCGTACTGCTCGAGAAAACAAATACTGTAGATGAACTTTAAAATGCTGAATCACAGCCTGGAGTTTGTTGTCTACTGTACTAAAGTGTAACAAAGGTTTAAAAGAATTTAATTGTATTTATTGTGTTAAGTGTACACTATGGTTGTTTCAATTCGATTTGTAGCACAGTATTCACAAATTTATTATTTGATAGTCATTTTTTTAATGTATCGAACGGGATTTAAGTTCAAGTTTATTTATATAGCGCTTTTCTTACTTCAAAACCAACACAAAGCCGCTATGTGAATTAGGGGAAAAGTAGTCTTTAAAGAAGAAAATGTTCTTTTTTTATCTGTGTTCAAAAATTGGTAAAAAGAGTGTTTTAAAACAGTGGTTGTTTAAAACTTTTTTCTGTTTGTGTGGTCGTGGTCTTATTCATTTTCAGAATGTGAACTTGAAAACTTCAGTTGTTTTAAGTGGAAACGTAGGACTGTTTAATTTAAATTACAACATTAATTTGGAATTTAAGTCCTCCATTTTGACACAAATCCAATTACAACATTTTTTTTTTTAACTTGGTTTGAGCTTAAAAGTAATTTTGAAATAAATGACTGGCTGTTGTGGACTAGTGCAGTGTTGGGCAAGCTACTTATAAAATGTAGTAAACTAAGCTACTCACAAATTGTAGTGAAGCTAAGCTACGACAACATGGCCAAAGTAGCTTAACTACATTCAAACTACTTCAATAAATTTATAGATTGACCTTCATTCCAAGTCACTGCTTCAGTAATCACTAAAACTGCCAATGAAACAGCAGGTAATTTAATTATTTACTGTATTTAATAACTCCAAACAGTTTAAATAAATTGTATCAAATATGACAAAAAAAAAACAAAAAAAAAACACAATTCAAATCCACACAATTAAACAGTTGTAAATGGAAACACTTCAATTCGGTATAAATATGTATATAAAATGGATTGCGTTTTTGGATGGCATTTTATATTTCTACTGACACTGGAAAGTGAAATGAATTTGAGATATTTCTATTACTTTTAAAACATTCAAATTAACCGTAAAGCACTCAAATTCAGATTGTCATAAATACACTGTATTTATTCCAGAATTACTTAACTCCTCCATGTATTGGCTCATGATATTATTTCTGAAAGTCAATAACTCAACATAACTTTTAATTTAACAATCGAAAGTTGGCTTGCCCTCTCTCCTCCAGCCAGAGGGCATTAACGGGCGATTCTTACATGGCTGTGCGTGAGCCTGCTTGTGCTTGTTGCTTTATAGTCGCCACTTTCACTGAAACGCGGCCAGATGCTGCTTCTTTTTTGCTTTCGCTCCTATTATTTCCGCGCTTCGTTCAGGCTCGCAGTTTGCGGAGTTTCTGGCACCGCCCTCTTCATTCGCATAAACGTGCGACCATCAAAAATCTCTCAACAGATCTGACCAATGATCTCTTATGGGAGTCGGTTTTTGTCGTTTGCTACAAAGCGCATTGACTCTTAAAGCATCTGCTCGTCCGCGAGACGCGAACTAGTGCAGCGGCGCGAATGTGAAACTTCAACGAAAATGTAGCTTTAGTGAAATGTAGCTTGTGCGGACGCTACTCCGCTACTTGAGCAAAAAAATAGCTTCGCTACTGAAAAGTTATTTGCTACTGAAAAATGTAGTTAAGCTAAAGCGAAGCTACTGCCCAACACTGGACTAGTGGTCTGGCGATCAATAGGTTGGGAGTTTGAATCCCTAGTAGGTTCCACAACCGTGTCCTCGAGCAAGACACGGACCCCCATCTGCTCTTTCAGCAGGTCGCTTTGGATAAAAGCGTCCGCCAAATAAATGCAAAGTAAAATGACTCAAATCGGATCAAGAAGTCGAAAAAACGTCATATTGATCATAACTGTGAGTCTTTGCTGTTTTAAAACGAAGAAAATAAACCATTTTACAAAGTGTCCGTCAGTGTAAAAATGCCCGGGCTGTTTTCACGCCGCCCTCCTATAGGGATCTGTTTAGTCATTCAGGCGGCGTATTGCGGGCTCCTCATTTGTCTTTGATGGTACAGGGATTGGCAAGAGTCTATACCCCTTCATGATCACTGCGGGCCGTATGATTCACCCACATATCCTTTGGGATTCTCCTTCACTCTCTGCAAGCTAATATGTTTGCCATGTTTAATGATGCACGAAATGTTCTGGAGTAGCAGTTATTTATCTTTATCACGCTTCTCTCCTGGAGCAGTGTCACTTATGTAGCCCAACAGCAGCACCTGCTAAACGGAAGCGACACTGCAGCGCCTTCTGTAGGATCGCAGTGTGTGTGCGTATAGTTTTACAGCCTATAAATCTGTGGTGTAAAAAGTACTCAAAAACCATACTGGAGTAAAAGTACAGACACCTTACTGTATAAATTACTCCTTTACAAAAATCAAGTCACCAGTTTCGAGAACACTTGAGTCAAAGTATCCAATTTTGAAAGAACTTGAGTATTTTACTCACTGAATTTAGGGTCAGAAATCACCAAGAAATGTGAAAAACAAGAAACCCTTTATTTACGAGCTTTTTGTTCAAATATAGAAATGAATTGAACACCTCGACGTTTCAAAATGTCAGAACAAAAAAGGTGAAAAAAATAACAAAAGTCAGTCTCAGTCAAACTCAAATGTGCAAAAAAGTGTAACATTCACGTGATTTAGCTGATAAATATCATCCAGTGCCTTCAGCATCCTGCAGATGGCGATATCACCTCGCCAAGAAATTAACTGGTAAAAAAAGATGCCAACTTGTGAAGGTTCCATTCAACTGTAGTGGAGTAAAGAGTACAGATACTCAATCCCTAATGTAGTCAAGTAGAGAGTAAAAGTCACTTATATCTTTGATGCTCAGTACAAGTACAAAGTAGCCAAAATACTTGAGTAACAGTCCCTTTACTCAAGTACTTACAAACATGTATGCCCTCTATTTATGAGAATTTTCCAGACTACACACTATGCCACTGTACCAACGTATGTATATCACGTATACAATATATATGATATATAAACATGAAACAAATGTGTGTCTGCTTCTGGGAGCCGTTTTCATTTTTTACCGCGTTTAAATAATGCACCACCTCATGCAGCTGCGTAATGCCGAGATTATTGAAAATCAGTATGAAGTTGAACGCTGTAGAGAGTGTTCAGGAAACTTGATGGATTTTATCACATTAAGTTCTTGTCTCTTGAATTCCTCCGGCTGGGCTTTCGCAGCTCATAATGGCTGCATGTCACCTCATTTTCATATTCTACGACACCTCTTCCTTCGCTTATCCCCTCATTTCGCCAGTCAAGTGTGACGCAGAGATGACTGATTATCTAATCACCAATGGGTTGGAATCAGCTCTGGATCAGACCATTAATCATGCTATAGTCTGCCCTTTCAGCCCAACCAGCTCCCGATCCACAAATCTCCCAAATTTAATCAGCTGCAGGCTAATGCTCCAGCATCACCCGAGATTCCACCAGCCGACCCCCTGTGGCCCATTTGGCTGATTTCGTTTGAGAGTTTATGGGTAAAATTGAGGTAAAATTACTCTAGGCTCAAGCTAAATATGCAGTCCATTCTGGTTAATCGGGACGCCATCGTTTTGGTTCAAATAACTGACTGATTAAGTGGCCATGTCCTTACTCCGCAATATTTGTGTTGAACGAATTATTTGTAACGGGAAAATGTCACCTTGACTATCACTGGTCAAAACACGTATTCATTGAACAGTTAATGTACTCATTTGTTGACTTGGCATTTTCAACATAGCATTCAATCTTCTTTTTCATCGTGGCATTGAGTCTAAATGTTGGTGGATTTTTTTATAAGCTTCATCCTGATGATGTTCCACTTTTCCTTTTTAATTGGGCTTTAGCATTTTAACTCTTTCACAATTTTGATTCTAGCGTGTTGACACACCTTCATTCGCTGTACGCAGGTGACTTGTGGCATCTATTTTCTTTATTCTCTCTGACGCTCTTGGTCCTATTAAGTGAAATTTTGGTCCAAATAAGTGACTAATATTAGGCTTAGGTAAATAGCCTAGAAGTTTTTTTGGCTTTTTAAGATTCGTCTGAAAAAGCAAATGGTCACAGTTTTATCACAGTTGACAGTACAAATAAAACTTAAAAGTGCAGTAACAAATCTCAAAGAAACAATCTAGACTAGCGTGAGCCAGTTCCAAACATCTTCCAAAAAAACTTTTTTTTAAGTGCTTCTACTCTTTCTGGATCATCTTGAGCTTAAGCCAATCTCTGCGTCTCTCACACTCCACTGACCAATCAGAGTAGCAATTTTGTTACCACAGGGCAGGAAACTCATGCAAACTTAAGACGACATAAACTCAACTGAATAAGGCCTTGAGCTTGGATTCTGGAAGATTTTTTTTTATCATGTAGAGCAATGATGTCCAAACGTTTGGCTCTCAGGGTCAAATGCGATAAAATTAAGTTGTTATGCAGTCAGATGTTTATTCGGATACTTTTTTCGGCACAAAAGTTACAGGTACATGTAAATACACATTGTTTCTAAACACAACTGTTTACATTGTAACTGCATACATTTATTTATTTTAAAATAAATGTAGGTGAAAATTTGAGAGCTGATCATTCAGTCTGACTTTTCTTTTTAACAAAAAAAAAACATTACATACAAATGAACTATTTTGTCAAACTATTTTTGTATTTGCAAATAGCACGGTGTTGCTAAATTCAAATTTCTAAAGTCACTCTGTCTTTCATATTTCAGTGAATAATGTATTTTGTTAGCTATAGTCGCCATCTTGGAAATGCTCTAAGCTGAACTGTCATAGGTCTGAAATTCGAAATGTAAAATAACTAATATACCAAATGTAATTTTGGATTTTCAATTATTGATTAATGAAAAGGCCACTGAAAATATGAAGATTGGCCTCAATTGGGCTTTGGACAAGCTTGATGTGGAGCCTCTACAATGACTATCTCTATCAAAAACTACCACGTGGTTTATCGTGGTAATGCAGTTTGAAGCACAACTTTAACCAGCCGTGTTGTAAAACCTAACAATGACAGAAGAAGAAAGGGTTTGTTTCTACCAAATGTTCTGTAGTGCCTAGTGGAACGTAACCCAACCAGAGAGAATTTCTCAGTGTCCTGTGGCTGTTGGATCCTCATCAGAGAAAAGTTGATCTTAAAGACACGATGGGGGATCGCAGAGTGCATCCGCTCCATTTTTTTTTTTTTTTCAGATCCACAACGATCAATATGTATCTCATCTTCACATCGCTTACGCTGCCACAAACAGCTCTGGTTAGGCAACTCTGCATGTGTTAAAGCTACGAGCTGAATAATTCACTGCCATCAAGGTGGTTTGGGAGTTAAAAGAGCAATTTTGTTTGTTGTAGACCTAAATCTAACTCGGACTAATCACACAGATTAATTTCAATTAAAACGGCACGAGGAAATATTGCCTACTGTATACTGCAAGCCTTATTGTAAGCTGATAAAAGCTGGCTTTCTACAACAAAAAAATTATTATTTAAAAAATAAATTTGAAAATAAAAAGTGTTGCAATCTTTTTTCAAACAATTGTGCGTTAAGTCAGAATTGCGTCATAGAGTGAGTATTGTTAGTAATTGTATAAAGTCAGAATTATGATAAGACCATCAAGCAGAAAGTGTGTAAATTAATTATAGTATTTCAATTTATTCCAAACACAACTACAGTTCTAAATGATGTGCTGTTGTTAATTTTCCGTTTCATTAAAAGTGAATTGGATTTATCTTTCCTTTTTTTTTTTTACGATCACCTTTGCCAAGGTTTCGCTATAATATTTTTGTTTTGTTTTGAATTCTGTCTTTATAACTCACTATTCTGACTTTATAATTTGCAATTCTGACTTTGTAAGTGGCAATTCTTAATATCTTGCAATTCTGAGAAACAAAAGTCACATTACTTAAGTCTTATAAGACCATCAAGCTCAAAATGTATAAATAAATCTAAAACACTGAAATTTGTTCAAAATATTTAAATACATGTCAAACACAACTAAAGCTCTCTTGGGGATTAAGAAAATCGTGCTATAATTAATTTTTTTTCTTCAGTAAAAGTGAATTGGAATTATCTTAATTTATCTTTTTTTATGGACTTGGCCACCAATGCCAAAATTTTGTTATAATTATTTTTTTTTAATACAAATTTTAAGACATTCCTCATAGATCCAGTTGTGTCCCATTCCGTTCAGCAAATCCGATACTGAAAGTTTAAAAGCATTTGTTTTCAATAATGAAGTTGGAATGTTGACACTTTTCTCCTCTGTGATCACAAGCTCAGACTTAACTCCTCGCGAGCCGTTCAATATTTACGGCCTCTGTTAGAATGAAATATGAATTCTCAGTGTGTCTATGATTTGTCTGTCTCTCTATCTTCTTCTCTCTGGCTTGCTCACTCCATCGCTCCGGTCTGATTAGTCTCCTCGCTTCCCCACTAGCGCAACACTCTGAGCCAGATGCCTTATTTTGCCATTCCCTTTCATGCCTCCGGAATAAACTTATCACTTTAATGCACTTTTCCAGATATCACGTTGATTCGCATCCCCTCTGGCTTGTCAGGAAACTTCAGCAGAAGATGAAAAGGGAAAAGTATTCGCTTTTAAATATGCACTCGGCTCGGATTTGACTCAGACTAATGGTGGGAAGTTCAGCCAAAGGTCAGGAGAAATTACGAGAAAGACGGGAAACGTGTCGACGGGCACGTACGCCGAGTGTGGAAAACTCTCAGCCGCGTTGTTTTGCTCACTTGACTGACAACTTCGCGACGGATGGATTGATACGTATCAAACACCGCCAAAGCAAACACATCCCGAAATATAATGATTGTTCAGGTGCAGGTGGTGAGGAACCATGGCATTTCCGAGGAGCGAATGAGGATCGCCTTATTCCTGGCAGCTTCTCTCTGTAATTCTGACACCGACTGCCAGTTTCGTCCCCCGAGAGGTTGAACCAGTTGCCAAGTTTGGGTCAAAGCTGCAGACACTTCCTATTAATTCATCCATCAGGGTTGGCGGTCTCATAGTGACCAGTGACAGATTCCGACGGCGGCCTGATGTCTTCATCGTGACGATGGTGAACAGCACACACTGGTTGAAAAGTGCGAATGCTTTGGATTAAACTTACATTGCGTGTTCCATTCTTCTCCGTTTCTGTTTCGGATGAGATTTGGTGATGAATTGTTAATATTGTATGATTAATTCCACTCATTTCACTCATCATCTATTGTTTGGAGGGACTAGAGGTGGAGAAGAGAAAATATTTGGGAGACGAACCAAATGGCTGATTTGAGTGGTGCGTAATTTTCAGAAAGCACAAAATGGAAATGGAAGTACAGTGGTAGCCCGATTTACGAAATTAATACGTGTTAAATTAAGCCGCTTCGTTAGGCAAAAATTTCTTTAGCTGAGTTGCATTTTACATGTACTCTATCTAATCCGTGCAAAGACTTTGTAAATTCACACAAAAATATTTTTAAAATTGATAAAATATTGGTAATAAATGTAATAAAAAACATGTCACCGCAGTTGTTTAGTTTGCCCTTTCGCAGATGTTTATAAATGTTCAGTATATAATGATACAGCGATACAATATATATGATGCAACATAATGATCTCACATAAACGGTAACCGCCATATTGAAATGATGTCACACAAATCTCTGGAAGCAAGAAACTAGTGTTTCAGTTGTTTTGTTTATTTGACACGTGAAGATTACAAAGACGCTCTCCTTTTTATCTCGAAAATATTTCGGAACTCTGGACGAAATTTTTGTGCCGACGCATTTCGTTACTCTGGATTTTTGTTTTCTCGGGGGAATCCCTGTATCTTGTAGCTGTAGAGTTTGGAAAGAAATGTTTATTACTAACGCCAAAAAAATAAAACTAGTACTGGTTACTAGTTTAGAGGCTGATATTTCTGCAAAGTTCCTTTTTTGTGGTGACCAAATTTATGCACCTGCCTAATTTAGTTTAAGCAATTATTACAAACTTTTCGCAAAATCCTACTTTGTGTCACTTCTCAAATGTCACTGTGTGTGTCTCCAACATGAAATATTTAACTGGCAGTTTTTATTGTAACAACTAATGATTTATACAGAAAAATCATGAAAATTCACAACGTTGCCCAAACTTTTGCAACCCACTGTATATACTAACATATAACTCTGGCTCGCTTACTAAAACTTTGATAAAACTTTAATAATGCAGTTTATCTTCTCGCAGGAACCACGGGAAAATTGCAGTGATCTTGCGGTCTCATAAAGCGATTGGTTGGTGGGACGATTGTGAATTATTCAGGGGGCGACTGCGATTTGGCGAATGTGATTGGTTGATGATGCAAATAATTCGATTTGTAGGCGTGAATTGTGTGTTGGAGTTGTCAGTGTGTTTGTCCAATGGTCAGGTGTGAGTGTGTGAACGGTATTTTTTACAAAGTTAATTTTGGACTCACCATTGACGTGACTAGTGTTCAAGAAAGGAACTGCAAAGTTTTATGGCAGGTCGTAGGTTATTGCGATTTTTTTATTTTTTTTTTTTCCAAATCCAGGTTTGTGTGCATCACTTCACTGTGTGTGTGTGTGTGTGTGTGTGTGTGTGTGTGTGTGTGTGTAACTTCACTGGATGGTTAAATACAGAGCGCAACGTTAATATGGCCCCTAGTGGCCATATTGACAATCTCACGTACTATATGTACGTAGGTTTATGACAGTATCTAAGGATAAGTTGTGAGAAAGTCGAGAACCTTTTTTGCTAGTTCCGCTCTGTTTACCGGCCTCTAAAGTATTGAGTAATGATGGCCCTTTTCTCAGGTTTTCAGATTAGGTTTTAGACACATTTGTCTTGGCACAATTACTAAATTGCAGCCATGGGTGAAGTTATGTTTAAAAAATCAATAGCTCATGCACAGGTTGCAATTAGCTTGGAATTAATCAAGAGCCCAAGACCTGCAGCAATAAATAATACGTAGACCTGGTGAACCCGGAGCGTTGGGAACAAATCACGGGAGTTAAGGGGCGATTCGAGAATCAATCAAAGTGTTTTTTTTTGTGGAAATAATCAAAATGTGGGTGTTTGGGCCATCCTTCTGCGAGAGACTTTTATTTTTTGATTGTTTTGTTTGTGTGTCTCTGTGTGCGGGAATCGAAGGGAGTAATCCACTTATTTAGACTATTTATATTGTAGCGTCGACTTTATTTGGAATTATCCTTCATTTGAATTTATTACGAGATATTCAGCTCATTTAATACGCTTTTGGACCGCGGCCAATCCCCAGCTGGAGAGCGGAGGAAGACATTTATTGCGAGCGTTTGCAAAATCAATGCAACCATCAATTCTGTCATCAAGAACAAACATTCATATTCATGCGAGTGTCCATAAGTGTTTACTCAGACCAACTAATTTCAAATCTTTATAAAAACTATAATGCTGTAATATAAATGAAAATAATAATTGAAATTTTATCAATCCCCATTGGGGAAATTAGTCTCTGCGACCCATTCCAACAGTAAACATCTCAAACCCGGAGCAGTGGGCAGCCTCAAGGTTTGGTACTGTATGTTGTTCAAGGACACTCAGTTGTAGAACCCAGCAAAGCGAGATTTAAACCGACAAACTCTTGGAAACAAATTCCCAATACCCCACTATTTCACTACAACTTCCATTGGACCAAAACTGCCCATGTGGTTGAAATAATTTAGGAGTCGAGAGAATGTAAGCTAAACGCAAGAACTTTAATAACAAAGCGCCCGACGTAAAAACCGGATGACAAAAGCTTTTGTCTGTGCTCTCCTTTCCTTTATATACCCCTAAACAGAAGGTAACTCCCAACTGATCAAACAGAAACATCAAACCATTCCCAAATAGTTTTACATGTTTACCTTTTAAAAACTTAACTGGTCAAATAGAAATCTTACACCACTACCAACTAGTTACACATTTAACCTTTTAAAACTAAACTGGTCAAATAGAATGTCACTAATTCTGTACCACTCCCAAACCGTTATTCTAACATTTATGACCTACAACCTTTGTTACATGGTTAAAAATAGGTTAAAACATTTCTACAATTTAAATGACTACAGTAGAGGCCAATTTTTACCAAAAAACATTTTAATGTATATAAATTCACTCACACCCAAAGTAACAAAGATAAAAAGAATATGAATATAAACACCCCCCTGATTCTTCAAGCACAAACTAGAAATTAAAAAAAAAAACATTTTATTATTTTTTTATGTTTCTGGTTCAATTATGTTAATATTTTCTAGAATTTTTTTTCTTTATTTAACAAACCTAACTTGTGACTCTTGTATTTGATATTGTTTTACTTGAATAATAGATAACATAAAGTTGATTCTAGTGATCAGAACTTCATTTCCCAAGATCCTTTGCTCTCCAGTCAGACTCCACACATGTGCAGAGCAATTTTTTCATGCTCTGTTTGTCTGCCGCCATGTGACGAGAATCATAGCGGATTATTTATCCCCTGTGCAGCGGCCAAGCGTTTTGATTGTGTCTGTTTCCTGGATTTTTTTTTTTTACTCCTTGCCCGTGTTCTTTTGTTTCGACTCTTTCTCCGATGACACATTGGACTCATTTGTAGGGACATGTTTGTTGTAATATAAATTATTGTACTGTATTTAGTTTAATCTTTCTTCTTCCAGTGTTATTTTGTCTCTCTTAAGTGTTGCGGCGTGTCTAATGTTTCTTCATTTTTGTTATAGAGGCAATAAAAGCTTAGACTTTATGCGCGTCTGCATACAGACCATTGTTTAACATTATAAAGACACACACACACGCCGCATAAAGACAACGTTTATTTGTGATTGTTCCTGAATTGAAATATGGAAAAATGGGGCATTTTTTTTAAATCGTCAATTATAAGCTCCTCCTAAATTTTTGAACGTCGAAAATTATGGGTGCTTATTTTCACATAAATACAGTAATGAAAAAAGAAGAACACATTCTTTCCTGAACAATCTTTTCTATAATCAATGGCCGTTCCCAACATTGGCCACTTTTCTTTTAGATTTCAAAAAACATTTTTTTTTGCTGTTGTGTTGATCTAAGCTTGTTCTGTTCAAGAATTGATGCCAGGTGAGAATAAATAGTCAAGTTTACTCACAATCGTAGACTGTCTGAAAACAGATGTTCAAAATAAGCAGAAGAGTTTGTTTAATTTAACAATTTAAGAAAGCTATTGGACAGTGGCTAGGAAAACAAAAAGTCTCTTTCTGCGAGAACATACAGAACCAGCTCCCTATCACCCCGGGCAATCTGTGTGTATTACATTCTTTCTGGAGACCTGTGCCGGACCTTTGGCACTGGAAGTCAGAAAGCCTTTAAACCAATTTGTGCGAACATATTCTTGACGAACCACAAATGTGGGCAGTTATTGCCTCTGAACTCGTGGAGCACTTAATCACGCTTCCACCCACAGCCCATGGCGGGCACAGGTTCCACATAAAAGGTGTTGGTCTGAAATAGTGTTTCTGTCTGCAAGAATTAGAAGGTTCTGTTCGTGTGGTGATGTACTAAATGCAATTGTCAGACTTCTGCCGCTCTGATACGGACTACTAAACGAATGATTTCACAATGATGGGGTACTGTGGTAAGGCCATGGTCCCCAACCCCCGGGGAGAAGGTGCCGGGCAGAAGAATGGAATCAAATCAGTGCCAAACATATCAAACGTAAAGAAATTTATTGAAAAAAAAAAAAATTAAATTATCGTTTTGTTTTTTATTATTTTTGTTCAATCTTCACATTTTTCGTTCTAAATCAAAAGCATCTTTTCATTCACCCGCTATTGTAGTAATGAGTAAACTGGGTGTGTCAACTGTTAGTCGAACGTCAGTCAAACCTATGAAGAATCTTGTTATATGATTTTTTTTATTTTTGCAATGTTAAGTACAATGAAAATCTGACGGTTTAGCGTTTTTTTCCTTTAAATATAAACAAGTTCGAAGCTTGAGCAGCTTTTTCGGAGACGAGGCTGGTTGGACCGTTGTCAACAACCTAGGTTAATCTCGCCTCTACATTTTGTAATGTTTTTTGTCCATGTTAATGTTTCCTATGTTCCTTGTGATGCCGCATGACGCACACGCGCAAAGAAAATTTTGAGAAGAAAAATGCAGCCTTTTTCGTTTCTAAGCTGTAGAACTTACTTGTTCAAAGTAATTTTAAAAAGACATTTTAAAACAAAAAAGTTAAATATATATATAAAGAAACTTCAAATGTCACAAGTACTGTACCGTAATAAAAATGTTAAATCCCTTTATATGAATATTTTTTTCTTTTTTTATTACACTCTCCCCCCATCGAGGTAAAATTATCAAATGTTGACCGATCCACGATGACGAAATTGTTGGGGACACTGCAGTAAGGTATTCAAGCTAGATCCCAAGGGGAAGTTGTGATCTAGTAGCAAGAAGTTGGATCTGTCATCTAAGCGTTGCAGGTTCTAAATCCCAGTAATCCCAAGAAACTTGCCCAACCCACGTACACAATTCTGACATGGTCCCTAGAGGCCAAAAGGACAAACGCACCTCACTTTCTTCTCTTTCTTTCTTTCAATGACCCCTAATTTAGCTCTCAGACCTTACACAGAAGGGACTAACTTGCAATTTTCTTGAATCTTTTACATTTCAAGTGCTGAAATATCTATTATTTTTGTCCACGGTTGCTTAAAAATTTTGGCCTTTAGTTTAAATGACAAGGAAAAGGTTGGATCCGGAACAATGCATACATTAAACTTTTCTGGGATTGTCCCTCTGCTTCCATCAAACAGTTGTCTTGCTTTATCATTTGGCCCAATAAAATGTTTAACCAAGTAGATTTTAAGGAGAAATAGATTGAACAGCCATTTTTGTTGTCTTGTGCGCTTTTTTTGTGTTGTGTCATCATTGTACTAAACAACATCTTGAAAGGCTTTTGAAGTTTCATGTTAAATTTTGGAGAGTTCATAGTAAGAGTGTTTTATTTTGTGTAGCTTAATGAGTAATTACTGGTGTTTGCATCCCCAAGTTTGTCAGTTGAATTAATGGGAATTGTACATACTTAACTCAGAGGGGCGTACTTAAGATTGGCCACGCCCACACATCCAAAAACCAGCCACAAGCTTTCAACGCTGTGAATTAGTCTCAAATTAAACAAAACATCTGCTCACAATGAGAAACAATGCATGGGCGTACGACGTTAGGGAAAAGGCGGATCTGAAAATCTTGGGAAGACCAGTTAGGGAATCCAAGAACGATCAACACTGTTTACTG
>MU204239.1:182063-194032 GCA_017309775.1 Paedocypris sp. Pulau Singkep
GCGTACTTAAGATTGGCCACGCCCACACATCCAAAAACCAGCCACAAGCTTTCAACGCTGTGAATTAGTCTCAAATTAAACAAAACATCTGCTCACAATGAGAAACAATGCATGGGCGTACGACGTTAGGGAAAAGGCGGATCTGAAAATCTTGGGAAGACCAGTTAGGGAATCCAAGAACGATCAACACTGTTTACTGGGATTCAATCTGGAATTTCAATTACTTCAGGGTGATCCACACGTCTCCTTCAAAGGCCAAGGCTGGAAACATCTAACCCAGCTAGATGCTTGACGTGTTTAGTCTTGAACAAAATTTGAGGACAAAATGTGGAAAAGGTTCTTGGAGGATAATGTACTTGTTAAAACCACTGTACTGTTATTAGCACTCTATTATCACTGCATCATTGCTCTGTTTTGTAGTTCATGTGTCCCCGAAGTTCACAGTCTTTACTTTCGTGAATCTTCAGCAAGAAGAACTCATTCAAGAATGGCTAATCAAATACTTTGGAATCGATATTTTGATACCTGTGGTTGATACTTTGGAATCGATACTTTCGTAAGTATCAATCGATACCAACTCTAATAAACAACGTGCTAAATGTTTTCACTTCTGAGAGTTTTGGTTGTGTGAAAAATCAGCCGAGGCGTATTTCAAATGGTCTTCTGTGTCACATGACCATAGCAGCCAATCAGATGATCGCACTGAGTCAGTATTATTCTTCAGAGTGGTCTCTTCTTCTTCTTCTTCTTTGGTTTTTAACGGCAGTTTGCGTCCACGTAAGTCTCACTACCGCTTCCTTATGTTCATTACATATCTACACCTTCTCTTATCCCGTCTATATCCTATTCACCAGTCCTGTCTTTGTCAAATATTCAAATACTAATGTCCTGCCCCGCTTGCTTCCGTCAGGCGTGGGCAGATGTTCTATCATTTTTTCATCCATACATTGTCCTATCTCGGGCTACTGAATGTGCATGCTCGCTCAAAACATGTATTTTATCAATAATGTGTATGTTATGCCTTACTTTTACCCGTGGAAGGAACATATAGGGGAAATTGGCTTAAACCTAAAAATGTGAACATACTGCTTTTTCTGAAAACAAATCTAAAACATAACTGACGTCATCTAGGTGCTAAATGATGTTTTACTGTTAAATATTTACTGTTTTGTTATGTTTTACTACGATTGTAGTGCAGGTTTTAGTCCACTACAATCTTTCAGATTAAGACATATTTTTTTTGTATTTGAATTTTATTATTAATTTAAAATACATGTTTTTTTCCCATATTTGTAATTCATTTATTTATTGATATAATTTATTATGTTATTATTGGCCATAAACAAATGACAAATTTCGGTTCATGAGCATTATCTACATCGCTGTTCCTATAAAGATATTAATAAACAGTGCGTAAAAAATATATTTTTTTTAGGATACAGAAGTATTGATTGTGGATTCGCTATCGTCGTTTTGTATCGATTTCTAAATAGTGGTATCGCCTATCCCTACCTTCTACTTGCGTGGGTTTCCTCCGGCTCTCTGGTTTCCCCCACAGTCCAAAATTGTGTGTCCGGCTCTGTGATTGGTTCTACAGCAACTTCAAGCTCTCTGTGACCCAATGGAAATTTAGTTGACGGTTGACTAATGTATGAGCGTAACCAATCAAAGAGAAGTCTGGTTTTAAAACACTTCTAAAAATTATTTTGAAATACTTCTAAAACTATGACTATTTTGTAGAGCCACTAATAATTTTAACATAATTATATATGTTTTTATACATAAATACACTTAAAGTATATACTATAAAACCTCTAATAGAACACCATTGCGGTCTATTTTCCGACCCTTCAGGGTGGCACTCTATTAGACGGGGTGTTTTACTAGAGGTGGTCTTCTATTAGAGGTTTTACGGTATATACAGTATATAGGTTTGTAATTAAAAAATAATTAAATCATTTCAATATATAATTATTTGGTCTTAATTGACGTGACTTTTACATTTTTCCATATGGTTCATTTGTAAAATTTGTGAAAAATGTTAAAATATATAAAAAATGTAGAGATGCTTTTGCTTTATTTTTTGCATAATTCACCATTAACTCATTTATGTTTTACAGAAAAAACATGTTTGTTATTAATACCAAACCAGTATTACTATTAGTAATGGCCCTGAAACCCTAATGGTCATTGTCAATTGAAATGATAAATAATCCTTATTTCTAACAGGCTTCTTAAAGCTTACAAATGAGTTTGAAGATACTACAAGTTTTTTATGACTGTGGCGTGTTGAAGTTTTTATGATTAAGCATGTTGGATGGATTTTCCAAATGGATTTGTCTTGTGTTTTGGAGCTGACTGTCATTTTTGAAGATCTCATTGTGTTGCCCTACAGTTCCATCCTCGATGTGGGATAAATCTACTTTTGTGTCTTAAAATATCACTCAATAGAGTCACTGCAGGTTTAGTAGGTTGATGTCGGTTGCTATCGGGACAGAGAAACAATACCTAGGTTTTGAATTTGGCAGCTTTTCACTACTCATCATGAATCTGGGCTTGGGATTGTCGCTTGACAAGTTTATGTTCTCAGCATTCGTGAGAAAAGGAGCATCATCATTCTGCTTTGGTTTGTTAAGCTGTTCTAGTTTCCAAACGCACCGTTTTTCTGGTCTAGCAGTTGAAATATTAACTCCGTTGAAGTGATTTTCAGTCAATATGCTTCTCCGGTTTCATTTTACATACCAACATGATGTGAGGGAAAATATGGGCCAACGTTATTTACATCAGAAAAGCTGCCGAATGATTCTGTGGCCAGATGTATTTCTGAGTTAATGTGACCTTGTTTTCTATAATCTGCATTCTATTCAACCTTATTGTAACATATACACATTTGTGTAGCAGATTAGTAAAGTGAGTTTAGTTTATCAATTTGGCCACTAGGGACAGTATTGAAATTGTGCTCTGCATTTAATCATTAGTGAAGTGAACACAAACCCGGAGCAGTGGGCAGCCTAAAGCCGTGGAGCCTGGGAGTAATGCGGGGCTCAGTTACTTATTCACTTATTCATTTACTTATTCAGTTACAGTGTTCAATATATACTGAGTATTTCCACTCACTCCTTTTATAGAATAAAAAAAAATGTAACATTAGCTCGCACATGTAAGATACTTTTTAACAGCACATTTTTTTTATAAAAGTATGTAACTTACACACAATTTATGTAAGAAAAAAATGTTTATGTTTAGTTGGCAACACAGTAACACTTTACACATGTGTAAAACTCGCTCTTTATAGGAATATTCAATTGCAGATTTTGACTGTTTTGTTTGTAATTCATCTTTTTGTTTTAAATTATTATGGTAGTGTGAAATAAAGAAACTACAGTTGATTTATTTTTAATATTTTATACTAATATACTGCTATAGTAATGCTGCTAATAATAATAATAATAATAATAATAATAATAATAATAATACTGCTTATAATAATACTGCTAATAGTTTATATACTAATACAGAATACTTACAATACATTTTCATAATATACAATTTCAAATAATATACCAAATCTTAAAAAAAAAAATTGTGTTTATTAAATGACAATAATGTTTCAAAACAATAGTGTGCTACAAAAATCTGAAATGCCTTCTGAATCATGATTCTTGTCATTACTTCACGTCGTAATTTTACACATGTATGAATGTCGATTGAGGAATTAAGTAGCTTTAAAAGCAGGGCACAATTTCGATATGGTATCTAATGGCCATATTGACAATCACTTTCTTTTTTCTTCTTCTTAACTTTTAATTCCATTAATTTTGTTTATGCCTCGGTGTCACCTGTAAACATATGTGAAGTTCTCTGCGAGTCCTTGTTTGATCCCACTGCAAATTGTGAGGCGTCAAGGTCAGGCAGGAAAACTGTTATTAATTTTCTCCATGGAAATAACTTCCTGTGGTATATCATAATGTCTCTCATCAAAAGAGAGCAGTGATTTGTCCCCGACTACCAACCAAAATAGACTGCAACAGTCTCACGCTGTCAGCCAATTGAATTCCTTTCCCCCCCGCACGCATTCTAAATGAGCATGCATGATCAGTGCCTGATTTCTGATTGGATCAGGAAGTGTCGGCTATGGACACGGTAACTACGGGAACCGAAACAGCAGCATAATTTGATTGCATCACATTGTTCATTTGCTTGCTGTCAGATCTATTATGAAATTCAATTTGAATCATAGCGATAAGGAAATTAACGATAATTCGTTGCTAATGAGAATCTAAATGATGAATGCGCACATACAAGCAGATGGAGGCTGGGAAGAAAAGGCTTTTTTCCCTCTTTTTTTTGTACTGTTAGTATTTTATATCACTGTAGATCAGCACAGTTGTTTGCTTTGCTGGCTCCAGATGTCCAGAACAGGCCGATTTCGCGTTGGGAATAGTCTCGGAAGACTGTGAAAGACCACCCGAGTTCTGTACGAACTGTGTGGTAGTAAGAAAATCTGGTCTGTCTGTCAAAGCACATTTAAACAATTCACACTGAATCGTTGAAAAGAACTAAATAGAATAGAACAGAAAAATAATCAACTACGAGAGTAGTAACCTTTTTTCATTTGTACGTTAAATTACAAGCTTTTGTAATTTTCTGCTTGTTTGCTTTCAGCTGCGATTAAAATATTATTTGACTATGATTACAGTACACATCCTAATTAGTTTTTTTTTTTAAGCACTTTTGAAAAACTTTTAAAACTATGACTTTTGTAGAGCCGCTAATAATTTTGTCTTTATATAGACTTTATATTATTATGTGTATATAGAAATTATATATATATATATACACAGTATGTAGGTCTATATATTTTATAATTGAATAATTTATTATTACATTTTTATGATTACAAAAATTGTGAATATATAATTATTTTGTCTTAATTAATGGTCTTTTACATTTTTTCATATGGATCCGATTTCCCGAGCACATTCGTAAAAAATGCAATGATTCTTTTGTTTTATCTTTTGTTTAATTCGCCATTACCTTATTATTATTTTACAGAAAATAACATGTTTGTTATGTAAGTGATGTCTCTGAAAACATTAGTCATTATCAATTGAATTCTATCATCACAGCACCATTTCCAACTCACTAAACAAGATGTGCAAGCTCCGCCCACAAACTTCAACCAACCAATCACAAGCAGGTCTGTAACAGAAACATTAGTCATTAAGTACTACAAAAAACTTACAGTAATGCAACTAATTTGTAGCATGATAATATCATCGCTGGTTACAATGCGAGCAAATAACGTCAATTTATGTTCATTTTATTCAAGTTCAAGTTCTGAGCATTTGTAAGGCCCTTTTCACAGTTTTAACTAAAAGCACACAAGTTTATTTATACAGCGGTTTTCTTAGTTTGAGACCAATGCAAAGTCAATATGCGAATTAGGGAAAAAAATTGTCTTTAAAGAAGAAAACAAACTACATTGTCAACTACATTAAGAAGGACAAGAAACAAAGAAGCTGCAGAGGAAGAAACGGCATTGAAAACTAGCAAGATGAGAGGCAAGTGAAAGAAAGAAAAAAAGAAAGAAAGATGAAGAACAAGCAGCGATCTGTCAGCGTGTGAGTCTTTCAGGTGCGCCGTGACCCATGCCGATCCAAACTCGCACAGCTCAGAAGCGTTGAGTGGATGGGACTTGAAGGACATGGACGTCTCTCTCAGCTCAGTCACACTCCATCTACATTCATCTGTCTCCTCAACACCATCAAGCGCAATGACACCGATGATAGCAGCGTCCACCATCACCTGAGCAAAGGACGGCCAGGAGATTGCTTCTCCAGCGCTGAAGTGAAGTGGTCTACAGCATCCCACGGACGCCCGCTGCGAGAGCCTCTCTGAAATCACATGGCAATCGGGGGCTTTTTTCTTTGGAATAAATATGTGAAGTGCTCCTGAAGGGGTCAGCGGGGAGACGATAACCTCATCGGCAGCAAACACAACCACATGCGTGTGAAGGTGTTGGGGAGCCAAAACCCAGCATTTCCATTAAAACATTTACATATTGCGTATTGCATAATGTATTACATACATTAAAGGTTTGAGAACCTTTGAAAAAGATGTTTGGCAGAGAACAGGGAGAATTCTTGTAGGCTGGGTGAGAGCGGATTGTTTCGGTTCTGACTTGGCTATACACAGTGGCGTTCGTGGGGCGGGACATGGTGATTGGTGTGTCTGTGAACGTGGTGCGACTGAAAACGTGAGGATTGGCTTTGATTAAATGTCCGTCGTGTTCCACCCGGAAGTATTGCGTTTGGTCACATACGAGCGCTCACCCAGCAGGAGTCAGCAATGAGCCATGGACTTTAATTTTTCTAATTGTTCACAGCTCATTGTAATTTGCACTAGAAAGAGGGTACATTTTTGTTATTGTTATTAAATTTTGGTACATTAAGTATTATATTGGCAGCAGAACACTTCTTGTTAAACTGTTCACTGTTCAATGTCATCAATTTTTTACATTTATTTTGGTTACATTCCTTTAGAAGCATAATTTATATTTAGACATGTTTGTTGGCCAGTTGTAGTCTGTGCAATAAATAATAAAAGTTAAAATTATTGGTTATCTATTGTGTTTTAATATACTACTTATAATATTCACAATACTATTTTGAATTTGATAAGTGTCTCTAACATTGTCCCACAACAATATCAAATTAGTGTAAATTATTACACAGTGCTTTATAATGACAATTTATTTTATTTAGTGACTATTTCATTCATTTACCATATTTAATATTGACAGCAGCCAAGTTATTTGACAAATTTAAAAAACGCAATAGTTACTTTCCATAGTAATTAGTTGTTTTTTTTAACAATGTAACTCAATTACTAACTCACTATTTGTTAGAAGTAACTACTGTAACTAATTACTTTTTTAAAGGAACGTTCCCAACACTGTTCATGACACACACAAATCATGACAGACATGTTTTCGCAGTGTTCGAGCGTGTTTCCTCCCACATTCCCAAGTGTGAATGTCTGTTAAACTCCTACAATAGGAAAAAGATGGAGTTTTTGTCACTCACTTATCATAATCGCAACATTGACAATTATGAGTTTACAGCAGTTGTGTCTGTGAATGAATCACTAAATGTGCAGAACTGTGAATGAACTTCCTTGAGCTCCAGCTACATCTTTCTAGTAATAAATCCTTACAAAAGTGATATGAGCTTCTAAATGTATGTTTTAAACCCAAATTATGCAAAGTTTTCTCGAGACAGAGTGGCTCTTTCTGTGATCCCGTGCCACTCGCACACTCAAATAATGTTTGAGTTGGAAGGAACCCTGTGGAGCTGAGCTTTCCATGACAAAAGCCTCTTCTACTTCTGCATTTAAAGTAAGAGCTGGTGACTTCTTGTAGCCTGAGCACAAGTAACTGTTTGGCAACAGGATGTGAGTGTGTTGTGCAACTTTAGACAGTTGTTTATTTGGGTTTCTATGGATTTGATGCAGATGCTGTAGCAGATCTCCATCTCTAAACCGTCAGATGCCTTCAGGTCTACACGCCGACTATTGATGGTGATCGACTGATGATAAAACAAATAGAAATGTTTCGGTTTGGGTGAATAAATGCTCTGCTTGCTTTACTGAAGGGCTTTTTTTTAAGTGAAGAACACTTGCTGTTTGTATATCGATTCTCATTCGTAGCCTCTGGTCTTATCCAGTGCACTGTGGCCATAGAAAATCAAAAGTTAGGAAGTAACTTGGAGTGCGAGTCAAGGTTGCGAGACAGAACAGAAGAATGTGAACATCAGCCCAACTCAGAGATTTCAGAGCCATCAAGAGATTTGTGAAAAGTTGATGTGCATCAGATGCTGAGCTTCTTTGAATCTAACACTGCTTCAAATACTCTTTTTGAATCAATGTTTCTGTTTAGCGGGTCTGTGTGCACTTCGTCCGAATCGATTTGAGCAAATGGAATTCTAAATCACACAAGGCTTTAAATTAAGCGTAATAGTTTACCTACATTTGTATTTCTTGGTTGTGGACCAATCAGAGTCACGCTCAGTTTTCCCAGTGCCAAAATCAGTGGAATGGAACTCTGTGCCATCAGGGGGAGCACTTGCAAGAGTTTTATGGCTTTGTATTTCAAATTTTTTATTTGAACGAAGCCTCGAAACGAAAACTTCCACAAGGGACAAACCAAATGTAAACAAACTTATTTCCTCTAAGTAAATATGACTCTAAGTAAATAAAAGTCCCTTCACTTGCACTGCAAGACAGAGTCGTCATGTCTGTTACGGTCCTGTGGTTTGACTCCCCCTGGCGGCCGAGCAGGAAAGAGGAACTGGATGAATCACGCACCTGAAGCTAATCTCCCTCTCCGTGACAGGTGTGCCTCATTACCGAGGTCCTCTTAAGGGTTCGCAGCGGGTGCATTAGCTGCCGGTAAATCTCAGTCATAAGTTGTTTGAGAAGCCACGTCTGTTTGGCTCATTGTTTTGTTGTAACTCTTCTTTTTTGTTTTCTTGGTCTCCTGAGTTGATCATTAAAACCTTGTTTTGGAGTCAGGGGCATCAGGGCATCAATTTGACATCAAAATCCAGTCAAGATTGAGTCAACGGACATCTGCTTCATCCCCGCTGTGATAGTCTGTGTTTGGATTTCTATTCTAGACTGTTTTCTGGTGGACAAATTGACCTGTGGATTGTAGGCGAAATGGTTTAAATTGTACTTCTCTTCAATTTCAAATTGTATTGGTAACTTTATCTTCCTTTCACATCATTTAAAAATCTAAAACAATTTACGTACTAGCATCAGCACCCACTGGGACTTCGTACTAGCAATAGCAATATTGATTTAATAAAATGACATAGTGATTTTCTTGCTCATTTTGTTGATTCAGTCAGGAGAATGAAGTAATTTCCTTAAATATAAGTGACTTTGACTAAAGTAGTATTATTTTATGTAAAAAGAGAAAAAAAAGAACAGAGTGTAATGTTCCAATTTGCAACTAAAATGTCAGTAACAAACAAAAAAATGTACCTAAAAAAAGTTGTCTTTGTGTTGTTCATTAGCTGACAAAACGACTAAAGCACCAGAAAAAAAAAAAAAAAAAACAGGTGACTTTCACTGAAGGAGTTTTCAGCTACTGTGATGAGCGACAGAATAAAGAATGCTCTTAATTGACGGTTGTAATCAGGAGATCGGCTTTTCCCGCTCCGCACTGCAGTGTTACCGTTTCTGCCTAATGCTCAAGTACGATTGGCTTCGGCTCTTAATTGTCAAGCTACCAGTGACTGCACACTCCAGCGGTATAATTGGCCAACAGGTTTTGCTTTGCAGATGGTGGGTTGATGTGTTGAACAGCTGTCCAACCCGACAGAAACTCTCTCCGCAGCTGGTGAGGAGCGATGAGTTTGCAGGCATGGTGCAATACCGTGATTTTTACACTTCTCTAAATAGCATTTTCACACCGTCTTTAGAGAGACCGAAACATGTAAATTATTAGGTGTTTTAATGAACTCTACAGTCACCATGTTTCGTTTGTGTGTCTACTGTAGATAGAAAGTGGATGGGTGGATGATATATGGATGAAAGGGTGATAGAAAATAGATTGATGGATGGATAAATAAACAGATAGATAATCGATGTTCAAGTTCTTAGTCCCAGACCAACGCAAAGCTGCTATACGGAATTAGGGAAAAAAGAGAAATTAATTGTTCATCTCTGTTTAAAAGTAGGAAAAAAAGAGTCAATTAAAAAAGAAAAATGTTCATTGGTGTTTAGACTATGTGCTATAACCAGAAGAGCAAGCTAGATCATGACGGTGGCTAGGAAAACAAAACCTGTCTGTGAGGTGACCGTGGTGAGAGGAAATAAACCCATGTATTTCCTGTATGGATGTATGGTTAGATGGAGGGATGGATAGATGGATAAATGGACAATGAAGGGGTGTGTGTGTGTGTGTGTGTGTGTGTGTGTGTGTGTTTGGATGAATGGATAGATTGATGGACAATTAATAAATGAGCAATTAATGGATGGAGGGACGGACGTGTTATGTTTAAGTAAAACGTGGAGCACAACTTGTTTCACATTTCTTTTCTTTCTTGTCTCTCTAGTTCCACATCATCAACTTCCTCTCGAAATACAGAACAAACATTTAGCACAGTTAAAGGGACAGACGACAATTTTACAATTGACAATTTAAACCACAGCAATTACATAACAAATGGCTATATAACAGAACGGACACACACAGACAGACAGACAGACATGTAGACAGACAGACAGACGGATAGATAGATAGATAGATAGATAGATAGATAGATAGATAGATAGATAGATAGATAGATAGATAGATAGATAGATAGATAGATAGATAGATAGATAGATAGATAGAAGAAGGGACTGTTTAAGTGTTTTATGTGTACTGTTTTCGAATGTCGAGATGATTGGCTGAAAAAGGTTTGAATATTGTAGAGATTTGTTCACTTTGTTGGTCTAATGATTCATGTCAGTGATGCAGGCTCGAAAACTGGTAAAAAAACGTAGGTCTTACAACAAGCAAAGAAGTGCCAAACCAGGCACCACGTCTGCCCACTGCTCCGGGTTTGTCTGTGTAACTTCCCTGTGTGGATAAATGCAGAGCATCAATTTGAAACGGTGCCTGGTGGCCACATTTTTGTAAACAAAGACCTTGCAGGAAGTGACCTCGTCTGGAGTGAATATTCACTTCTCAGGCTCTTGGGTTTGAAAGACAAATGAAGCACGAGTTTCCTGTTTGGTCTGCTTGAAAATCTCAGCTACGCCAAATATTTATGTCTCCCGTATCTCCTCGTGTGCCAATTCGGTGTCAGTCTGATCATCTTTGCTAACTGCTTTGTGCCTCTACGCCCGACTTCCTTCCATCAACGATTCAACTGGTCTGAACACAAATCCTATATAAGCTCCAAGTGCCTTTTATCTACTTCGCTGTGGCAGCATTGTCATGGTCTGAGTTTAACAGCCCAGTTTTTTAGCTCGGCTCTTTTGCTTTTATAGAGCACATTAAAACTCCATCCATATTTCAGGTCTGGCCTCCACTGCAACTCGTCCCAGGAGAGCTGTGAAGCGGGGTTGTTAATGAGATAATTCTCTGCTAATGACCTCTACTTTATTTGAAGGTGAAGACTTGAATGACATTCTTAGAAAAGCCACTTCGCCTTTTTCCTGCTCTCCTTCTGCTTCTCGGCCTTGTGTGCCGACTGCTGGGGGCAAAGGCTGCCCTTCACTCCGAGGTGTCTGGTTCCCGCTCTTTTTCTTGGAAGGGCCAGTGCCTTGCTGAATTAATCAGGCCATTCCAGAGGAACAGATCTTTCGAGTTTAAACTGAGCCATGGGTCCAGGTGTGACTCTCGCTGTTGGAACATGAATAAAGTGACTATTCTAGGCACAGTGTAAATTGAAGCACTCAAGCTTAATAAAGAATTTATGCAAACGCCTAAGTGCCATTAATCTAGGATCTGTTTCTCCTCCGCCTTTTGCATGTGGAATGAGGAGATGTACTTGTGTGGCCTTTGCATTAATGCGTTAAAGTTACAGCAGTTTCCCGCTTAAATAGGCAAAATGTACCTGCGGGGCTTCTGGATTCTTAACAGGAAGGTGCGTGTTTAAGATTGAGCACTCACAAGCGCAAATAAAAACCAACCATTACCGTCTTAATTATCTTATCTGCTGTGAAACCATCTTGACGCTAAAGAAGATATCTGCTCGACAGGGTAAGCATCAAGTTCAAGTTCAAGTTCAAGTTCAAGTTCAGGTTATTTGTATAGCGCTTTTCTTGGTCCGAGACCAACGCAAAGACGCTGAATGTTCGAACAACGTCGACGCCGTCCTGGTGAAATGACACTCCTCCAAGCGATGCAGCCTCGTCTCATATGGCGGTGGTGCGGCCTCGTCCCCTACGGCGGTGGTGCGGCCTCGTCC
>MU204239.1:194132-212747 GCA_017309775.1 Paedocypris sp. Pulau Singkep
TGGTTAAGCAACAGGAAGTTTTGCATCATCCAGTCACTAATATCACTGAGGCAATCTAATATTTTAGTAAGTTGAGCGGTTTCATTGGGCCTTGTTGAAATATAGATTTGCGTATCATCGGCATAGCAATGAAAGCTATGTCCATGGCTTCTGATAATGTCTCCTAGGGGAAGCATATATAAAGAAAATAAAATTGGTCATCCGAAAGACTTGGAATATGAACAATCTGCCCTTTTCAGAGTTTGGATCTCACCTCAGGCCCAGAGTTGTTGAGATTGGCTTCAGCTCCCCTTGTTCCAGAAAGAGTGGTCGAGAATGGATGGGTGCGTGCATATTCGAGGTGCATACTTAAAAAGGTGCTTTGTTAAATGGGTGGAGGACGTAAACAGGGTGTATAGTTAAACTGTCAGAGTACTTAATCAGGATGAGTATTTGAACGAGGTGCGTACTTAACCATGGTAGGTACTTTACCAGGGTGCGTACTTAAACAGAGTAAGAACTTAAACATACTTAACCAGGGTTGAGTACTTAAACAGGTTGAGTACTTGACCAAAGTGCGTACTTAACCAGAGTAGGCACTTTAGCGGAGTGTGCCCACTTAAACGGGGTGAGTAGGGTAGGTACTTTACCTGGGTTCATACTTACAGGGTTGAGTACTCAAACAGGTCGAGTACTTGACCAAGGTGCGTACTTAACCAGGGTAACCACTTTAGTGGGGTGTGTACTTAAACGGAGAGAGAACTTAAACGGGTTCATACTAAAGCAGAAAGTGTACTTAAAAGGGCTGAGTACCCAAATGGGGTGGCTATTTTTCTGGGGTTCATACTTAACCACTTACCTAAACCGGTCGAGTGCTTGACCAGTGTGCATTCTTCACTTCAGTGGGGTGCATACTTAAAAGGGGTGGGTACTTAAACAGGTTCATACTAAATTACAATGTGGAATTTATACAGCCGTGTATTTACCATGATGAGTAATAACATGGGCACCTTGCTATTGCGCAGTAGTGTTAGGGAGTTGGATCTGCCCACTAGACATTGCAGGTTCGAATCACAGTCTAGTTGGTGTACTTGCCCAAGACTTGTGTGCTCACTTCACTATGTGTGTGTAAATATACTGGATGGTTAAATGGAGGGCACAATTTTGATACGGTGCCTAGTGGCCACACTGACAAACTCCTCACTACACAGAGTGCATACTTAAACAGGTTAATTCTTATTATTTAGTGTGATTAATTTTCCATTTGCATAAGAAATGAGCACTTGCCATGCATAAGAGCAAATATTAACTTGATCTAATTATCATATTGGCTTTACAGCATGAGGGGGAAATATTGTCAACTCATTCCGAACATTAGCAAACACAAAGTAAAACTAAATAACAAACCACCAGGCAAAGTTCATTACTCCAGAGCTGTTTGTTCCTTTAAATCAACTAAATCAATTTAGTTCTACACCGGCTGCCTTGTGCCATTATTTTGTGAAAACCCACTTTATCCTATAGAAGCGAAAGACGGAAGTTTCTAAACATCTACTGTTTCAAAGGCCATTGTAGTCGTGATTCTGTCTTCTTCTCCTCATTCTCTTGTTCCACAATTCCCTTTACCCCTCTTTCAAAAAAGGCTTTGAAAAAAAACTCATAATTTTTTCAGCCTGACTACGATTGTCACTTTTGCTCATGAGAGTCAAAAATAAAGAACCATCTTTTTCTATTTTAGGTTGGTAATTCTCTCCTCACCTTCATGTTCTGCACTTCTTTTCTGGTGATGTCTTCATTTCCCAGTGGTGAGCCAGTAGAACTGAATAAGTTCCTGTAAGTACAATAACAGTAAGTGTAGCTTTATTTAGCATCGTCACTGTTTCGTTTTGCGTTTTTATGCTCTCTCCTTTTGCTCTGATCTCTGCTCATGAGTTACATCCGTTTGACAGTAGAGTAGTAGATAGTAGAGGCTTGTGGGAAATCGAGTCCGGATTTTTTTTTGTTTTTATATTTTAACGTAGCACTTTGTTATAAACGCAAAGGTTCATAAGATCCGCTATATAATTTGGGCACCACCTGTGCAGCTAACTGTTTTTAGCAATGCTTGGTGCTATGCGCACATTAGCATTAGCCAGTTGTTTGGTTGTTCATTTTACAATACATTTCGTTCATGTATTTGGCATTTTTGTACACATTTCATTCTCTGTCTACATATTTTATCATCGGAAATACAAATTGGTAACTTGTAGGGCCCCCTGGTGGCCTGGAGGAACACAAGCATTCACGTAGTTTGCTCATATCTAGGGACTTTGTACGCATATATAAATGCGTGCGTGTAAAAAGTCATAAATAAAACAAAATTATTCCATCCGTTTTTTTAAACCATTTCCATTTCTGGGTCACAGGGAGAACCAAAATCCTCACATTTAAGCTAACGTTTTACATTTTACAACTTTTTTGCATTAAAATACATAAACAGGGCGGAATCAACAGCTTGTTTAGGTGTAACAGTATATCCTGTTATCATTCCGTGCGTCTCCATCCAGACTATTCCCAGAGGTTATTTTGCTCATCCAAGCCAAGGGAAGCATTCTCTGGCCTGGGTATCACACGCACAGAAGAAGCTGATTAAAAGTACCTTCCTACAAGTCCTCCATTTACACAAGCGTCGAAAATAGACGCTTCCCGCCCACTTCGCTGATGAAGAGAGAGCTGTTAAAACCAATCAAGAGCAGGATTATGCCGCCATGATTCCCGCCGTTCCACAAGCATCTTCGTTAGCGCAGCATTCCGAATCCAAACACTTCCAAAACATTAACAAGTGCAGCTGGGGCTTTAAAGATAGCAACAAACATCGCCGCGCTCCACCGCATTCAGCGTAATTATGTAGTGTTTTGACAGAGGAGGAAGACGGCAAAGTGTCTTATTTGCTGAGAAGAAGTACACGGGTCTGGAAAATGGCTGATGAGTGTGGATCTGCAGATGTCGTGTCTTTGAATTGGGACCGATCGAGCTGGGATGCGCTTTCTTCCTCTCGATGCCAATTTGGCATAATTGAGGATGCGAGGACAAGGCCTGTTCTTCGTATTCGTTGTCGTATCGTTAGCGGAGTCCATCGGAATCTTGCTCGGCTTCCGTGGATAGAACTTTAGACCGACTTTGTTTGATATACCTTTTGGAAAGTGATAGAACATCCATGCCTGCTTTTTCTGAACCAATTTTTTATTTCTGGGTCATGGGGAGCTGGAACCAATGGAAGCTGGATTGATGCCCAACCAATCACAGAGCAGGACACACATTCTCACCTGTGGGCAATTTTTTTCAGACTCCAATTCTTTTGCATGTTTTTGGACTGTCGGAGGCAAGTGGAGATCCAGAGGAAACACACGCACTCACCTACTGGGACTCCAGGGGTGTAAAGAGTACCTGGAAATCATACTTGAGTAAAGGTGTAAATACCTTACTGTAAAAATAATTCAATTACAAGTTACAAGTCACCAATTCCAAGTAGACTTGAGTAAAAGTCGTGGGTAGCACTTTATAATAACTACACCTTATTTAGCATTAACTAAGCATGAAAAAGAACTTTGTTAATTGTTAATAAAGTATGAGTAAGGCATGACATACTTAGTAACTCGTTTGTTCATACGTTGTTAATAATGAATAAAGGTCTTATTCATGCTTCGTTAATGCTAATTAAGGTGTAAATATTATAAAGTGCTACCCTTAATAATAACTACGCCTTATTTAGCATTAACTAAGCATGCAAAAAGAACTTTGTTAATTGGTAACAAAGTAAGAGTAAGGCATGACATACTTAGTAACACGTTTGTTAACGATGGACATCTAATGAGTAAGCTCATGAACAAGCTGCTTAGTCATTGTTAAATAATACCTAACAACACGTGAAGATATGATTACCTCATACTTTAATTGCTGAAGAGTTCAGAAGCTTGTTAATAGTTAGTTAAGGTTTTCTGTGACCTTCTAAAGTGAAAGCTGTTTATGGTTAATTAAGTATGCTAAATAAGGAGTAGTTATTATAAAGTGCTACCAAGTTGTGAAGTATAAAATTTCCAAAGAACTTGAGTATTTTACTTGTAATTAATTTAGGCTCAAAAGCAACAGGAAATGTGCAAAAACAAGAAATTATTTGTGAGGTTTTATTTCCTAATATAGAAATGAAAAGTAACAAAATAGGTTAAAAAAGAACAAAAATGTTAAAAAGTCAGACTCATTCAAACTCAAATGTGCAAAAAAAGAACAACTTCTAATTCCTGTTCACGTGATGTAGCTGATAAAAAGCATCCAGTACCATCAGCATCCTGCAGATGGCGAAATCACCTCTTCGGGCCAAGAAATTAACCACGGTAAAAAAAGATGCCGACTTGTTGCGCACAATCACAATGTAACGAGTAACTGTAAGTGTCCATTCAAATGTAGTGGAGTAAAGAGTACAGATACTCAATCACTAATGTAGTCAAGTAGAGAGTAAAAGTTACATATATTTCTGATATTCAGTACAAGTACAAAGTAGCCAAAAATACTCAAGTAAAGTAACGAAGTCCCTTTACATACCACTACACCACAACACTGCTCAGTGATGGAACATACACGTTTAAATCTCTCGCGCTGACATGACATGTATTGTTTAAAGTAACACATTTTAAATTTGGTTTGCAATAATTACGTTATTGAATTTTGCATAAAATTGCTTGCCTTTCGTGA
This sequence comes from Paedocypris sp. Pulau Singkep, assembly GCA_017309775.1. Classification (NCBI taxonomy): domain Eukaryota; kingdom Metazoa; phylum Chordata; class Actinopteri; order Cypriniformes; genus Paedocypris; species Paedocypris sp. Pulau Singkep. Next base: position 198,840 of record MU204239.1, read on the forward strand.
AGCGTCCATTATGAACGGATCAGTACACTCATGTTTGATAATTTTGTTTAATCTGCTGTTCTTGACTGGATGATTTCCATATTTTACATATCACGAGACATTTGACCTATAATGGTGCATATTCATATCCTCCACTATTTTAATGTAATTACATGGAGTCATGGGGATTAATATTAATGGGAGATCCGTATCCGCTGCCCCTCAAGTCAAGGACGGATTCATTTTTTACATTTTACATGAACATCGATGAAGTTATCATCATTACCGGCAGACATGACCTGTAATGTCTTCATTGCTTCTTTCAGGGTCACCTTAACATTTCCGCCGCTGCACAAACACCAGCAAAAACAACTCTTACATTAAAGCAATATAAGCGCAATATAAACTGTAATGAAGAAATAAAGGTTTAAAAAAAAATTTGCTAACTTCAGTTCATTTCCAAATTCAGTCAAAAGTCAGATTTACTGCTTAGAATCCATTAAGTATTTAAAATAATAAATGTTACCAAAAATGGTTTGCAAATTGTTTTGCTGAGTTTGTTTGTTATATATATAATATGTATATGTAATAGTTGTTTGTTGATATACACCATATATTTATCTTTTGTATGTTCAGCTTTGTATATAGTGTATACAGTATATTTATGTATATAAAGTATACAGTATTTATACACACACACACAAATATACATGTTTAAAAACATTACGTTTACACTTTTTAACCTGTATTTGTGTACATTCGGCAAACTGTCTCTTTAAACAGTGTCTTTACAGTATGTGTATATACATTATTATACTGTACATTTGTTATTGTTTGGTTTGCCATTTATTATAAATATGCCAATTTTTTGTGATCAAGTTATGTGATCTGCATTTCTTTGGCTCTCTGACACACACACACACACACACACACACACACACACTAGTATTAACAACACCATGGTCCCAGCGAGAAGTTTTAGTTGACTGTAAAAATGTAAACACCCTATATAAACACACACACACACACACAAACACGCACAAACATTATTTGTCAAATTGTTTGCACCGAACAATACAATAGACCACAACATCTTCGAGCGTTGTTTACACGTGCCAACACAATGTTTTTTTTTTCTGTTTGTTCATTATTCGGGCTGATTGATGAAGAAGCCTTCGGCTGTAAAGGTGTTGTGGAAGGATTGCATTGTTGGTTTGCTGGAAGTATATAAAGCCAGAGCTGTTTAATTAAATATTGAGCAGGCCTGCGTAGATGGTGCTGACCCAAACCGAGACCAATGATAATTAAACTGTAAGCTGTCTAGGGAACGGCCGATCTGCTGGGAGCCCAGACACAATGTCCCGCCACTCACCAGCATATCCACACCGCTCCTCCTTAACAGTCTTACAAATACAATGTTTTAGTGGTAATGAAGAAAACGGGTTTTTTTTGTCAATATAGAAAATGTGCTTCGATCATAAGAAAATACTTTTTTTGCTTTTTGGATAGGTCGGAATTGACAGTATTTGCAAGCAGGGACTTAAACAGTTATTTTTTCTGTTTAGTATTTCAGATTTTCTATTTAAAAGTTGGTACAGTTTATTCAAGCAGAGTTGCACCAAAATATAATGTTATTCCTTGATATGAAACAAATAGGAGCTGATGAACAATATGCATTGGTATTTCTTCGAATAAAATGCATCTTATAAGGGACCGTTTTTTCATTTTGCTTTTAACCACTGGATTGGTAAATGCAAATCGCTCCATGAAGGGAAAAAATGTGTATTACTGTAAAATATAACTAATAGTATTTTTATGTAAATGTAATATTTTGTCTTGTTTTACAGTACTAAACGAAACACTAAAAAACATAATTATCCAAAACTAAAAAGATGTGTATAATATTATGTAAATATAGTATTGAATATAAAATAATATAATGTATACTGTATTTACAAATATAATTAAGCTGCAGTTTTGTTTTTTACTTGTTTTTACCGTAAGCAAAAAACTCAACATGTAGAAATGTACACACATATATGTATGTGTATATATATAAATACAATGTACAGTAGGATGTAAAACATCAACAACATCCGTTTTCCATTTCTGGGTGCCAATCCCAGCAACTCTGAACCTAAAGGCTGGACACACACTGTCCAATCACAGAGTGGGACACAGACATATTTCTGGACCGTGGGAGGAAAGTGGAGACCCAGAGGAAACCCAGGCAGGCACGGGAAGAACCATCAAACGTGGATAAGAACCTTGGTCTGGGATGGTTCCTTTACACAAAAGCGCTACTGTATCACACATAACTTAACAAAAATACACAATCAATCAAGCAGCATTTGTAAAGGCCTCAGTCGACTGACCTCAAGTGACCCCTGCGGACATTCACGAGTAATTGTGATTTCCCTCGATTAAATGAAAAACCAAAAAGACGCAACTTCTTTACATCCCTTATCAGAGCAGTTTCCTTTCCTTCTCCCGAAGTGTCTGGTTCCTGGCAGCCTCATGATAGATGCTGGCGAGGTTGTCTGAGAATTACCCCGGCCCGGACTGCCATTCCCACCCCCAACTCGCAAAAAGTTGAGCAATCATGTCGCGAGAGCCCTTGCCATTTTTCACAGAGATGGTGTTTTGATTGCCAGGGAAGAAAATAATACCATTTACTTCTCTAAATTGCCACGCCGGCCTCCCATTGGCTGAGCCGGGAGCGCGGGAGTAAACAGAACTCTCTCTTTGCCCTTTCACTTCCTTTCCTCCTTATCCCGGTTGAGCTATTCAGGAAACGAGAGCTTGATAGCTACGATCTCAAGGTCCAAAAACTGTTTTTAAAACCAAAGGACACCCAGACGGAGGAGAGTTTGCGGACAGCGGGTGTTTGCAGAAATGACTCTCTCAACAGGAACAACTGAGCAATGCCTGAGGAGTTTTGTAGGTTGACCCCAATCCTAAAGTTTCCTGATGTCAAAAATCGACTGTCACCCAGACTAAGGCAGGGTTGGACTCATGTGCAAATAGCCAGGAGGAGCGCAAGGAGTTAAACGGTCAAATAAAGGTTTAATCCAATATCAAGGTCGGGTCACAGGCAAGGATCGGTATCCGAGAAAATACGAAATACATGAACAAGAACATATACTTGACAAGACTAGACTAGAGGCGAGTGACAGGTACAAAGACTGAGAAACTGGGAAAGAAACCAAGACGAGAACGAACTTAAATACACCGACTAATTGACAATAATCACAAACACAAAACACCTGGTTACAGACGATCGAGATAACATGGGGATAAACCAAGATGGCAGCGGCAAGGTAAACTTCAGAATAAAAGTCCGAGCGCGACTTCATGATAAAAGTTCGACACTGCTTTGAGCCGGGATCTGTGACATCTGACATGGAGATATTTACTACTTTAGATGCTTAATATATAAGTGTGTGGAATTTCATTTTTATTTCGTGTACTTGTGTGTGTAAATACATGTAATTAGGCAAAAGTTACATACGTAATTGTATGGTGTTACAATAATTACATAATTACATGTTTCAGTTGAGTGAGTTTGCATGTTCTCCTCATGCTTGCGTGGGTTTCCTCTGGGTCTCCCAGAGTTGCTAAGATGATGGCACAGAAATGGAAAAAGCGGTAGAAAATGGATGCTCTTGCGTGGATAATAAAAGAAATATATTTTCGTTTACTTGTGTAGATTTCAGTGGTGTAAAGTACTCGAGTAGATGGACTTTGTTACTTAAGTATTTTTGGCTACTTTGGACTTGTACTGGGTATCAGAAGTATAAGCAATTTTTGTTTCTATTTGACTACATTAGTGATTGAGTATCTGTACTCCAGTACATTTGAATGGACACTTACAGTTACTAGTTACATTGCGATTGTGTGCGACAAATCTAAGTCTTTTCTACCACGGTTAATTTCTTAAGTGAACAAGGCGATGCCACCATCTGCAAGATGCTAAAGGTACTGGATGCTGTTCATGAACAAAAAAACGAGTAAAATACTTTTTAAATTGGATACTTTACGACTTACTCGAGTAATTTTAGAGTTGGTGACTAGTAACTTGTAATGAAGTAATTTTTTAAGTTCTTTTTAATCAATTATGGTTTTCAGGCAGCCTTTTTTTCATAGGTTGATTATACAAGACAAGAGAGACAAATATGAATATAAAAAATATAAAAAAAAAAATCTAATATGAAAATAATTGTAAAAAGTTTCCTCTCCGTTGTTTGTTAAACTCTGTTTCCAAGAATCCCTTTTATAATAATAATAATAATAATAATAATAATAATTGAACCTTTATTAGTCCCTCAGTGGGGAAATTTTTTCTCTGCATTTAACCCATCCGATCAGACACGAACTCGGAGCAGTGGGCAGCCACACGGTGGGGCGCCCGGGGGGCATGTGGGGTTCAGTGTCTTGCCCAAGGACACTTAGTCGTAGGGGGGATTCGAACCGGCGACCTTTTGGACACCAGTCCAAGTCCTCTACCATTGTACCACAACTCCCTGTTTTGACCTCATTGATAGTTCTACATAGTTCTGATTTTAAGCTGTGCATGTGCTTTGTTACAATTTTGGTAAAGAAAAGAGCTTTGAACCGCAAGATTTTAAAATCACTCAAAAAATGGTCTAAATCAACTGCTAAGAAAATTCAAGCCAATCGGATGATTGTATTGGACCATGACTACCATATATACCGTATTAGATAGTCATATGTACCGTATATAACATTTCATGTCACTGTTTGTTTTTTTTTATGATATTTATATATTTATGCTAATACATGTTAAAGAGGAAAAAGACGGAGTCAGACCAAACCCAAATCCTTGTTGTAATTCGCAACTTGGCCAATAAAGTTTCTGATTTCGGATTCTGATAAGCATGAAACATTAGAATTTTGACCACAACGACTTCCAATCCACCCTACATTTCCATCCCAGTCGAAAACGAGCGGAAAAGAACGACTTTTTTCTTCAGCGTTCGGGTTCAAAGCCTCGCTGGAATAAAATTACGCCGCGCTGTTCGGCTCCGTCACAGCTGATGCAATATTTCATCCCATAATTACGCTGTTCTGTGTAGAAAGGCTTCGGCAATTACCATTCCATCAGCCACTCTAATAATCAATATCAAAAGCGTTGGGACCGGCCCCCGTCCCACCCCTATGGTGTAGCCCCTCTTCCCCCCAACATTCCATTCACGCAAATCAACCGGCAATTAATTCCTAATAAGTGTTAGAAAAGGCCTAATTGCCTCTCATGCCCATTCTAGTGGAGTGTGGCGCGGGAATGAGCTTGGTGCTAATGATGCATCGCCACAGTGTCTGACTTTAGCCAGTGTCTTTTAATTATACGGTGTGGGCAGCGCAGCATCTTCTGCCATGACGGGCTCCTCCACTCCACGGTGGGTTCCGGACCCCTTGACAGCGTGTTCTATCCCCCTCGGAGACAAATTAATTAAAATAAAAATATATATATGTCGCCCATTTCCAACCAGAAAATGCTGCTTCTTGCAAAAGAGTCGATCCACTCCGCCTGCTCCGTCTGGATTCGTTGTATTTTTCCAGAGTTGTGAAGAGTACCAGACAACCATACTTAGGTAAAAGTCTGGGTACGTGCTGTATAAGTTACTCTAATACAAGTAAAAAGTCACCACTATAAAAATAGTCAAACTAGCAAAGTATCAAATTTTAAAACAACTCAAGTGTTTTACTTGTGCTGAATTTAGTCTAAAAAAAACAAAGAATGAAGTAATTTTGTCAGTAAGTTTTTTTTTTTTTTCAGTCAACTATGGTTTTCAGGCAGTTTTTCTTTTTAATAGGGTGATTGTACAAGATAAGGGAAGCAAATATAAAACGGCAAAAAAATCGAATATGAAAATGATTGTAAGTAGTTTCCTCTCCGTTGTTTGTTAAACTCTGTTTCCCAGAATTCCTGTTGACCTCATTGATAGTTCTACATAGTTCTGAGTTAAAGCTGTGCATGTTATTCATCACAAAGTTAAAGATGTGAAGCTTTGCTACAATTGTGGTGAAGAAAAGAGCTTTGAACCGTAAGATTATAAAGTATCGAATTTTAAAACAACTTAAGTGTTTTATTCTTGCTGAATTTAGACAAAAAAAAACACCTCCATGTTTCAAAAATGGTAAAGCAAAATATATAAAGAACAAAAAGTCAGTCTCAATCAATACAATAGACATTACATTTATTTATGTTGTACAAATTATTTAAGCTAAAATATAGTCATGTCACAGTGGTTTAGCCATGTTAGGCTTGGTATCATCGCAATACCATTGTAAAGTCAGGGAAGATCTGTATAGTTTAACTTAACATTAAACTCACTTTAAATTACCATAAATTAACATTAAATAGACTATTACGTCTCTTAAGTGTTTCCTCAAATTTGACGGTGATTTTATAAAAGCTCTTATTTTTGTTGTCCGCGGTAAACAAAGCAGACACTGCGTCTTGTAAGAGTCGTTCTTTTTTTCGGCAACGGTTTAGTTAAAATCCTGGTAAACATTCACGCCGCTAATTCACTTTCATGTGGTTTCTACAATAAATTAAAAATAGCGTCCACTACCTAAAAATGTCAAGAATGTAGACATTTGTAAAAGCTGCTTATATTTATTTATTTATTTTTTGACTCAGTACAAGTACGAAGCAGCAAAAAACATACTTAAGTAAAGTAACAAAGTACATTTACTCGAATACCTTACACCTCTGTATTTTTCAAAGCTATCAAATTTGTCGAGGGAATAAGTGAAAGGTGATAAGAGGCCTGTGTAGACGTCTTTCGGGATATCAGGGTATCGCCGGATGTCTTTAGTCTGATTGGCTGCATTGTTCAGCATGTCGGACCTCAGCAATCTCCCGTATCCTTGGCAGGTTGGACAGAAATCCGGATGCTTGGTTTCTCCTTGTGCTTTATGAGACTAGAATAATTGGTTGGAATAAATGTCACTCTCTAGTCGGGTACAAAAGCGTCCCTGATTGATAACAAAACACATCTTAGAGTCCTTAGCTGTCGGATAAAGAAAGGAAGAATATTGATTATCAGTCTAATTTTAAACACAAGATCCTAAAATCCTAGAGTCTTAAAAAATTTTTTTGTTTTTGCTTTGTTTAAAAGCATTTTTGAAATACAGTACTTTTAAAACAATAATTCTCCCCAATTGTGTTTGTGTGTGTGAGTGTAAACTATATAAATTCCAATGTTTACAGCCATTTTCATTGCAAATGTAGGTTTGTGTTTACTGCTTCAAACATATTTTTAATTATTCAAATTTACTATTGTGAAAACAGCATAAAGTATTCATTTTATGCTATCTCATTTTTAACATTAACTGCTTTTCTTTAAGTTGATTTTGCAGCATAATAAGAAGCCAGACTTAAAAATGAACCGTAGATTTACATAACACAATGTCTACTATACAATACAAATTTATTACACCCCCCCCCATTGGTTTATAGAATTATGGACAAAAATGAAAACGTGGAAAAAATGAAAAAAATGGAAAAAAAAACAAGGGAAAATTTTTTAAATGGACAAAAATATATAAATTATAATAAAAGTGCAAAAAAAAACAACAACAGAAAGATAAATTCCAATGGTATAATAAATTGTGCTAAAGGTAAAACAACAATAAACAGCAAAGAAAAAGTCCAAGCTGCAGCCATAATAACAAATATTATAAACAATATACACAATAAATTATATTTTGCCTCAATAATAAAGCTGTTTTCCGAGACTTTGAACATCTGACCTCTTATTTTTTATAGTATTTAATTTACTTACTCATTCTTGTGTTGAATGTAACGGCTCTTTAACTTTATCACTCGGACTTTCTTTTCAACACCAGCAGCAACTTTAATGTGCAGCAAATATTACAGGAAGCGGATTTTATTGTTAAATTTCCCATTTGTAGAGGAAATATAAACGGAAACAAGCTATTGATATTTCTCATTTGCAGCCCTGTACCATACAGAAGAAAATTAATGGATGTTTTGAAACCATAGAAAGGCAATATTCCTTTCTGCAGCTTTTTAAAAGGTGCAAACCCGTGCACATTTACACTCGACTTTAATATGCAGTAATACCAGGGGATTCGAGCATCAACCCCGCAGGCCATTATCACCCATCAATCCGCTCTTACCCGGAGAATACACGTTTTAAGATGGATTCATAACTCAAATATTGCTCAAATGGCCTGAAGTGTGAATCGTCTCTTGGTTGGGAGGCAAAAGACATAATGGGACCACTGAAGTTCAGCAGAAATGTTCGATAATAATTAAATAATAAATAATGTTTGCCAGATTAGAAAAATAAACAGAAATAGACAATGCTAGTTAAAAAGTATGCATATTTAATTAATTTGTATTAGACTTGTTTCGTTTCTTGGTCACAAGAAGCTGGAGATATTTCCTATTATAGAAATGTAAATTAGAACCTCAATATTTCAAAATGACTGAACAAAATATACAGTATTATAAACAAAAAATCAGTGAAAGTATGATTACCTTACTGTAAAAATTACTTCATTTCAAGTTACAAGTTTCCAATTCCAAGAAGGCTTAAGTAAAAGTTCTAAAGTGTCCAATTATAAATAAATTAAGTGTTTTTAATCTAAAACCTTTTTTATTTATGAGGTTATATTTCCTAATATAGCAATGTAAATTAATGTTTCAAAATGGCAGAACAAAATATATTACAAACAAAAACACACTTCAGTAAAAGTATGAATACCTTACTGTAAAAAATTACTCCATTACAAGTGTCCAATTCTAAGAAGACTTGAGCAAAAGTTCTAAAGTGTCCAATTTCAAAAGAAATTGAGTATTTTTAACCTTTTTAATTATGAGGTTTTATTTCCTACTATAGAAATGAAAATTAGCACCTCAATGTTTCAAAATGGAAGAACAAAACGTATGACAAAAAAAAACATACTTCAGTAAAAGTACTGTATGAATATTTTGCTGTAAAAATTACTCCATTACAAGTCACAAGTCTCTAATTCCAAGAAGACTGGAGTAAAAATTCTAAGGTATCTTAATTTGAAAAGAAATTGAGTATTTTTCAGCTATAATCTTTCCTAATATTGAACTGAAAATTAGCACCTCAATGTTTCAAAATGACTGAACAAAATACATTAGAAAAAATATTGTAAAATGTAAAATACATTACAAAAAGTCAGTCTCAGTCAAACTCAAATGTGCAAAAAGTCACTAATCCACGTTTAAGTGATTTAGCTGATGAACATCGTCCAGTACCTTCAGCATCCTGCAGATGGCGATATCACCTTGTCCGCCCAAGAAATTAACCACAGTAGAAAAAGTTGCACACGTGATACCCAATCACAAATATAGTCAAGTAGAGAGTAAAAGTCGCTTGATACTCAGTACAAGTACAAAGTTGCCAAAAAATACTTCAACAAAGTAACAAAGTCCATTTACTCAAGTATTTGCACCTGACTCTCCAATCACAGAGCAAAGCACACGCACTCACACCTACAGACAGTTTTCCAGACTCTCCTCCTGCTTTGTCTGGAGAACCGGAGGAAAGCCACGCCAGCATTGAACACACAAACTCAAGCCCGAAAGGCCACAACACGGCTCTCGGAAAGTTCTTCTTGCTGTGAGGCAACAACAAACCCACCTCCCAATTCCCAAACGCCTGCTGTCATTAATGCAGAGGTTTTCTGTTGTGATTGACTCGTACAGCATTGCCCTGATTGTGACATTCGGGATGCAGAATTCAGATTGACTGACAAGGTTCCCACAGCAGTATATATTTAGCGCCTGTCCGAGAGCGCTGGAGGATGAAATCATCAGCAGGAATGACAGTCTCCATCAGCATGTCATCACCACTGATCAAGCAGCAGAGAAGTTGCTCTTCATCGTCTCCTGGCAAAACCAGCGGCCGCCTGCTGATACGGACTGGTAGAACACTTCACGTTAACTCACAGAAAATAACACTGACAGTTGTTTCATGTAGGGTGAAGAGTGCCAATATTTAAAATAATACATTTAAATGGATGTTTTAATATGCACAGTGTGGATGAAATAGGATTATTAACGTGTATTAAAAAGCAAGATCCAATTCCTTGTCTTGTTCAAACTTGGTCACTAAATTGATTCGGAGTCTGATTTCTATTTGTTGTTGTTGGTGTTTTTTTGTTTGTACCTTTTAAATTAAGGTCAAAATTATTTTTTGTCCATGAAAACACTACACAAGGAGTATTTGTTCAGTACATAATATATAAATGTATATATTGTGTATACTGTATATACTGTATATACAAATATACTGTATAATGAGTGATTTTAAAAGTAAATAATGCTCCGTCTGAGATAATAAAGAAATAAAACAACAACTATACAAAAATACACTAAAGTATAAAGTACTCTTTTAAATTTGTGTCAAAATTATAAATTATTTCCATAAAACACTACATAATTTATTTGTTTAAACAATATTTGTATATATATATATATATTTGTATAAACAATTCATATATTTCTATTATTTAAATTCAGATATATATATATAATATATATTTGTGTATATATAATATAGGTAAACAATATTGTATATAATATTATGTGTAAGTATAAAATAAATAATGATTTTTTTGTATTAATTTATTCTTTTTAGTAAATACGTATATGGTATATATCATAGTATATTTTTATTTCATTTAAAGAATTCAATAGTTTCAGAATCATTTTAACAGAGTTGATCAACCTTTATATTTGGTAATATAGAATAATTTTTTGCATGTTTATTCACACCTAAACTGTGTGTTAAATTATTAAAATATTAAAATAATTACTTTATAAAGTAAAGCTTTAAGTACAGAGAGAACATCGCTTTTTCTTTCACGACACCAACATCGTCTGAAGTGGGTGAAGATCCAAAAACGTCGACCAAAAAAAAAGGGTGTCCGGCATTGAAGGCGTCTCACAGATTTGTCTGCGCTAATTGACATTTATTTCCCGTTATCAGCAGGGTGGGATCTAATGCTGATGAAGCGGCCATATTGCCGCAATATCGCCTGTCTGTCAGGTTTTTGTGTCAACGCCAGCACATATGGGACCCCGGGGAGGTTTGTGCCGCAACTCCCATTGTTCTAAATGAGATTCATTGGCCTAATCTAATACAAAAACAGCTTTTTGACCAAATTACTCTGTCCTCAGTCTCCAGACGGTTTAGGGAATCTTCTGGAGAATCAGTGTGAGCGAGCTGCTCTCTCCAAATCAATTAGTTGCCTACCAGGTTCACTGATGTGATTGAACCTGTGTGTAATGGAAAATTCCAGCTAATTAAATTGGCAAAGCAGGAATGAGGGTAAAGAGAAGAAAGGACAGAGAACTTTAAGACGTTAGCGGCTTGCGGAGGCTTCAAACGGCCTGGGCCACAATTTGTCCTTTTTGGAAACTTCGAAAAGAACATTTTGGCTTTGTTTTTCTTCTTTCTCGCACACAAGGAAAGGAAAGTGAGGGAAAGTGTCCAGATCTGGTGACTGCTTTGCTCTGCATTTGAACCATCCAATCGGTGACAAGTATCTACACTCATTGTAAAAAAAAAAAAAAAAACAAATACTGTAAAAAGCTGGAATTTAATTTAGTTGTGGTTGGTTTGTAATGATTATGGAGTAGCTGTGGTCCATACGCGTATTCAGTGGTGTTAAGAGTTTGAAAGGTGCCTTGCATAAATAACACCATTTCAAAATGTAATAATCTACAACGAAACGGTGCGTTTGGGATCGAGATGGGGAGAAATCATTCAGAAAATCCTCACGCAAAGCTGAAAAATCAAGTAAGACACTCGAACACAAGAAATGTCAAATCCACCATTAATAATGTTTGTCCCCAAACACTCTTTTCCAAGTCCCAAAATCCAATGTCCTAAACACTATTTACACCGAAAGTCTTTAAAAATGCACTTTTTCTAAGTCTTAAATTAAATACGGCAAACGTCATTTTTCAAGTCTTCAAATATGCGCTACAATAATGCAATACAAAGCATGTTCATCAACCTCCGAGTAGCTGGATTAGTCTCGAGGACGGGCCAGTTCTCCTCTTTTTTTTGGAAATTTAAATATATGGTCAGCCTACAATTATAGCCTTCGTACGTATATTGGTATTGGTAGCTTGGATAGACTACATAACATTGCCTTCTACTGGGTGTAAAAGAAAACAAGAGTAAAAGGTATTGATATTTTAATTTCTAATATTTCATATTTTGGTGAAAGTAACTTAAAAGTATTACAGAAGTAATGTAACATATTACATTTCTGAAACAGTAATATTGTAATGTACAGATTCACAGTTTGTGTACTTTTGATTGACAGACTCCGAGAGTGAGAGAGAGAGAGAGAGACAGATAAATAAAGTGAGTGTGTGAATAAACAGGCCGTGATCACTATGATCCAGGTCTGATTAAAAGTGCAAAAACACCTTTATTTTTGCAGTGCTTCCGGCTTTGTTACACTTTGTTGAACTAAAACACACTTTGCTAAAAATGGAGAAGAATGGCAGATGTCTAATTTCTTACTTTACATGTAAATGAAGTTAGAATACATATTTTTTCCTATATTGTTAATAAGGTCTACTAATGTAATGTCCACCCCCCCACCCCCCACCCCCCCGATACCACAAAACTTGTCCCAAACATGTAATGTTTCCTTTTGATTACGTTTAGGCATAGTTTTAAATGTCAATTTTACCACAACTGTACGCTACTGGAAAAACTTGAACATGGACCTTGAAAGTGCTGGAAAAGTGCTTGGATTTTATATTCCTGAAAGTGTAGGAACCCTGAATATTGTAATGTATCTCATTTTACAAACAGTAATAAGTAATGTGTAATGTATTACAATTTCAAAGTAACTTGCACAACACAGCTCACGGCATTACAACAAATTAAAACGTGAAATCGATGCGTTCGTTCACGCAATGGAGGAATTCGGGATTCCCGCTATCCACCATGACAGCGTTTGGGTCGACAAAGCCCGAGATGGAAAGCGAAACGTGCAACGTTCCCAACCGGATGAGTCTCTGCTAAATACCTGTCACACATTTTTCCAGCAGGAAGTGGAGCGCGGCAGCTCAGCGATCACAGCCTCCGCGTTTGAGAAACATGTAATTCATCGACTTTGCTTCAGATTCCACAAATCTGACAGATTTATGGCTGGAGAAACTTCACAGTAGAGCGACCACACGGATCCGGACCCCCACACCTCGGCTTTCTCAGGCTTTGACCTTTGCTTGGCAGTTTTGCTGATGTGTACGGCGCCACTGGCAGGTATAAATGAATCTCAATTTCCTTTATTAATTTTCCATGTCACTACAAACTTGTTTCTGAGCCGGCGGTTCTGCTCGGTGAAGTTGAAAGCCTATTATCGGATTCCACGCGACTCGTCTGTGAGTAGCATCTATTGACTATGTTTCAACTGTGAACAGAGGACTTTTATTATGCTTTTGCGCCGTGTGGTCTGTGGCAGCAAATCCTTCCAGGCGTTTTGATTTTCTCTCAAGGTTGATCTGGAAGCTTCTCCTCGCTCTTTAAACGCCTTCTGATGGACTTGGAATTGGAAAAACACCAATTGGGTTTGATTTGAATATCGTGATTGCTTTAAACGTTTTTTTTTTTCACAGTATTTTGAACGCGCAATCTCCGACTTCACATTAAAGGTGTGATTTTAATCTTCAGGTGACGGTTGGTGTCGGTTCTACAGATGTTTCCACAGCTGTGCATCTGCATGTGTGGTTTGGTCGCTTCTGCGTTTCCCGCCCCGCCCATCATTTTTCTCCGCCCGCTTAATTTGCTATGAATTTTTTTATTTGTTCATTTTAAGCTTTAATGTGTGTGTAATTTGTGTGTGTGTGTGTGTGTGTGTGTGTGTGTGTGTGTG
>MU204239.1:212847-223949 GCA_017309775.1 Paedocypris sp. Pulau Singkep
AGAGAGAGAGAGAGAGAGAGAGAGAGAGAGAGAGAGAGAGAGAGAGAGAGAGAGAGAGAGAAATAAGATACAGGGAGTGAGAAAATATTCATAGAGACAAGATGAGAGACAAAAGTGCGAGTGAGAAAAAGACAGTTAGAGAGAAAGAAAGAAGTAAGGGAGAGAGCATGCGAGAGGGTGATAGAAAAATGAAAAAAGAAAAGAAAGACAGATGAAGAGTTAGAGAGAGCGAGAGAAAAAGGTGAGAAAGCAAAAAAGAATGGTGGAAAGAGATTGGTAGAGAGAAAGAATGAAAGCAGGAGAGCAATAGAGTTGTGAGACAGAGAGAGCAAGACAGAGCTAGATTGATAGAGCGAGAGAGAGAGAGGTAGAGATAGAAAGGGAGAGAAAGGAAGAAAGAAAGAGACAAAGGAATGGAAGAAATACAGGGACAGAGAAAGACTAAAAGAAAGACAGCGAGTGAGAACGAGACAGAAACGAAGAGAGAGACAGAGCAGAAGAGCGAGTGAACAGAAAGTGAGAGAAACAGAGTGAGAGAAAAAGAGGAAGAAAGACAGTGAGTGATAAAGTGAGAAATAAAAAAAATGGTGGATAGAGACTGAGAGAAAAAGAATGAGAGCAGAGTTGTAAGTGAGAGAAAGTGAGACAGAGCTAGATTGATAGAGCGAGAGAGAGGTAGAAATAGAAAGGGAGAGAAAGGAAGAAAGATAGGGACAGAGAAAGACTAAAAGAGAGACAACGAGAGGGAGCGAACGAGACAGAAAAGGAGAGAGAGAGCAGAAGAGTGAGTAAGTGAGTGAGTGAGGGAGAGCGGGCGAGCGACAGGAGGAGAATGGCTTTATTTGAGATATGATGGCATGTGTCTCTCCAGCGAGCGGCTGCTCATTACAGGCACTTTCTCTGACTGGCTGCTCAGATGTCTGCTGTCACAGTTCATCACGGTGTGCGGAGGTGAAGAAAAAACAAACACCTGCCATCTCTCCGCCGCATGGCAGAACCTCAGCAGGTAAACACTAAATAATACGCAATCCCCCTCTCCTCACCTACGCCTTTCACTGCATTAGTACAGGGATTGTTTTATCAAATTAAATGTTGTTTTGGGAAAGAAGAAAGGCAGGGACATTCAGCGTCGATGGATGGATGGATGGATAGATTGATAGATTAATGGGTGGATAGATAGATAGACAGACAGACAGGCAGATAGATAGATAGATAGATAGATAGATAGATAGATAGATAGATAGATAGATAGATAGATAGATAGATAGATAGATAGATAGATAGATAGATAGATAGATAGATAGATAGATAGATAGATAGATAGATAGATAGATAGATGATTGGATGAATGGGTTGGTGGGTAGATGGATGGATGGATGGATGGATGGTCAGACAGACAGACAGACAGACTGGAATGGGTGAAAAAAGGCATGAAAACTCAGCGCCATTGTGCCCAAAGATATTGTTTATATCCAGACGAAAGATGAAAAAACAGGATGAGTTGTGCTAAAGAGATGTGAGGGATGTTGTATGAATCGTATTTCACTGCTTTACATTCATCTGTGTGTCTTTTAATCTTTCTTTAGTCCTTCTTCACCTTGATGAAAGCTAAAAAGATAGGGGTCTCCAAAGCGACCCCTGTGGCCAAGTAGTGATACTGCAGGTCATGACAACTAGCATTTCAGTTGAGTCTTAAAACTTAAAAATAAATTGGTGCTCATTCATTTTTTGATTTTAAATTTATCATTAATTGTTTAATGTTAATCATGTTTTTATCGTGCTTGATTGTCGTTCAAAATTCATTATGCAGGAGAATTGGAGTCTGGAAAATTCTCAATAGGTGTGTGTGTGTGTGCGTGTGTGTGTGTGTGAGAGAGGAAGTGGACGGGGTGGTTGTAGCCTGCTATGTGATTGGTTGACCAGTAATGTGTCCTGTCTTCAGGCCCAGAGTTCGCTGGGATCGGCTCACGCTCCCCATAACCCAGAAATGGAAAAATAATTCTGAAAATTACTGGTTGGATGGATTAAGGGATGTATGGATGGATTAGATTATATGAGATTGACTTTTTCCAGGGAAATGTTTACAGCAAAAAACAAAAAGAACCAGCACGACAAAGATAGTAAATACAGAAGAAACACCAACAGAAAATTATAACGACAGTGAATGAAAATGAAAAAGAAAGAAAAACAACAATAAATGAATGGCGCAAAAATACAATGGTGAAAGGATGGATGAATGGATGGACAGACGGATGTATGGGAATGTATCAAAATTATTTTAAATGTTGCCTTTTGTTTAAAAAAAAAAAAGCAAAACAACAACATGACTATGGATTTAAGAACAGAGGGAATAATATATTTGGATTAAAACATTTTTAAATAATGCCTTATGTTTACAAAAAGCAAAACAACAACGATGGTATTTAGAACAGAGGGAATAATATTGAGTGCAACGGTGAAAATAAACACGTATTTTAAGCATTTAGTGCAACGGCACATTAGCCTAATTCCATGATTTAAACTTGAGCCGAAAATTCATCAAGAGCCGAGACTTTATCTTTGGAACAACCTTCAGCATCCACTACTTTTTCCCCCCCTCCTCATCAACCGATTCCGTTCCGCCTTTCCCACTCAGTGGCCAGCAGCTGAGCTTTAACACCAACGTGCTAAATGCAGTGGTCAGCGCTAACGGATCCAGCGCTAACAGGGTGTCCGTAATCCCGACAAATCCCTGTTTCCCGCACACCTGACCCGGTGTCACCAAAGAGAAATGAGCTGTTTCTTCTGGCCGCTGATGTCTTCAGCTCCACCCAAAGCTCCTCTTAAGATCTTCTGTGAGCCAGTTATTGCTCTGCTGAAAGCTGGCGAGGAGATAGCGCCAGGAATCATCACAAATAACAAGAATGCCCTTGATCCCGGTCTGTCTGGTGTCCACCACAGCTCGGCTGGCTCCGGCTTTGCTCACAGCGGGGGTTTTCTGAAGAGACATTAACGGACAGACATGACTCCACTCTCTTCTTTCTCCCCTCCATTGAGTGCTCTTATCCTTATTATGAGCGCCGCTCTCTTCTCGCCACAGAAACGGAGCGCTGTCTGAAAAGAGCAGTGAGCACAAACTCTCAGGCCCTGGCTGGAAGACACTTTTCAGCCTGAGATTGATGGACGGAGTAATGAGAGAGGAAGAACGTCACGGAGAACGACAGAAAGGGCCACATTAGGGCTTGGCACTTTGTCTGCGCTCGTGGGCGATGTTTTAAAAATGGCTGGATGGAGGAGTGGATGATTGGATGAACAGTCAGATAGATGGATGGATGGATGGATGGATAGGTGAATGGGTGGATGAATGTATGGATCAACAGTCAGATAGAGAAAGAGAGAGAGACAGTGAGACAGACAGATAGGTTGGATGGATGGATGGATAGATAAGAGATAGAGAGCGAGAGACAGACAGACAGATAGGATTTATGGATGTATGGATGGATGGATGGATGGATAGATAGATAGATAGATAGATAGATAGATCTCAGATAACACTCAGCGGAGCTTCTAAAAGAGACAGGCCACTAATAGAAGTTATATGGTAGAACTGTTTAATATTCACAATATTTTTCATTCTACAGTTTTTCAATTCATCTGCGATTGCAAAATGATTGAAATGACATAATTCAGACATTAGTTCTAGGAAATGTCCGTTCTGAGGGGGTTCTCCATTAGTGTTTGACAAGCGTCGAGTGAGCAATTTGAGATGTTTACTGCAGACCACGAGATTCGTGACCACGAGACAGAGACCCCCAGCCAGAAGTCTTTACTCGATGTGTTTTACGCTTCACAATAAGTCATTTATTCAAAGATGGGGCGACCCTGATAAAAGAACATGGCCGACCTCGGGTGTGTTTACTGGGCTGGATCTCCAGAGAGAGCTTTAAAGAGCTAATCCACCGCTCTGGACACCGCACACATGGCATAAATCACTTTTTACAATGATGGATTCTCTTTGAAATGAGACGTAGGCACTACTGCATAACAAATGGGGCGAAACTAAGAAAGAAAACAAGCACAGAGTGTCATAAAGAGCCGGACACGGGCAGTGGTGGACGTTCAGCAGGCCACGTTCCGCACCAAGCTTTGATAATGGTGAAGTTCTGGTCTCTAGAGCTCATTACCAGACAAATTCCATTCCTGTGCCGGCTGCGTTGGTCTAGATTCACGCTCTCATGAGATCATTGTTATTGGGTTTTTTTTTTTTTGTTTTTTTTTTTTCCCAACACGGCATTGCATCATTACGCGATACGGTTACAGGAGTTAAAAAAACACAGCTTTGTTTTCTCGCGCGCAAGGATTTTATTTGAATATATTTTAAGAAATACCAATGTGTGTGTGTGTGAGTATTATACACCTTTAGTTTAAATAGACCTGGAATTGCTGTCTAAAGGGGTACGTGGACCCCAAGTGGTCCGGATCGTAATTGCAGGAGTTCCGTTCCAAAACACAAATTGATAAAAAAAAAAATTTGCCAAGTAGTAGAAAAATATTTCATACAATACAGTTTTTTCTATAATATAGTATTCTATAATATAATATAGTATAATACTATTATACTACTTTATATAATACTGTACTGTGATTGCATAGACAAAACGTCAATACCGGTATAATGTACAGTATTTGAGGACTGATGATTTAATTAAATATTCGATATCATCTATTTTATATTCATATACTGTACATCTCAATATAATATAATCATTAAGGGATTACTTAAAATTGAATTAATAACATCAAAGGTCAAAGTTCAAGTTTTTTCTTTCATCCTTTCATCTTTTAGTCTCTATTCTATATATATTCTGTATTCATATACATCTATATATAATATTATAATTAATTGATTACCTAAACTTGAATTAATAACATCAAAGGTCAAGTTCAAGTTTTTTCTTTCATTTTTTCATCGTTTTGTCTCTATGCTATATATATTCTAGATTCATATACATCTATATATACAATTATAATTAATTGATTACTTAAACTTGAATTAATAACATCAAAGGTCAAGTTCAAGTTTTTTCTTTCATTCTTTCATCGTTTTGTCTCTATTCTATATATATTCTATATTCATATACTTCTACATATAAAATTATAATTAATGGATTACTTAAACTTGAATTAATAAGATTGGGTCAAAATAACATTAGACCCCAAAAACCATGTTTTTTCTTTCATCTTTTTGTGTCTTCTATATATTCTATAATCATATACATTTATATATATAATATAATCACTAATTGATTGCTTAAACTTTAATTAATAACGTCAAAGTTCAAGTTTTTTCTTTCATCTTTTCGTCTCTTTCTTTTAAACTTATGTATTCCTCCTTTGTATTCTGTCTCGCTTTTCTACTCAAATGGCGTGTAAATTATATATATATAAAAAAATAAATAAACAAATAAATCTTGATGATATCTTACAGAAAAGACTTTTGTAAGGCCACTATTGGAGCATCAGAGGCTGGCGAGAATAATGCGTTTGTAAATGTGCATCACACAGAGATCATTAAAGGCGTGATGAAAGAGTTCGCCTCTAAAGTGACGTGGAATGGCGCCGCTCGCAGGAAAGGTCATTGCGTTTGCTTGTTTCCAGGCCCTTTAAACTTCCACTGACAAATTCCCTCAGACGAGAGACGATAACAGTCTTATCTGGCAGATCTGTGCGGCCCGAGATGTTGTTTCGCTCTCTTCTTACTTGGCACTATTTATCAAGCACAATGTGGTCCGGCTCGGGTGGAAGGATTGAGAAAGGTCAGTCTCAGCTGGTTGTGGTTCTCAGCAGTGGGTCTCTTCGGCTGTGCAGCCAGACTCCAGCTGAGAACAGATGCCGTGACTCTCTTCTCAGATCAGCCCGGGCTTTCAGTGCATCACTGACCTCAGATCAGTGTGGAATAAGCATAGACGTGGGATCACTGTACGAAAACGTTTCTTTGTACGTGGGTTGATTGTGTTTGCGAATGAACAGCTTTAAGTGTCTAAGTAAATGTAGTCATCATAAACTCGAGTTTTTTTTTTGCTCAAGTTATTACTCGTTATGTGTTGATTGTATTTGCGAACAAACAGCTTTTTGGCTTTAAATGTGTAAGTAAATTTTTGGTTCTTACGAAAGTCCTAGATAGTGAAAATCCCAATTACCGAAATGCATCGTGGCAAAATCTCGAGTTCCGAAATATTTTTGCAATAGGATAGGAACGTGACTTTTTCTTACCATTAGCAATACTGTACAAAAATGTTCAGCTTTTTTTGTTGATTGTATTTGTGAATAATCAGGTTTTTCCCTTTAAATGTCAAGTAATTTTTGGTCATCATACAAATGAGGTTTTGCTCAACATATCACATATCAGCTTGAAATTGCGCGCTTTGAGACAGTTAAAACTGTGAACTTGAACTTGAACTTGAAACCGTAAATACAGTGGTACCCCGAGTTATGAAAGTCCTTGATAGCGAAAATCCCAATTAACAAAATGTGTCGTGGTTCAAATGTTGTCCCGAGCTCCGAAATATTTTTGGTATAGGAAAGCAAAAATATTTTAGCTTTTTCTTACCGCTAGCATTCATGGAGATAAGAGGCTAGACGTGTATAAAACAGCTGTTTAATCTTCCTCACACATCCAAAAGGAAGTAATTTCATACGAAATTTCATACGAATTACTGTATGAAAACGTTCTGCTTTTTTGTTGATTGTATTTGCTAATGTCCAAGTAAATTTGTCCAAGTAAATGTCCAAGTAAATTTGGTCATCATAAACTCAAGGTTTTTTTTTTTTTTGCTCAGGTTATTACTCAGCTTGAAACTGTAAATACAGTGGTACCTCGAGTTATGAAAGTCCTAGATAGCGAAAATCCCAATTAACGGAATGTGTCGTCGTTAAAATGTCCCGAGTTCCGAAATATTTTTGCTATAGGAAAGCAAAAATATTTTTGCTAATACCGCTAGCATGCATGGAGATGAGAGGCCAGACATGTATAAAACAGTTGTTTAATTTTCCTCACACGTCAAGAAAATAGTAAACAGAAAAAAAAAGTTAATTTTTGGTCATCATGAACTCAAGTTTTTCTTACGAATGTCCTAGATAGCGAAAATCCCAATCAACGAAATGTGTCGCCACTAAAATGTCGTGTCGAGTTCCGAAAATGTTTTGCTAAGTATTTAAACAGTAGTTTAGTCTTACTCGCACGTCGAATATACAAAAAAACAATAAACATTGTGTGAAAACATTCTGCTTTTTAGTTGATTGTATTTGCGAACAAACAGCTTTTTGGCTTTAAATGTGTAAGTAAATTTTTGGTTCTTACGAAAGTCCTAGATAGTGAAAATCCCAATTACCGAAATGCATCGTGGCAAAATCTCGAGTTCCGAAATATTTTTGCAATAGGATAGGAACGTGACTTTTTCTTACCATTAGCAATACTGTACAAAAATGTTCAGCTTTTTTTGTTGATTGTATTTGTGAATAATCAGGTTTTTCCCTTTAAATGTCAAGTAATTTTTGGTCATCATACAAATGAGGTTTTGCTCAACATATCACTCTGATTGATACCTGGTAAGTGACTTTTGTGGACAAATAACAGGGACAAATAAACAAAAAACAACAAAACGCTAGTTTCAGAGATCATGCTTCCAAAATATAAAATAAATTTGTATTCTCCGGTTTCCTCCCGGTCCAAAGTTCTCCAGGTGCGAGTGGGAGTGTGTGTGTCCTGGTCTATGATTGGCTGGCCACCAATTCAGGGAGCGTGCCCCGCCTCCAGGCCTGAAATTCCCGTGATTGGCTGCGAAAATTCATGGATGGAATTATGTCATAACTTTGAAAAACTTTTACTTCATAATAAGAGTTCTGTTATTTTCCCGTATGCTTTCTGCTTCTTTAGGAACCAAAGACGTGAGTCTAATAATTCCTCCGAGCGTTTGCATGTGAATGCTGGTGGTAGAGAGCGGCAGCAGACTGATACTAATCAGCTTGTTGAGTTTTATTCTTGCGCTGATTTATTTTAAGTGCCATCCAAATCCAGAGCAAATGAATGGAACGTTTAGACGGAGTTAAAATGCTTTAACAAAATGACTGCACACAGTCCCCTGATGTTCCGTGTCTGGCTCCAGCACAGGGAATTGTTCTACTTACACAAAACGATCTGCATGAATATTTACAGAGGAACGGCTTTTCTTCCACCTTCTTTCCGCCTGCGCGCACGCGCACTCGCGTACGCACGAGCACGCGCATACACTTTTCCGCCTTTAATTAAACATTGTTTGTATTATTTGGGACATGGATATTCATAACGTCAAGCTTAAGAGCTTACACAATCCGGAAAGCCATAAACGAAAGACAAATGTTTGTCAGCTGTAGAAACACTATACAATTAATCAACTTATTAAAGGCAAACGATTGTTTCCACTTCAGCAGAGTGCTGATACCGGCATCGGGAAATTGAACGAGAGCAATGCGTTTGATTCTGCGGCAAAAGTAACGGCGAGCGCGTGGAGTGACGTCAAAAGCGTGGAGCGGCAGCGCCCCCTTGTGTTGAAACACACTAAACGCAAATGAGCGTCAAAACACGTTAACAGAAAACTGCTGATTATTGTGCCATCAATAAACTGACGGACTTGGGCTTTAAAGTTAGTGAAGTACTTAGTATAATAATGACCTAAGCACATTTTTTATTTTATTCTGCTTTGCTGTAGCTTAAACCGTGTTGGCAATGTCAAAGGTCAGGGGTTTGATCACCAGGCCGCCTTGACGTTTTACTGTTTTTTTTAAGCTTTGTACAAAAAAAAAAGTGCCAAACAACAAGCAGAAGGGCAATGTTGTGTGTAAAGGGTATCCGGGATAAAGACAACCTAGCAACACAAGGTAAGTAAACATCATCTGTTCAGCACACAGATCCCACGCCATACGCTTGTCTTTGCACTCGTCTCAGAAAGATGCGGATGAGCATGTTAATGAGCACAATTTGCTTTGAAATTAAGTCAAATTATTACACTGGGATATAAATGAAACCTGCGTGCCTACAATTTAATGCATCTGCTCGGCACAATTACTACCATCATCATTATAGCACAATGATGTTTAAGAGAAGTGATTGCGTTCATTAACTGAGCAGAAAGGTTCCAATTATTTATTGGTTACACTCATATAAAGATTATATCGATATCATATTTTGCCATTTTTAAAATCCATCCAATTGATTAATTGTATATACACACACTTGCTTTTTTTATGCTTTTCTATAGACTTCTCTAGACTTTTTCTATAGACCCCCACCCCCACACACACACACACTGACTTACTCTAACCTTAAACAAAACTAATTTGTTTAATTTAATTAACTAAAAACATTAAGTGAAGTACATTTGTAACAGGCCTTCATATTTGTGTGCCCCACACATGCTCATACGACTTCTGCAACCTTTTGTTAAGTACTTGAGTAAATGGACTTGTACTTGTACTGAGTATCAAAAATACAAGTAACTTTTACTCTCTACTTGACTACATTTGTATCTGTACTCTTTACTTCACTACTTTTAAATGGACATTTACCTTTACTCGTTACATTGTGAATTTGCGCAAAAAGTCTGCTTTTTTTCTACCAAGGTTAATTATTGGGCGGACGATGTGATATCGCCATCTGCAGGATGCTGAAGGTACTGGATGCTGTTTATCAGCTAAATCACGAGAACTGTGAACTGGCGGTTACACTTTTTGCTCATTTGAGTTTGACTGAGACTGACTTTTATTAATCAATTATGTTTTCATTTCTATATTAGGAAATAAACTTTGTCACATTTCTGTTTTTTTTTTAGTCTAAATTCAGTAGGAGTAAAATACTTAATTTGTTTTATAATAAACACTTTACGACCTTTACTCCAGTCTTCTTGGAATCGGTGACTTGGAACTTGTAATGGAGTAATTTTTACAGAAAGTTATCCGTACTTTTACTCAAGTATAATTTTCAGGTACTTTTTACACTCTTGTTGAGTACCTCCCGGACTGGGATTCGAACCTGCAACCTTCTGATTGCAACTCTCTAACCATTAGGTCACAACTCCCTTTAAAAATATAAATTCAAACATTTGGGTCAATAATAGGAATTTAGGTCAAAACGTTTCATTACAGGTCAATGTGTCGTACTTCCTGTCAGTTGATAAAAATAAATCTAAGCAATAGAATTTAAAATGATGTCACAGGTATTTAGGACAAACACTTTTACTTCCTCGCTGTGTCGTTTGCCTGTAAACCGATGCTGTTTATGGATTTCCAGCAGTGTTTTTCCAGGGATGGTTTCATCAGCTGTCATGGAATGCTTCTATATTTAGATCTTCGGTCCCTCTGTCTTTAGTTGCTCAGCATATTTGATTTGTTGATCATGCTGATGTCGGTCCAGACAATGGCACGGAGATTACAAATGTGTGTGAGATGAGTCTGATAATAGTTTTGGCAATTGTACAATTGCCTGTCTGAACTGAATATAACGTCACACATTGCACAGAAAAAACATCTCCCAGAGACACATACATGTGTGTATGTGTGTGTGTGTGTGTGTGTGTGTGTGTGTGTGTACTACATAAATTGTACTCTATTTACATATACATTATACAGACAGATAGACGATGGACAGACTGAGGGATAGATACATAGACGGATAGATGATGGGTGGTTAGATTATCAGAGGGATAGACCCAGAGACGGTGTGTGTGTGTGCGTGTGTGTGTGTGTGTGTGTACTATATCAATTGTACTCTATTTACATATACATTATACAGACAGACAGGGTTAGATACATAGACGAATAGATGATGGGTGGATAAATTATCAGACGGACAGACCCAGAGACGGTGTGTGTGTGTGTGTGTGTGTGTGTGTGTGTGTGTGTGTGTGTGTGTGTGTGTGTGTGTGTGTGTGTGTGTGTGTGTGTGTGTGTGTGTGTGTGTGTGTACTATATCAATTGTACTCTGTTTACATATACATTATACAGACAGACAGACAATGGACAGACAGGGATAGATACATAGATGGATAGATGATGGGTGGATAGATAATGGTTAGACAGACACAGATCAT
>MU204239.1:225276-242451 GCA_017309775.1 Paedocypris sp. Pulau Singkep
TTAGACAGACTGTCAGACAGACAGATCATCAGACAGAGGGTTAGACAGACTGTCAGACAGACACAGATCATCAGACAGAGGGTTAGACAGACTGTCAGACAGACAGATCATCAGACAGAGGGTTAGACAGACTGTCAGACAGACAGATCATCAGACAGAGGGTTAGACAGACTGTCAGACAGACAGATCATCAGACAGAGGGTTAGACAGACTGTCAGACAGACAGATCATCAGACAGAGGGTTAGACAGACTGTCAGACAGACAGAGGGTTAGACAGACTGTCAGACAGACGGATTATCAGACAGAGGGTTAGACAGACGGAGATATAGACGGAATTTCAGATTGACAGAAAGGTGGCGGAATGAACAGACAGGCGGATGGACAGATATTTAGACAGAGGGATAAATGGACTGTCGGGCAGACTATCCGACAGAATTAGATGTATCTAACTTTTTAAATTTTATTTTTTATAAATGCATCATTAGACAAAGAGTTCGGTGCGTTGGTTCTGGGCCCGGGAGTGAGAGACATCTTGGAGCTGTTTCGTTTGGCCGGGACGAGAGGAGGAGAGCGGGGGCAACATTGACGACAGCACACACTTCCTGGAGCCGCAACAACCCCCGCAGATAACAAGAAAAACAAACTCTTTCCAATGGAGGCGAGAGCTGGAAAGTTCCAGGCCCGCGTCCCATGGCACTGATGCTTCGTCCTGGTCATCGGGACCCGTAGCGTGAATTTAACGGGAGACGTTTTTGGACACACCGAGAGTCCGATGTCCGGAGCGGCAGTGGCGGTGTGGAGTGAGCGCTGCGCCGCGCGGAGATCCAGCGACCGTTCCAGCTCGAGCCACCGACCGCAAACACGTTAAACGATGGTTTAACGACACTTCTATCGCCAAAAGTGCACATCACGGACTCTGGATCGCTTTTCCCATAATTTTTGGCATTTATTGGAATGTCTGACATACTTTGGAAATGGCTTTGGCTCCATTAGCCGCTAGGCTAACGGCGTAGACCTGACAGGTTAGCCCGTTAACTGCTAACCAAGTTTCAAGTGACTTATTTTACACACACCGCGCTGTGAAACACAGGCTGAGTCGACCGCCGAGATGCCACAGCTTCGGTTAATATTCTGAAACCGTTCGGTGGTGCAGTCTGAGCGGTTTCGACGGGATTAAGTCGGTGTGTTTTTGTGTGTTCATGATTAGCTAGCCAACGAGCTAGCGATGTCGATGCCCTCCGCCGAAATGCTGGAAACGCCGCCGGTCTACCCGTTCGAGGAGATCGATTACGAAGATATCAAAGTCGATGTGGTAAGCGTCATAAAAAGAAAGTGAAAAAGTAAAAAAAACTGCGTGTTGTGCTCATGTTTTGCTAACTTGTGCCGGGTGGCCGTGCTGTGATCTGGACGTTGCGTCACGTCATATGTTCATATTTTAAAAACGGAATCACGTACATTTTGCACGTTTTGTGTCATAACGGAGTATTAAGCAACTTTTTTCCAGTTTGGGGAGTATTTTTATACTTCTCTTTCAGCAGTTTGTATTCTAACTTTGTTTTTACACGTTATTACTGATGTTGATGGACAGTCAAATGGACAGACGGATGATTGGAAGATAATCAAATACAATGACAGACAGATAGACAATTAAACGGATGGAAAGATATGTATATAACCAAATAGTTTAAAAGACAGATAAGTGGATAGACAGTCAAATATTGGATTATGTATACATTCCAATATTAGATATATTTAAGATAATCAAATTACTTGGCAGACAGATATATAGTCAAATAGATAGATATTTATATATATATATATATATATATATATATATATATATATATAAATAGATAGATATATAGATAGATAGTCAAATAGATAGATATTTAGATAGATAGATGACCAAATAGATTGAAAGATAGATAGATAGATAGATAGTCAAATAGATTGATGTACATATGGATGGATACACAGATATATAGGAAGAGAATCAAATACATTGACAGATGGATAGATAGATAGATACATAGTCAAATTAGATAGATTAGACAAAGACTGATGGATGGATAGCTAGATTGATAGTCTAATAGATTGATAAACAGATAGTCAGTAAGTCAGATAGTTATTGGCGGTTATTACAGTGCCTGTGATTTCAACAACAACAGACTGTATTTGAACTTGAGCTTGTCTTTTTATATGATGTTCTTCACGTGTATCTTCTAGGTGGTGGGCAGAGGAGCGTTTGGTGTGGTGTGCAAGGCCAAGTGGCGAGGCAGAGACGTGGCCATCAAAACTATAGAGAGTGAATCCGAGCGAAATGCCTTTTTTGTTGAGGTACTTGTCACATATTACAATCATTGTTTTTGTTTACAAGAGATTTTAATCGCCGGTAACTGGCTGGCCAAACACAGAACGGACACCTAAAGGGGCAATAGTCCAGACACCAGTTTTTGGGGGGCAAAGCAGAGACCCAGAGGAAACCCATACAGGCATAGGGAGAATATGCAATCTCACAGTGAAGGATCTTGAGCTATGAAGCTTTCGTAAAAAGCTTTCGATCCATAGATCTTCACAACTTCCGTGAGATTCGAAACCTACGGCCACTGAACATATTCCAACATATTTTCTGAAAAAATGTGATGATAAGTTGGAATTGTGCTTGTACAATAGTGCAAAAAAAACAAAAAAAAATACACTCGACTGTATAATGCCAAGCGTCATGTTTCTCTACAAAAACCGATTCCTTCCATTGTTCAAATTTCAATTGTTCAAACGCTTTTCTTTACACCATTCAACAGTGTCAGTCTTGCTCTGCCATTAAGGCTAAATTGTAGAATTAACAAGGATTTCATGAAAATTAGAATTCAGACTGATACAATTTCGCCGTTCAAATCTGAGCACGCCATCAGCTACTAATTTCAAGCTCTGAAAACCAGAGAATAAGAAAAGCCAGAAAAACCCAACCTGTCCAGAAAGTCATTTCAGAGACATCAGTGTGAACCAAAGTTGAAATCCCACTCAACTTTGATTTACTTTTGAGCTTTGTGTTTCCGATGAGTTGAATGACGCTGTATTTTCTTTTGTCTTCAGCTTCGCCAGCTTTCCCGTGTGAACCATCCCAACATCGTGAAGCTTTATGGCTCCTGCAGTAACCCTGTAAGTTGCCGTATAAGTACGTTTGTCAATCTGAAAGGTCATTCAAGGACATTCTTTAGTTACAAGATTTATTCCTCTCATTCTGAGTGTATTGCTTATAAATCGTTGTCCGTGCAAATGTCAAAGTCGGTCCTCATTGGTACGTAACAGATATTAATTGAACATATTTTTTTGCAGGTTTGTTTGGTGATGGAATATGCGGAGGGGGGCTCGTTGTACAATGGTTAGTTAAGAATTACATTATATTGAGTATTTTACCTGAGCACATTTGTGTGTGTGTGTGTGGGGGGGGGTGGCCTACAGTCCTTTACTCTGATTGGACGGCGATAATTTGGCTGATCATTTGGTTATGAGTTCATTTGAACAACCAAACACTTTACCAACAAATGTGTCAGAGAGCTCATCTGATCGAGAAACTGTCTTCCAAATTCTCCGCCAATCAGAGTAGACCACAAAAATTGAACAAACTGTTAAAAAATATAAGAACAGTATATTGACTTAAGAAGGACGTGATGTTTGATCGTTCTTGATGAACCATCATAATCAATTATAATCAATCAGTTTTACTACCCAACAAATTCACAACATTTGTCCTTTCTATTTTTAAAATGTATTTTAACAATATTTGGAAAATTATTATGTTTAATTATCAGACCGCAGATTAAATCAGCGAAGTTATGAAATAGTCTAAAGTTTAACGATAAAATAAGATTTCTTATATTCTGCTATGGGACATTTTACTGTATTGAAATAAAAAATAAGCCACGTAATTGCATTAAAAAAATATGTGTTTGTAATAGCTAGAATGTTTTTTTTTTCTTGTTTTTTTTTTTTTTTTTTTTTTCAAGAGTGTGTTTGTAAATGTGTTGTGTGTTTGCCAGTGCTGCACGGTACAGAACCTCTGCCGCATTACACGGCTTCTCACGCCATGAGCTGGTGCCTGCAGTGTTCTCTGGGGGTCTCGTATCTTCACGGCATGAAACCAAAGGCTCTTATTCACCGGGACCTCAAACCTCCCAAGTAGGAACCTCCATGATGTCTTTCTTTTTGCCTTTAATCACAATGTGTTTCTAAGTGGATCAGATGAATCGGGTTCATTGTCTTGCTCGTGATACTTAAATTGTGGAATCTACTGGTCGGGGATTTGAATCTGAAACTTTCTGATTTGTAGTTTCGAGCACTAGGCATAAACTTTACCACTAATTTTGTCTTTTCTCTTGTTGTCAAAATCTTTCATAGATGCTCAAGCCCAAAATTTTCTTTTTTTTCCCCCAGACAATTTCGAAATCTGAGCCAATTTAATAAAAGCCATGTAATAAAACATAAGTAACTAAACAGCCAAGTTTTTTGGATGTGATAACGAAATCTAATAACTTGAGGAGATAAAATTGTATATAAATACGTGACACTGACTTGATGATTTAATTTTTTCAACATGTTTTTTTGTAAGTTCTTACAATATTTTATCATATTATTAAATCGGTGTCTGAATATACGGGGTCTTAGGGTTTAGGGCTTTTACATGTTAATTGTTTCAACTTACGAAATTTTCAACTTATGAAATCCTGATAAGTGCAAAAACGCGCCACCTTGTGTCAATTAGTGTATTTGCGAGTCACTCTTAGAACGGTTTAACGTTTTTACATGTTAATTGCGTTTTGCCTTGTAAGTGAAAAAACGCACCACCTAGTGTCAATGAGCGTATTTCAGTCCTGGAACAATTTTCGCCTTACGAAATCTCGATAAGTGCAAAAAATGCGGCATCTAGTGTCAATGAGGTGTTTGCGCGACACTCTTTGAACAGCTTAGGGCTTTTACATGTTAATTGCGTCTCAACTTGCGGAATTTTCGCCTTACGAAATCCTGATAAGTCCAAGAGCACGCTACCTGGTGTCAGTGGGTGTTTTTGCTCTCTTCATCACTCTTCATCACTCTTTCATCAAAAAGTTTGCTGGAGTGTGAATTGAAAAGCACTTTTGAGGCTTTTATAAGTCCATTTCCTGATCATTTCCCGCATGCGAGGAGGGAAAAATGGCTGCTTTGGACTGCTGTCAATCCCAGATCTCATCGTAGCGAGCATCTAGTGCTGTCCAGGACAGGGCCGGTTATTTACGAGGCTCTGTTTGTGTGAAATGTCTTGGCAGCCCTGCATGGAAATCATCCGCTGGCTTCTCTCCCAGACACCTTGAGTCAAGTTCTAGGGAAGAACTGGGTTGTGGCTAGCGTTTGATTTATCACAGCTCCGTAAAGCTGGCATCTAACCCTCGTGAACTGTCCTGACACCGTGTTTAATCGGACTAAAACACAGTTGGTGGGTTGTTAACTGCCATCTGGATGCCTGAATTACTGCTGGCGGCGTGATTTACTAGATCCATATTCCTCTTGCTTCACACACATGCCTTCTGTCAGCATTCCCAACCCCCTTGTTGAATGGGAATCGAGTCATGTTGGTTTTTTCTGACTTTCTTTTTCTTGAATGAGGAATTTTGGTTTGCCCTTGTTGTGCGAGTCTATAGAATGTGATTTTCACAATAGTTTTTTTTTTTTTGCACCAAAAGGCGCTCTTAAAATCCCAAAACCATTGGAGTCTGAAAAACCTGGTATACTAATGGGGAACTTTGTAATAAAAACAACAAAATAACAAAAAAATATAAAAACTTATATTAGTGCGGTCAAACGATTACAATTTTTTAACTAGTTAATTGCACTTCCCCAACACAATGAATTGCGATTAATCACAAAGAATAATAATAATATATTATGAATAATTCTTTAGTATTAACAATTATTAATAACACGGACAAGTATAGAATCTTGTAATATTGAATATTGAAGTGTAAAATGTAAATTAATGTAAACTCAACACAAAGTAATAAATATTTAATAAATAAACAATTTGTAACTAAAGGAACAAAAACGGCTATCACATATTCATATCAATCAAAATTACTAGCAGGCATTGCAGCCTTTTCTATAGTATTACAGCATTAAAAAAAAAACAGGAAAAAACATTAAAACTCAAAAAGTGTGTGTGTGGGGGGGGTGGCCTAC
This sequence comes from Paedocypris sp. Pulau Singkep, assembly GCA_017309775.1. Taxonomy (NCBI): domain Eukaryota; kingdom Metazoa; phylum Chordata; class Actinopteri; order Cypriniformes; genus Paedocypris; species Paedocypris sp. Pulau Singkep. The sequence goes on from MU204239.1 coordinate 231,488, forward strand.
AGTCCTTTACTCTGATTGGACGGCGATAATTTGGCTGAGCATTTGGTTATGAGTTCATTTGAACAATCAAACACTTTACCAACAAATGTGTCAGAGAGCTCATCTGATCGAGAAACTGTCTTCCAAATTCTCCGCCAATCAGAGTAGACCACAAAAATTTAACAAACTTTTAAAAAATATAAGAACAGTATATTGACTTAAGAAGGACGTGATGTTTGATCGTTCTTGATGAACCATCATAATCAATTATAATCAATCAGTTTTACTACCCAACAAATTCACAACATTTGTCCTTTCTATTTTAAAAATGTATTTTAACAATATTTTGTTATAGTTTTTTTTTTGTAATAGCTAGAATGAGGAATTTTGGTTTGCCCTTGTTGTGCGAGTCTATAGAATGTGATTTTAATTTTTTTTTAATTTTTAAACAATTTTTTTTGCACCAAAAGGCGCTCTTAAAATCCCAAAACCATTGGAGTCTGAAAAACCTGGAACACTGGGGAACTTTGTAATAAAAGCAACAAAATAACAAAAAAATATCAAGTCACTGTTTTTTTACTAATGAAATATTTGTTACAACTTTTCATTGTATTTTTTCAATTTTCTTGTATTTTTGAAATAAGACAGTCAGACCACGTTTAATTCCTTGTTGTCATGTACACATGTGTTGATCCGGGTGCGTCACTTTATTGCAAGTACACACACACACACACACACACTTTTTTCCTCTCATCACACTACTATCGCACTTCCGCATCACAACCATTGGCTTTCCTATTCAAAACGATTATAATTATAATCTTGAAGATGCGATTTGTAACGTGAAATTATAGTAGCGTGGGTCTTTTGTAAGTAGAAGTAACACTGTACTAATAATAATGCGTTTGTGTGTAAAAAGTTTTTTAGAGGATAATAATGAGAAAGTTTGTCTTGTGACGCTGCGGACGCTCGACTGCTTTGCTTAGCTTTTACTTTTTAATGGCTAAGTTCCCAAGTAGATTATGTGCACTAATAAGATCAAACATTCTCCAATTACCAGCAGGCTTGGGTTTAACGAGTAGCTTAATCCAGCCCGGCCTTTACCTCGGGAGTTTACCCATAATTCTGTAAGAGGCTGTTGGCGAGATGCTGAATAGGTTTTTCTTTTTTTAATCGTTTGCTTTCCTCTGGTTCTCCTAGTCTGCTCCTGGTGGCTGGAGGCACCGTGCTGAAGATCTGTGACTTTGGGACAGCGTGCGACATTCAGACACACATGACCAACAACAAGGGAAGTGCGGCCTGGATGGCTCCAGAGGTGTTTGAAGGCAAGATTTAGGAACTACAGAACGTATACGCTTTTCTTTTTATGTCATCTGTTTCTTTAAGATGAGGTCTTTTTTTTTTAAGATTACTCGTTCATGGGATGGAAATGATTGGTGAAAACCACATTTGATGGCATTGCTACAGAGATTGGCATCTCTACTTGGAAAAAAGTCATATGAAAGTCAAAAAAGTCTTACAAACAACAAGAAATTAGCATTTTCCTGCAGTGGTCAAAAAGTTTTTGTGGTTATTATTTTTTTGTAGTATTTATTATAATTAATTTTTTACTTGATTAAGCCTTATGTCATTCATTCATTCAAGTCAAGTCAAGTCAACTTTATTTATAAAAGCACTTTTAAAACAGCAGTACTTTACATTAAAAAACATAATCACAATAAAATTAACAAATAAATCCACATTATACTAAAAGCACCAAAAATGTAAAGGACATAAATTTCACACACTTTAACTACAGTGATTGAATAGTTTTATGAAACACGTTGCCAACAGCAGAAGCTGCGTCTGTGAGAGACGACGGAGAGAAACGAATGGAGACATCATAGTTATTGTTCTGAAAATATCATCCATAAAATATGGATATGACGTTCAAATACGGTTGCAATTATCATTCTCTCTATAACTTAACGTAAACTCATGATCACGTCAGCAAAAGAACCATACTGGAGTAAAAGTATAGATACCTTACTGTAAAAATTACTCGCAAGTCAGCAATTTCAAGAAGACTTGAGTAAAAGTCATAAAGTAGCTAATTTTAAAAGAGCTCAAGTATTTTACTCATGCTGACAGGCTCAAAAACACCAAGAAATGTGACAACAAACAAGAAACTCTCTATTTATGAGGTTTTATTACCTAATACAGATATGAAAATGAACACCTCAGTGTTTCAAAATGGCAGAGCAAAACGGATTAAAAAATAAATAAATTGGTGACAGTCAAACTCAAATGAGGAAAAAAGTGGAACAGCTAATTGACGTTTGCGTGATTTAGCTCATCCTGCAGATGGCGATATTAATAAGAAATTTACAGCGGTAGAAAAATATGCAGACTCGTCACGCACAATGTAATGAGTAGCGGCTAGTGTCTATTCAAATGTAGTGGAGTAAAGAGTACAGATACTCAATCACAAATGTACTCAAGTAGAGAGTAAAAGTTTCTTCTGTTTTTTGTTTTCGTAGATGTAGCCAGTTTTGTATTTGCGTTTCTACATATGCGTCCAGTGGAACGTCCTGATACAGATTCCATAGAACCGTTAGAATTCCGCACATATTGGGTTTGGGTTTTATCGCAGATGCTCGGCTGTCAGGATTTGTGTTTTTTTTGTTTGTGTTATTTAGTTCGTGCTTATTTCAGGACGGGCTTATTTTCCCGTTGAGAACAGACTCGCGAACCCTCATTCGCCTCACCAGGACTAGGCCGAGCTGATGTACCAGCAGGCCCTGCTGTAATTTAAGGATAATAAGAGCTGCAATTAAGGTTCTCAAGGGCCGCGTGAGAGGAAATTAGCTCATCTGTTCAAAAAGATAAACGCGCACTCACCCCGTGTAGTGCAAATTGTGCTTTTGGGGTTTAGCATTCACTCTTCATGGTAGCCTTTGCTATCCTGTTAGTAAAATTGAGTAGAACATCATGCAAATGTTTTTTATACATTTGATTGTGATTTTTTGATGGCTGAATTCAATGCAAAAACAGTAAATTGAGGCGTTTTTACAATCTTTTAAATATTGTCATTTACAGCAATTAAATCATAAAATTATAGTTATTTAATCAAATTATCCCTCATTCCAAAAAATATTTTTTAAATTAACATATTTGACGTTGTAGAGTGGACTAAACCGTTGTGCACATTTCCAAGCGTCCATTTCATCTGCAGTCGAACCTGGAAAAGGAAAAACCAGAAGTATTTCAGATGAGTGATGGGTGAATTATGTTGTAACTAGTGTAAAAAAAAAAAAAACTGCTCAATTACATTAGAAATTCAGTGAATAAAAACATTTTTAAATTGCGAATAAGTACAATTTTACTAACTGGATCAAATGAGACTAAGTGAGAGTTATAAAGGCAATTTAAAAATCTTAAAATCTCTTAGTTCTTCGGTTTATGATCATTATTATCTGTAGGATTTGTGTTGTTGTGGGTAAATGCCTGTGTTGCAAGAATTAACTACAATTCGTCAGTACCCAATTAAAAAATTGTCACAATTTTCCGAAAATTAATATCACAAAATATAAAAAAAATTTTGTTTGGAAAGGTAAAAAAAAAAAAAGCGTATGTGAAATCCTGCAGGGTGGGACTGAGTCTCTGTGCTGCCTGTGTCGCAGGGATTAACTACAGTGAGAAGTGTGACGTGTTCAGCTGGGGCATCATTCTCTGGGAGGTCATCACCCGCAGGAAGCCCTTCGATGAGATCGGCGGTCCGGCTTTCCGCATAATGTGGGCTGTTCACCGCGGTGAGTTACTATAGGTGAAATCCTTAGAAATGCTTGATTTCAAGGTGTTTTCAAAGTCTCGAAAATTCTTGCGTTGTAAACGAAGCACTTTCGATACCTACTTCACAACAAACCACTGTCTGACTGAATAGTTTGCCTTTTTAGAAGGAATAAAAACAAGTCTGCAAATTGTGCTCGTGGAAATTGTCCAGATGCTCAAAATGTAGCGTGTTTAACACAAATAAATTAACCAAGCACCTAAAATCCCAACACGACAACGAGTACAAAGAGTTTGCTTCTAAACCAACACAACTCACGCTGCGGAAAACTCTTGCAAGAAGTTGTTAGTTTATTCAAATGTTGTGAACCAAACAGTAAAGATTTATTATGAATGCTGAGGGGAAAAAACTCGAGTTGCATGATCATTTTTTTTTCTAAGATTTATATTTATAAAATATTTTCTCCTTTATAGTTATGCTGTAATATGTTACATACAACATGCTTTTCATTTTAAATGCATGTTCTTAATTCCAAACTAGCCCCTTGCTTTTTTTTACTATGTTATATGACTAAAGCTGTTACCTGTAAATTGTAATCATGTTTTTATTAGGTACTCAGTGTCTGTATAAGTACACATACAAAAAATGGTATTGGTGCATCCCTGACATAAACTAATGCAAACTGTTGACTAGACAGATAGTTCAAGTTCAAGTTCAGTGCTTTCACAACTTCATCAAAATCTCAAAGCACAAAAAGCACATAAAGTCATTGACACTTATCCAATTGCTATAAATATATAAATATATAAAATCTCATTAAATATGACTAAAACGGTAAAGTTTCACTTTGACTGTCTTTAAGCGTACCTTAAAATACCGTATTTATGTGAATATAAGCAGCCCACGAATATAAGCACCCACCCAGACGAGCAAATAATAAATAAATAATCTCTGGTAATCTGGAATAGTTCTTTTGGTGTTTACTAAGTGATCATCTTCCCGCAGGAACACGGCCTCCGCTCATCAAGAACCTTCCCAAGCCCATCGAGAGCCTCATGACACGTTGCTGGGCCAAAGATCCCATGCAGCGGCCTTCAATGGAGGAGATCGTGAAGATAATGTCCCACCTTATGGAAGTAAGGGCCTTATTCTCCAATCCAAGTTTTGTGTTTCTGTGGCTCTGAGTTTTAATCAAACGTTGCTCTCTAGTATTTCCCAGGGTCTGAAGAACCTCTTCAGTATCCGTATCAGTACTCAGATGAAGGCCAGAGCAACTCGGCGACCAGCACGGGTAAGAGAAATAAATAAAGCCCAGCTTTCTGTGGGATTGAACAGTAGATCAGTAAAACTACAGTTTGTTTATTCCATAAAGCATTAGGCTTCTTGCTATCACTTTATCTTCCTGTTTCTATTTCACTTTTTTTGCTCCCTATTTTTTTTCCGATGTTTTACAGCACTTGGCACATTGCATTTAAAAAGTCTGTGGTGAAGAAACAATGTGTGAAAGTGGGAATTAAATGTAAAATGCTGAAGGCAATTCATTCGTATTCTGTTGATCAGACGCTGCAGCAAAAGTATGACATTGTCGCTATTGCTTTAAAAGGGGCGGGGCCTTGTGATCACTAACTGACAAGTAAATCGAATTGGTCCGACACGTTCGACATTGCTTCTGACATCAGATCAGATCATTATTATGAAAGATGCTCGTAAATTTGAGAGCTGTTTTCTCCTGTATGTCTGTTTTGAAGTGTGTTTTTGGAGTGTTTTAGCTGTGTTTGTGAGAGTGAGTGTGTGTGTGTGTGTGTGTGTGTGTGTGTTTGTGTTTTAGATTGGATGAGTTTGGAGTCTGTGGGTAATTTAATGTCTGACCGTTTGTATGAGTGTACGTGTGTGTGTGTGTGTGTTTGAGATTTTATGAGTTTTGACTGTGTGTGTGTGTGTGTGTGATGTTTGAAGTATTTAGCTGTGTTTGTAAGAGATTGTGTGTGAGTGTGTGTGTTTTGCTTTGGATGTGTTTGGAATGTGAGGGTAATTTAATGTCTGACAGTTTGTTTGTGTGTGTGTGTGTGTGTGTGTGTGTGTGTGTGTCTGTCTGTATGTGTGTGTGCTTTGAGTGTTGTGGCTGGTTGTGTGTGTTTGAGATTTCATGAGTTTTGACTGTGTGTGTGTGTTTACAAATTGGATTAAGAAAATATACTCCTCTATATATTGAGCAGTATTAAAGAGAAGTATTAAAAAATGGCATCACAAGTAAATACAATCATTTAGCAAAATGAAATAAAAAAACATGTATTTATTTGTATTTTTATTTTATTTTTTTTAGAGTTTCAACATTTGATTTTGAACTGGCCCTCAATAGGCAGTTATTCGCATAAAACACATACGACACACACATACGTATATAGACACACATTTATTTAGTACTTTTACGTGATTTGTATTTTTGTATTATTTATTGTTTGTGTGTTTGTCCTGTGCTTTTCAGGCTCGTATGTGGACTACACGTGTACCAGCAACAAGAACGACATCAACATGGAGCACACCAACTCCCCCGGCAGCAATGACACCATCAAGTTCCCCTACAGACCAAAGGTACCACGCCACCCGTCCCGAGGGCAAACCTTCCTCAAACGTCCCGTGCTTCTCTACCTTCCAGGTGGATCCCAACCGGCCTGGACAACCTCTGTCCCGAGGAGGAAGTGTGGAGAGTCTTTCCATTAAGCGACTGAGTTCTGATCTCTCCGAGCTGGATCAGAGATTTGCTCCTGCAGGTAACGCCCACTTTCCACTTTAATACCCAGAATCCCCTCGGAAGAGGATTGTTTTTGCCCAACTGCCTCCATTATTCCTGCACATGACCTGGGTTGCTCGTGAAGAACGTCTGTCCCTATCACGTGTCCCATCACGCTCCATCCTGTAGAACGTTCCAGATGTTCCTCCTGCTGGCAGTGCTGCATGGACGTCTCTCGTTCCGGCCGCTCTTTCCACGCCGCTGGCATGTCGGGTTGTTGTTGTTCGCCTACTTCCTGTTAACCGTGTGTACTAGGGCTGCACGAAGACGGACAAATTATGTTTTTTTTCTGATGATAATGTTTATTTGACGTTGTTCGTTTTCTTTGTTGGGAACTTTAGCTCTATTTGCACTTTCTTTATCTATATAACGTTTTCATATGAAGGACGAACACAAAACGTGTTTTGAATATAACAAACATAGTCAACAAAAAAAAAGCATAATGGTAACATAAACAAGCTAGTAAAATGGGAATAAAACTTAAATGTACTTTGTAAAGGTACTTTACAAATAATGAATAAAAAAATATAACTTTGAAAGTAAATTTGCAGCTGTACATACTATTGTACATGAATGTAAATCATCACAGCAACAAGTTTTTTTTAACTTTATATCCATATAACGTTTTTCAAATGAAGACGACAAACACAAAATGTCTTTTGAATATAACAAAAATAGTCACATAATATATAACAAAAAAACCACATCATTGTAAAAAATCAAGCCAGTAAAATTGGAATAAAACTTAAAGATAAAAATAAACTTAAAAATAAACTTTAAAAGTAGCTTTATACTATTGTACATGAAGGTCAGCAGTGACTGCACAATCACTTTACTCAACAGATCATGAATGAGACGTTTATTGCTAGAACTTTCTACAAACTGAAACGATCATTACCACAACTTTTAATTTATTTTTTTATAAATCATTTTTTTTGTTGCCAGAAATCGCTTTTCATTGTCGCAGACTGTCCAGATGCGAAACAAACAGGACAATGAGTCAATTTAGCAATGACTATGAGCGTGAGCAGGTCGATAGGCGACAATGGCTAGGAAAACAAAACTCCTTTATAAATCAAAGATGCTCCAATATTATTATTGCGACAACAAAACCGTGCAGCCCTATGGCGTAGATGTTAGTGTGCGCAGGTGCTGCATGCTGGAGCTTTGTGTCCTGCGCTTTGTCTGCATGTGTGTGTACGTGGCTACATGCGCGTGTCTGTATGTGTGTTTTCGCAGCACGGCCACAATATAAGCCAGGTCACCGTAAAACGGCGTCACACGGCACCATTCTGGACATTCCCAAGATCATCGTCACAGGTACCGGGAGTCGAGGCGCTCCCTCATCGGCGTTACTCCAGGCTCTCCATTGATTTATACAAATTCATTTATTTAATAAAGCAAAAACACGTTTGTTTTATTTTATTTCTCTTTCTTTGTTCTTCTGGCTGATGGTTTTTTTTTCTTAATAAATTAATAAGTAAAACATTCGCCAACTTCTCAAATCTTATTATTCGTTATTAATCATTTTGTTGCCAAACAACATCAGCCACATTCTCTAATCTTATGTTTCTTTAATAATAATTGTATTGTTACAAAACAAAAACATCAGCCACCTTCTCTAATCTTATTGTTCTTTTATTAATGATCTTATTGTTCCAAAACAAAAACATCAGCCAACTTATCTAATTGTATTTTTTTTTATTAATGATCTTATTGTTTCAGAAAAGCATCGGTCATCTTCTCTAATCATAATATTTTTAATTATTAATCCATTTGTTGTTAAACTGAAACATTAGCCACCTTATCTAGTCTTATTATTTTTTATTAACTATTGTATTGTTACAAAACAAAAACATCAGCCACCTTCTCTAATCATATAGTTTTTTTTATTAATAATCTTATTGTTGCAAAAATGCATCAGCCATCTTCTATAATCGTATTATGTTTTATTGATAATTTTACTGTTACAAGAAACCATCAGCCATCTTCTCTAATCTTAATATTTTTTCATTAATAATTAATAATCCGCTTGTTGCAAAACAAAAGCATCAGCCACCTTCTCAAATCTTTTTATACCTTATTAACAATTTTATAATTACAAAACAAAAACATCAGCCTCCTTCTCTACTCGTATTTATTTTTTAGTAGTAATATTGTTGGGGGGAAAAAAAGCATCAGCCTTCTTCTCTACTCGTATTATTCTTTTAATAATCTTATTGTTGCAAAAACATCAGCCGCCTTCTATAACCTTATGTATTATTATCTTATTGTCTTATAGCTGATTTATTCAACAATATTTGATAAAAGATACTGTTGAAATTTGAACACAAACCACATTTTAGTTTTAGTTCTATGACTGATAGAGTTAATCAGTCATATTTTCCGTTAAAAAGAAACAAGTGATGTCCTTGTGATTCTCTTGTTTCATTGTTTTCCATTGAGTTTTGACTGAGAAGGGCTTTTGGAGTAACGCCCGTCCGAGTCTCCTCTTCCTCTCTCCCGCTCCCGTCTCTGTGTTGTCTCGTGGGATTGGATCTGTAGGCCGTGATTTACAGACCCTCCGTCCTCTTCCTCCCCTCTGGCCACACGTGAAGGCTCCTCGCTTAACATCTTCAGGAGGGTTTTCTAGGAGATGACGTGTCTCTCCGTACACTCTCTTTCACCTCGTTTCGGCTCTTCTGCAGAAAACACGTCGCCAACGCTTTGCCTTTTCCTCTTCCTCCCCGTGCACTCACGTGATTGGTGGGAACAGAGTTAATCTGCATCATAGTGCAAGACCATCACTATTACTCATCATTCGATCCCACTCACTCATTATCATCATTCTTCATAAAAGCACAGGAAATGGACGCGGAAATTGTTGGAGGAAATGGTTCACGACTTTAATTGGGAATGTCTGTGAAGAGTTAATCTCGCACTTAACCGCTCGATTTCAATGAGTGGGTTATTAAAAACGGCATGAACTGGTAATAAATGCTGAATAGTCACACACATTCCATATATTTGTTTTGTTTATTGCCAGGGATTATTGTCAGATATATTTTATTTAGATTATTGTTAGATTGTTATATCAGCAGTCAGTGTTTGGTGATGGAATGTCACAGATCAATTTTGACACGTTTCTGCCCATTTTTTTTTTTTTGTAGAATTTAATTCCGTAAGTCTTTCCTCTAAACAGCTTTCAGCACTCTGTCTGTTTGCTCCTTGATTTAGGATAAAATGTTTGTTCTAGGATTAATTTTTCATCGCAAAAGATTTGTTTTGTGTTTTGTGCACTGATTCCAGATCAGTCAGATTGTTTCCGGCAACTGTTGTTCTGATGAATGTGATTGTGGTGCTTGTGTTCCCAGGCGTCTTTTTTTTTTTTTTTTTTTATTCGTTCCCACATTCTTTTTTTTTTTTTTTTTATCCCAAATAACCAGACTATTTGGCTTACATTATAGGATTTCTTTTTGGAGTGTAGAATTTGGCCTGATTAAGTGGCTGATCCAATTAGCTAGAATCTAGTGTCTTTACATCTATGTATTTTTATAGAAAGACACACTTTTTAGACGTTGCTAATATTCGCAGGGTGCTTTTATTTATGTAAATAAGGTATATTATACAAAATATAAAAAGAAAAAGGACAACCAATAGGCAACAGGTAAGCGCGCACCAATCTACAATTTCTATATAAATCAATCTCGTCAATTAATTTTTGTAATAACTGGTCACATCAGGTCTATGAATAATCTTTGCTGCACGTGGTAATTAACTCCCGGTCATCTTTCTATAATTATCACTTTCAACTTCTGCGTTTACTCGGCCCGATTCTGTTTCCATGTTGTTTGATTAGATTCCCTCTTCCGTAGACTTGATTGTGACACGGCTCCTATCACGCTTGAAAACAAAAGTCACAGCAGCGCGATACGAGCCGTCCAATCAGAGCCGCGTGGGTGTGGTCTGCTGTTTTAGGTTTGCGATGGAACCCAGCAGCTGTCTGAGTGTCACTTCCCTCTTCCTCCGGACCCGGACTGAACCCGCACTCATCCTCTTCTTCTTCTTCTTCTTCTCTCTCTGTCTTCCACAGCAACATGTGAGCATCACAGACGCAAATCAGTGCAGGACCTTCCTGGCTCAGAGTCCACCCAGGTGTGTCCGTCTGTCCATCCATTTATATTTTACTGTTGTGTTTTTTTTTCTATTACAGTATCTCTGTTACGTCTCTATCTTTTAATTATTCTCTTCTTTTCTTTCTAAATATGTCTTTGTGCCCGTCTTCTTCTGTCTATCTTTCAGTATTAGTCTGTATCTGTGTATTTGTCTATTTATATTTCTCTATTGTATTATAATATCTGTGTATTTATACCTCTCTTTTTTCGGCTCTTATCTTTCTGTCTGTATCGCTTTCTTTTATCTATGGAACTGTTTTTTTTTTTTTTT
>MU204239.1:252855-290355 GCA_017309775.1 Paedocypris sp. Pulau Singkep
TCTCCATCTGTGTTGTCTGTCTCTCACTCTCCATCTGTGTTGTCTGTCTCTCACTCTCCATCTGTGTTGTCTGTCTCTCACTCTCTCCATCTGTGTTGTCTGTCTCTCTCCATCTGTGTTGTCTGTCTCTCACTCTCTCCATCTGTGTTGTCTGTCACTCTGCATCTGTGTTGTCTGTCTCTCTCCATCTGTGTTGTCTGTCTCTCACTCTCACCATCTTTGTTGTCCGTCTCTCTCCATCTGTGTTGTCTCTCACTCTCTCTCTTTTTCTTTCTCTCTCATATCTTTGTTGTCCGTCTCTCTCCATCTGTATTGTCTGTCTCTCTCTGTCTCATCTGCTCATAAAGCTCATCTGTGTTGTATGTCTCTCTCTCTCTCATTTGTCTTGTCTGTCTCACACTCTCCATTGATATTGTCTGCCTGTCGCTTTCATCTGTTGTCTGTCTCTCACTCTCTCCATCTCCATTGTCTATCTGTCTGTTTCTCTCGCTGTCTCTCTTTTGTCTGTCTGTCTATCTGTCTCTCGCTCTCATTCGTGTTGTCTGTCTGTCTTTTGTTCTCTCTCATCTGTGTCTTGTCGCTGTCTTTTTCTCTCCTCGTGAACTGTCTTGTGCTTTTCTCTCTCTCTCTCTGTCTGTCTGTCTGTCTGTGGTCGGCCTTGTTTTGGCGTGTGGTTGAAACACACATGGCGACTGTACCGTGGCTTCCTGCTCAGGAAATTCACCAGAACCTGTCTATCTTTCATTTCTTCGAACGCCGTCACATGACGCTCTTCTATCAATTCGTGGTTTGCCTCGACGCGTTTCCTTCACAAACACAGCGCGGATTTGCCGAGTAATTAAGCAATGAAATATCGGTAATTGCACGTGTGTTCCTCACACATTTATTTATTTAGGAATCCGATTTCCCACGTTGACCAACAGTGACCCTATATTTACAATAGGAAAATATGGACAATATTGAGCAAAAGACATTTCAAAACTATAACTAGGAAATAAAGCCACAATGCATTTTATTTTTACCATTATGTGCATTTATATTTTCCTACGTTAAGTTTCAAATTCACCATGACCTTTGACCTGCTGCCCTTGGCTACGTATTAACGCTAGAGCTGCTCTCATGATTATATGAAGCTGTTCTTCATAATTCTCAAAAGTAACGCGATGTCTCAGAAGTAAAAGATGTAAAGCAATTGTTTTACGATCGGAAAATATAAGAAATATTAAGCAAAGGAGATTTTCTTTGATCTTTTCCTACATTTAGATGTTTCGAATTCTGCATGACCTTTGACCTGCTGCTCTCGGCTATGTATTAGACATCTTGAGCTGTTCTCATAATTCTATCCGGTCTTTAACAAAACAGGTTTTGTAACTGGGAACCTGAAATTATCTTCACACATTTCTCTCCAACGCGGTGCGAACGTCATCCAGGTTTCGTCAGTCACTGATAAACGTGGTTAAACATGCGCCTTTTGAGGCCATAAAGCGGCGTTATCGCTGGGCTAAAGTGTCGTTGCTTAACTAGATCACTTTTAACATGCGACGGATCTGGAAACCCGAGCTCAGGCGCGGACACCCACGCTTTACCTCAGCCGAGCTGCGAGCGTGGAGATGTTCTGCAGACTGAGAGCTTTCAAATCACTGTAGGACACGTGAACACAAAGCATTTATGTAAGTCATCGTAAGGTAAAATTCCGGAAATGTCATGTGAAACCGTGTAGAGAAACTGTTCACGCAACACTTTAGAAACTTGGTACTCGGTAAATTAACGACCGAAAAAAGCAATGACGCAAATGACAATATCAGAAATTATGTGATTTAAAAAAAAAAGGTCTGACATATTAATACAAAAGTCCCAGATTCTTTATGCATAGTGAAATGTAAAAAAATATATAAACCACAATAAAAAAACAAGTTCAACACAATTTCCGAAAAATGTGTTAAACAAATCCTAGAGCCTAAACAAAACTAAATACAACATTTTGAAAAAATTAATAAATAAAAAATAAAACTTTAACAACTATAAACAAAATCCAATTAATAAACACATTTTCAAAGTCGCTTCTCTTTTTTTTCGTTTGCAAAAGTTTTTTTAAGCAAAATAAGTTATAAAATAAGGTATAAAATTTTTAGAACATTTTACTTTTTTCCACAAACTAAGCAAAAATACAGCAGTCTACAGTATTTATTTAATATCCAGAAACACAAAAGAATGCACACAAAAATGCTACAAATGACAATTTATGAAACATTTTCAAAAAAAATTCCAAGAGCTGTCCAAAACATTCCACAAACTACGTACACGAAAATTCCACAAGGTGTAAATAAAACATCGTCCCGTGTTTATATTAGTGAATTATTCATATAGAACTTGTCATTTTAAGAGGGAATGGAGCTGAACATCTGTATTTTTTTTTACTCCCGGTTGTTTGTCTCTCCCAGACGGTGTGTGTGTGTGTGTGTGTGTGTGTGTGTGGTGAAAGTGAAGGAGGAGTGTTACCTGTCCTTCAGGTAACCCGAGCTGATGTTAGTATCTGTGCGGTTAGAATGTTCCCTCGGGCTCTTCTCTTCATTGGGCTTGAACTCCCACGTCGGCCTGATGTGTGTGTGTGTGTGTGTGTGCTACAGTGCTGCGTCACACCTCGACTGTACAGTATATATATATATATATATATATTGAGGTGATGCGCTGCGGTCTGTAATGACTCATCACGTGTGACCTGGTTCTGACTCACTCCTAGCAGCATCAGCACCGCTTTCATGCAGTTTTATGTTTTACACTTTAAATACAAATAGACGGTGCTTATTACTATATATGCATTACATGTGTAGCTATGAGAAGTTATTTGCAATTATTGGCATACTTCAATAATTGTTGATTTTTACAAGCCAATGTTTCAATGAATATTTCTCAATTTAATTCCCAATTATTTATTTATATATACACATATACTGTATATAAATACACAGTGTATATATATGTACACACACACACACACACACACACACACACACACACTTTTTCTCTATATAAATATATACCTACAGTTTTAGGATATATTCATATATACTAATATTTAAATTAGTAAATATATATGAAATATATGCCGTGCACACATTTATTTGTACAATTTACCTATAGTTTATATATATATATATATATATATATATAGTATATATATATATAGTATATATATACATACGTATATAACTAGCCAATTTATTCTTACACAATACAGATATACAGTGCATATAAACCCTAAATGAGAAGTTATGCGCAATTTTTGACATTATTTAATAATTATAGATTTTTACGTGACAATAATTCAATGAGTATTTCACAATTAAATTCCTAATGAACCTTGAAGGTATAAATATACACACATTTGTTCTATATACCAATAGTTTATTAATTATACTCATATAAAGAATTTACGTACAATATATGTACAGTACTATGCATTATGTGATAAGTGAAGCCTGTTATATGCAAAAGGGTATGTACTGTAATAGTATCCTTATATTAGTAGGATTTGTAATAAACAGGCAAGTGATGAAGTGTTGTTGATCTATTCTATGTGGTCAAAATCGGTGACAGGGATACGGGTAAAATAAAAATAAATGCTTCATTCAAATAATGTAAAATCTGCATCTGACTGAAGTGCTTCACGACTTCATCTGATTATCAAGACATATTTTATCAAGACTTATTAACATAGCTATAGTGAATATATTCACAAATATTTAAATAAAACATACGCATACGTTGTACATGCGCAAATGCTGTATTAAAATTTTATCCGCAGTTCTGATATGCATCCATCTTTTAACAGCTTTTCCATTTCTGGGTCACGGGGACACAACCCGAATCTGAGTCTAAACTTGGGACACGCCCTTATTTGATGCCGACCAAACACAGAGCAGGACTTTCACACTGGCAATTTTCCAACTGTGGTGGTGGGGGCGGAGACCCAGAGGAAACCCACGCTAGCGGGTCTCGAACTCCAACCACTACACCACCTTAGTTCTGATAGACATCATAAACAGCGAGATGAATCCAGAGAAGGACATTTCTCCGAGCAGACGCTGTGCGTGTTAGTACTCGCATGTTTCAACCGAGATGCGATCAGAGTAGCGCCTTCCTCAGACTCTACTCGCGCTTCAGATACGTGTTGAGGAGGTAGTTACAGAGCCGCAGATCTCAGGCTCTGACGGAGAAGTGCAAAGTCTGTGTGCTGTCGCTCTCTATCTGTCGCGAATCAGAAGCTCTGTGGCCCTAAATCACTGAAGAGTCAGCGGGTGCAGGAGGAACTCTTCACCTCACTCACCTGAGGAGTCTAGGAGTACTGTGGGAATACATAGAATGACATGCAGTGTGTATTTAGTGTGTGAGGGTGAGGTTATGTGGGGTCCCCAGAAGTCAACTTTATTCATCATTAGTATTGTTAGAACGCCACAATTTTTCATGAAAAATGGTGTGTGTGAGCGTGATGTTTTGTGGGGACTCCAAAGACCAGGTTTATTCCTGATAAATTTATTAGCACTTTACATTTTTTTCACTGGGCCAAAAACTGCTAGTTGTGTAACGTTTGTGTGTGTGTGTGTGTGTGTGTGTGTGTGTGTGTGTGTGTGTGTGTGAGAGAGAGAGTGTGATGTTATGTGGAGACTCCAAACACCAGGTTTATTCTTGATAAATATATTAGCACTTTACATTTTTTCACACTGCTAGTTGTGTGTGAGGATGATGTTTTGTGGGGTCCCCAGAGGTCAGCTTTATTCATGATCATTAGTATTGTTAGCACGTCACATTTTTTCATAGGGATAGCCAAAATGTTGTGTGTGTGAGCGTGTTGTTTCGTGGGGACTCCAAAGAACAGGTTTACTCTTGATAAATTCATTAGCACTTTAAATTTTTTTTACTGGGCCAAAAACTGCTAGTTGTGTAACGTTTGTGTGTGTGTGTGTGTGTGTGTGTGTGTGTGTGTGTGTGTGTGTGTGTGTATGAAGGTGAGGTTATGTGGGGTCCCCAGAGGTCAACTTAATGCATGATCATTAGTATTGTTAGCATGTCACATTTTTTCATAGGCCTTCCGAAAATGTTGTGTGTGTGTGAACAAGTGAGTGTGATAAAGAAAAAGATTGAGTGTGCAATAATGTGTGCATGTGTATGTGTGTACTTGTGAGTGTGAGAATGAGTGTGTGTATTAATGATGGTGTGTGTCTTGAGTAATTGAGCTTATTAAAGTGTGTGTGTGTGTGTGTGTGTGTGTGAATGGGTTTCTGTGATTGAACTCCCACGTCGGCCTGGTGTGTGTGTGTGCAGTCAGTGAGTATGCTAATTTGTGTATACAGGTAATTGAACGTGTGTGTGTGTGGGGGGGGGGGGTAGAGTGAAAGATGGCGTGTCACGTTGATGTTATTTCATACTTTTCTCACGTTCATAATTCCGTCTGATCATGTGCTAAACAGCAAATCCCACAGTGACGCAGGATCGCTGAATTATAACCAAAGAAAAACAAAAGAAGAGTCTGTGGAGACAAGATAATTCATAATTACACACAAGCCCCCTGTGGGAATAATTCTACATTAGAAGCGGATCTCGTACACACCGTGACTGCGGTTTTGCAGCTTAAACATCAAGGAATTTGCTATTTGGAAAAAATGTGAAAAACGGTAATTTACTGACGTGAATTACCACAATCCTACTGTAAAACTATGATTCACACAAATTGTTTTTCATTTACAGCATATTACTGCCATTTCTTTTTAGATATTGCACAAAAGTCAAGGTAACAAGTTTTCCAGTAATACATGTTGAAAAAACAAACAAACAAACAAACAGCAACTTATTGTAATGCAATTAAACTGTATTTTGCTGTAAAATACTCAAATAAATGTAAGGGCTTTTTTTACAGAATACATTCAGTAGTGATTTAAAAACTCAGCATCGAGTTAGATAAAGGACTAGGCTGAGTAATCGGCAGACTGGTTTATGTTAAGGACTCGGCAGACAAGTTTAGGTTAAGGACTTAGTAGATGACTTTAGGTAAAGGATTCGGTAGACAAATTTAGGTCAACGATTCGTCAGACGAGTTTGGGTTAGAGATTCGGCAGACTGGTTTAAGTTAAAGACTCTGTATAGGTTAGACGAGTTTAAATTAAGGATATGGCAGACGGGTTTATAAGTTAAGGACTCTGTAGACAGGTGTAGGTTAGACGAGTTTAAGTTGAGGATTTGGGAAGACGGGTTTTGGTTAAGGACTTGGTTTACCAGTTTAGGTTAAGGACTCAGCAGACTGGTTTAAGTTAAGGACCATGTGTAGGTTATATGAGTTTAAGTTGAGGATTTGGGAAGATGGGTTTAGGTTGAGGACTTGGTTTACCAGTTTAGGTTACAGACTCAGCAGACTGGTTTAAATTAAGGACTCGGGTGTAGGTTAGACGAGTTTAAATTAAGGATATGGCAGACGGGTTTATAAGTTAAGGACTCTGTAGACAGGTGTAGGTTATATGAGTTTAAGTTGAGGATTAGGGAAGATGGGTTTAGGTTGAGGACTTGGTTTACCAGTTTAGGTTACAGACTCAGCAGACTGGTTTAAATTAAGGACTCGGGTGTAGGTTAGACGAGTTTAAATTAAGGATATGGCAGACGGGTTTATAGGTTAAGGACTTGGCTGACGAGTTTAGTTTAAGGTTTTGGCAGACGAGTTTATTGATTAAAGTGAGTTTAATCAAGAGGGAAAAGGAAACAAAGTATTTGCGGTTGCTAATTCAATAATTTTCATTTTAGAAATGCAGTGATTTCAGACATGAGTGCAATATGACTTTTAAAATATGATGATAAAAAGTTTTCTATATGGTCATCGGAGGTAATGTAAAAAAAAACCTTGTCTAATAGAGAACAATATAGTACATTTTTAAAAATAGTACAAATAAAAATTGTACTATTTTAAAATTTGTACTTGCTGTTACCAAAACAATTATTACAATTAACACATTATATTCATTATGTAAAAAAAAAACTCTGCAAATTAAACAGTTTGCTTTGTTGAAATGCAAAATAAAACTTTTTTTTCAGAGTGAAGTAAAGTAAAGTAAAGTAAAGTAAAGTAAAGTAAAGTAAAGTAAAGTAAAGTAAAGTAAAGTAAAGTAAAGTAAAGTAAAGTAAAGTAAAGTAAAGTAAAGTAAAGTAAAGTAAAGTAAAGTAAAGTAAAGTAAAGTGTTACGCCACACACTCAGCAAACAAAACGTTAATGAATCAAGGCAGCTGATAAACGAGTTACCACCTTGACAGGAATGTATAATAACAGCAATCTTCATTTTTTTTTATTAAAAGTTCATAAAAACGAATCATGTTTCAGACGCAGGTGACGGCAAACGACACATTCCACTCGTGTTGCTGCTGCGCGTGCGACAGCGGGGAATCTCAGCTCGTGCAGTAACCGTCCCCGCCGCTGGGGGCAGCAGCGCAATGCGCAGCCGCGAGATTGTGAATGAGGGGACGGCATGACGTCAGTGCGCGAATGTCAACAATGTAGCGACTGAGAGAGAGTAGGCGTTTCATTCGAGTGTAACAAACAGAGGAGACGGAGCCGCACGCTGCAGATTGCGCACACTTTACTCACCCTCTACGCCGAAACCCCGCGTGATCTCCCAGCAGCCCGGGCGCTTTAGGAGTCTGCGAGGAAGTCATCATGTGAGAGGAGGGGGAGAGGGAAAAAAAAATACAAAACATGTGCTAAACGGACAAAAGGGCTGGAGCGAACGGAAATAAACGAGTCTGAAGGTGAGTCGCACGCTTGTTTGTGATCATGAAGGATGCGCTGCCCACCCTCCTCATCCTCATCTACCCCGGGGCTTTGTGCTCACCACGCGGGGGGATCTGAACCGCGTGCCCGGCGAGGTTGACGCGCGCACGGCAGCGCATCCTGTGGTGGAGCTGTTGTGTGTGTGTGTTTGTTAGCGGTGGGATGCGCTGCGTTTCCCGGGGAGGAGGAAGAGGGGGGTCGGGCATGGCTTGTTTTCGTTTTAAAGAAAAGAAGTTGTCACTCGGCCGATCATAACAACGCCGGAGACCCCCAGTGTGTGTGTGTTTGTGTGTGTGATTCCCGCCTCCCCGTTTCTTCCGGTTGAAAGAGCAACTCGTAGATTTGTTGTTGTGTTTTTTTTTACTACGTTATTCCCGGTTTTCCCCCGTGCGCGTGAATCCGAACGTGCGTGGCTCGTGGAGCGTGACGCGTGCTGCTGCTGCTGGCTTTGTTCCGCCACACACTCGCATTAATCCGCAGAAAATCAGCAGAATATTTGCTGTGTAAGGGGAGCGAGCGGGCGAGCGAGGGACGCGGGGCCGTTTGAGTCCGCGCGCTGGAATTCTGCATTCCCGGTTTTCCCGTTGATGGGATGCAGGTGTTTCGCGTTAACAAGTTCGGTACCGCGGTGAAAAAAAAAAAACACCGACCGTGAACCGCCACAACCTGCTGACGTGGATCCACCGCGGGATTAGTTATTCCGAGGCTGATGAGTAGTCACAAACAGTCGGATTTTCCCCTATAAATAAGTATTTTTGCTTTTTCTGTTTTTCAAATGTCGTTTTATTTACTGCTTAACACTAGTATTATTTTTGCTATTTAGTTTTCATACATCCAAAACAACGTGCATAGTGATGACGTGCACATAATCTCCGTTGCCTAAATTAAAAACCGTGTTATTGTTGTCATCACAACCGACGCGATTTTGATGACCCCGCGCAAATATGATCAATATGGCGTTCTAATCTTTTCTTCTTCTTCTTCTCCTTCTACGTCATCGTCTATGCGTGGAGATTTGATTTCGCTCCGTTTATGACAGCGCGAGTCGTTGAACTATGTGATTGATGAATAATTTGCCGCACATCCGTGAGTTGACAAACGTGTAAATGAATCGAGGTGATGCAGCAGTTTAGGCTGCGCGTGCATTCCTTTGTCTGCAGTGTTATCGAACCGCGCGCCAGCGTCATGTTCCCGCCTCACACACGCGCTAAATGATCGAAAATAAAAGTAGTGCACGTAAAGCTCCCAGTGATGAGTTTGTTCTCATTAGACAAACCCATATTAATCCGTGCACGATCACATTACTGTAAACTAAACCAGTCTGAATGACATGTGTTGTAAAAAAAAAAAATGCACGTGCGTTGCAGAAATAATTCCATTGTTACTCACGTGGTCAGACTTGAATGAAAACGCACTCAAATGTGGTGATAAAAGTGACAATAAAGGTGATTTGATTTGAGATGTCGGAATAACAGAAATTAATTTGGGTTTTTGTGACAGCTCGAGGAAAGGAAAGTAAAGTAATCAGATAGGGTTCAAACTTGAAACAGTTGACTGCACTTGTCCAGTCAGATCTACAGACCGGAGCAGTGGCCAGTCTCAAGATGTGGTTGTAGTCCCTGCTGGTTCTGGATTCAAACCTGTGATTCTTTGGTTGCAAGCTTGGCGTTTGTCCTCAGCTGCCTTTTATGCCTTATGCAACAACATTATGGTCATACCCGATGTAATTGCGATTTAAAACAAGTTAGGAACATAAGTGAAGAGCTTGTCAGTGAAAAGCTGTTCATTAGGAACTCCATGACAGTTCATTTCACTAGCCCCTTTTGAAGCATACATGCGCAAATTGCCGGTAAAGTGGCGCCATGCAGTCATGTGTGAACAGACAAATGCCGGAAAATTCATTCCGGAAATTTGCCGGCAAGGGTAGGAAGGAAGTTTGCTGGAATTAGCGCGCAGAAGTTCACAGGTGCAGCTGTTTAAAAGTGTCGCCAGTTAATGATTTCAAAACGCTGTGTGAATGGTGTTTTACCTGGAAAATGCCGGTGTTCTATAATATTTTCCTACCAGGGGAATTTCCTACATCACACTATGCGCATGCACATTAAAAATACGTACACTTGTGCAATGACGGTAATTATTTTAATATTCTTTATGCGATTAAATATATATTTATTATATAGCAATTAAGATCATTCATAAGAACGTTAAACACCTTGATAACACGTGATTTTCTGGATATATCTCCTGCAAAAGTCGCCGAGCAGGAAATATCTTTTCCGTCATGCAAATTGTACGTTTAGTGAACATTCGTTGAAAATGTTAAACTGAAAGATGTAATTGTAAAACGCGCATAAGAAATGAACCTGTGTATAAAAATGTAGGAAATTCCCCCGTGTAGGAAAGTGTTTTAGAACACCAGAATGACAGTGCTTGTGTGAACAGTCTTCACCCGGTAATGTTTTTTTTCGGTAAATTTTCGGCATCACTGTGTGAAAGTAGCAACTCATTCCCATCATTGAACAACTCATTACGTAGATGCTTTGCAATAGCTTTCTATATGTTGCAAGTCTTCCTTCCAATATCATTCTACACAAACGACATAATAGCTGTAATTTCCCCTCGTTTGTTTCTTTTAATCCCAGACGGTTTTACAGCCGTTTTTCAGCTCGTGAGTCACAAACCCGACAGGTTGATACACCGACCAACTGGCTGATGGGAAAGAGCATCTGATTAACACAATCTCATTAATCCCTAATGATGGATTTGGAATTAACCGTAAATGCCCTTTGTGATTCATAAAAGTCGACACGATGTTCTCGAAATTGTCTGCGGGTTTCTTCTCTCTTTGGCTGAGCTAGTCGAGCTCTTTGTGAGACGAAGAGCCTTGGGTATGAAAGCATGTTCCCATCGCCGTCCCACGTCAGCACTGAGGCATGTTGACCGAGTTCCAAGAAGAAAAAGTCAAGACGGAGAGAGCCGAGGCATTTAAGTTCAAACTGCGTTTTTTCTTCCCTGCACTAACATGGTATTTTGGGCTCAACGGAGCGATTGGCTTTATCCGCCACCGCGTGGAATGTGACAAAGCTTTCTCTGTTGTGCCCCAAAGAGCCTGGAACGCCGGTGGAAATCTTTCCGTTTGTGCCAAACGGGCAAATCTTCCCGCTTGCCGGGGGCGGAGTCCCGGGACTGTTTTGGTTGGGGATTCTTCGGGATTGCCCATCTAAACACCACGTCTCCACTTTCCGTACGAGAACACTTTTTCCTGATCTTCTCTTCTGAATGCTTCGTGATTTATGGCGTGTACTGTCGGTTTTAATTTTTAAAACAGTTGCACATAAGAAAATGACACACTGGAGCTTTTTGTCAGGTGGGTGTGTGGATGAACGAATGTATTTGCACGGATGGATGGATAGATGGATAAATGGAGAGGTGTGTTGATAGATGGATAGACACACAGACATATGGATTCATTGGTGGATAGACCGTCAGGTTTGAATTGTATTCATTAAACTTAAAATTGATTCAACTTCTTTAAGTAAACAAGTCTCTAAACAAGTTAATACGTTTATGTTAATTAGATGGTCAGTCAGATAGATTAGTCAATCGATCAACAGACATACAAGTAGATAGACAGACAGACAGACAGACATACAGTTGGATGAATGGATAGATAGACAGTCAACTGGATAGATGAATATACAGACAGACAGTCAGATAGAATGTATGAATGGATAGATAGATTAATTGATTGATTGGTAGTTAGTCAAATGTATAGACAATCAGGTAGATGGATGATACATATATAGACACATATATAGACAGTCGGGTGAGTTGATGGATGGATGGATAGATAGATAGATAGATAGATAGATAGATAGATAGATAAATGGCTTAAAAGATAGACAGTCTGATAGAAGGATGTATGAATAGGTAGATGGTCGGATAGATAGATAGACAGACAGACAGATAGATATATAGATAGATAGATAGACAATAAGATAGACAGTCGGATAGATAGATAGATAGATAGATAGATAGGTAGAAGGGTGTATGAATAGGTACAGTCAGAGAGATAGATGGATAGATAGATAGATAGAAGGACGTATGAATAGGTAGACCGTCAGATAGACAGATGGATAGACAGTCAAACGCATGGCTAGAAGGAAAGAAAACCGATTGCACAACAGAAACTGACCCACTGGTCCACATCTGTCGTGAATTGAGCTCCAGTTAAAAACAACACGCGTGAACGAGGAGGAAGTTTACGGCTGGAATAGTGGGAATATGCGACTCAATGGAAGCCCGTAAAACCCACTCCAGGAATTCCACAACAGCAGCGGGCGGAGAGAGAGAGAGAGAGAGAGAGAGAGAGAGAGAGGAACCCACCAAACGGACACAATTAATGTCACCTTTGGGTCATTGCCTTTTAAAGCATCTCTGTGCGGGAGTTCAGACGCTTGAGGGATTTATGCGTAGTTATTAATGGATGACGTGTGTGTGTGTGTGTGTGTGTGCGCTTCCTCTTCGTAAACACTAGCACAGCTGCTGTTTTGATACGGTCCGGCTCTTTCCGATAGTGAGCAGCTCCCGCTCAGCTGCTTTTTATAGTAGTAAAGTGTGTGTGTTTTTTTTTTTTTTGGACTTATTTGGGGTTCAGCGAAGGGTTGAACTCGCGTATAAATAGACACGTGTAGCAGATTCTACATTTTTTACACATTTCTGTTTGATCGTTTTTGTAGATTTTAAATGCAGCAGCGACACGTGTTCCGGTCTGTGGAGCTTTTAGTTCTTCGTTGGTATTGGTTTCATATTCACATTTGTTATCGCCATATGGACTATTCCAGAGAAAAAAAGTAACGGAAATAGTAATGATTACAAACAGTATGAACAATATTAATTAATGTAGACAGACAGACAGACAGGGATTGATGGACAGACAGACAGACGGGCGGACGAATGCATAGATAGATAGATAGATTGATAGATAGATAGATAGACAGACAGATCGATAAATGGATAGAGTTATAAAGACAGACCAACTCTGGACAGACAGACAAACGAATAGATAGATAGATAGATAGAAAGATAGATAGATAGATAGATAGATAGATAGATAGATAGATAGATAGATAGATAGATAGATAGATAGATAGATAGATAGAGTTGGAAAGACAGAGAGATTGACAGATAGACAAACAAACAAATAGACATGAATAGATGGATAGACAGATAGATATACAGATACTTATTCCTAGGAAAATAACATCTTTTAATCAATAAATCACTGCAAAGTCAACTGTAATTTAATGCAATTATTTTACAAAGTAAAAATGTATATACAGTAATAACATTTTTAAGAATACTTTACTATTAAAAAACAAACATTTTTGTCAGACTTTATTGCTTCTTCCATCTGTTTTTTCAGTTTATTTCTTTATCTAAGTGTTATATATTTAAAATTGCCGTTATTCCTATAATAATTCCTTTATCATTCCAGCCGGACGAATGAAATGCAGAAGTCACCAAGACAAA
The DNA here is from genome assembly GCA_017309775.1 of Paedocypris sp. Pulau Singkep. NCBI lineage: Eukaryota > Metazoa > Chordata > Actinopteri > Cypriniformes > Paedocypris > Paedocypris sp. Pulau Singkep. The sequence goes on from MU204239.1 coordinate 266,195, forward strand.
GCTGCTTCCCTCTGGGATTCATTCAGTTCATTTAGTCCTGAAAGAGTCGAGACTGACGAAGTTTGTAGTTCAGTTTTATAGTCATCGTTTTATTTCAGTAGTTTCGGAAGTGATTGTTCACTCACCACATGTACTCGTTTGACTAAGATTGCGTTTCATGAACTGTCATTTTAGTTGAAGCTCCGTCATATCATCACTTGTCTGAGTTCTTGGAGTTGTGGTTTGGCTTTATAATAATAATAATAATAATACGCTATTCATGGTGTGAACCGTCCTTATCTCCTCAGGAATCTAAAGGCATCTCTTTCGGACGAGCTGTGCTGTGTGTGTGTGTGTGTTTGTTTGTTTAGTCGGGTAAATTTGGACCTGTCAGGCTGGCGAGAGTGTTGGCGCTCACAGCTGCTGAGTCACATGGGCATCGCATTCGGAAGAGTCTGATTTAAAAATAAAACCAAACTGTAGCATCCGAGAGTGAAGAACGAGTGAAACTGACGGTGATTGCGGAATTGAACTGTTTGTTCAGTGAAACTGTTGTCTCGGAGGAAGCTGGAGGAGTTTGTGAAACAAAACGGCAGAAAATTGTCTGCAAAGTGAAGCTCATTTTAGTTTTTCTTTCCCGGTAATTCACTGTTTTGTCGTTTGATTGTTAAAACATAATTTTGATGAGTTGCATTTTGAAAATCAGCAAAAAAAAGAAATTTTGAACTTTTAAATCTGCGGTAAAGGATTGGTTTTCTTGTTCATTTTTAAAAGTTTTGGTTTTTTAATTGTATTGAATTGTGAAACTGAATAGCAACAACTAATTAATATAGTCTTTGGTGCGAACATGGCACACATTTTTACAATTTAAATTTAGTTTTTCGTTACATATCAGAATTTTGAAACGAAAGTTTCATCTAGAAAATTCTAGAACCTTTCTCTTTGAAAATCTAAAATGAAAATTAAAAAATTGAAACTCCAATATTTCAATCTGCAGTAAAGTGGTGATTTACTGTTTTTTTTCTCTCATTTTGCAATATATCGTGTATATCGAATTTTTACAAGTTCCATTTTGAAAATCTGCAATAAAGAGAAATTTCAAAATTTTAAATCTGCAGTAAAAGATGTATTGCAATATATTGTGTCGTGAAATAACGACATCACCTTTCATGTTGAAATGTCTTGATTGAGTAAAACCATAAAATTTCAATCTGTGGTGAAGCAGAATTTACTGCTTTTTTGCAGACAAATTTCACAACAAACCACGGGAATTTCCCAAACAAAAGCAGTTTTACCATGAATATTTGCGTTTCGTTAATTTGTGACATTTCTATCCACAATAAAACGTCGGTTGTCTGTACCACAGTCGATATATTGGTGGTGAAATATGATTTATCGTTTTTTTTCCGCAGACAAATGTCGCAACAAACCAAAGGAATATCTTAAAACAAAAGCAGTTTTACCTTAAATATTTGCATTTTTTTAAACTGTGGGTCGTCTGTACCACAGTCGCTCTTTTCCTCCGTCTTTAAATCACATGCTCAGCTCACACACACTTTCATGTAATTAGGTTTTCCTTTTTAGCCTGACATGCATTCCTTCTCTTTTCCCATGTGCCGGACATTCATCCCATTCCTGGCTCCCGCGTGTATAAAGACCAAGTCTCACCAACATCATTTTGTAGACAAAGTGAAGCCTCGGTTCTTATGGGTGCTTGAAATCCTTGAACAGGCATGAATTTCAATCATGTGATTGATTTCAAGGCCTGAAAATGTTTGAATTTGAAATGTAGTGCTTGAAAATGTTTGAAATTTGAATTCTACAGTGGAATCCGGATAAGAGCACGTTCTCTGGACCGGGTTCCGAACTTTGCATCTGTTTCCACTCTGTGTCTGTTTTCACGCGACTTTTGATTCTCCGAGAGTGAGACAGACAGAGAGAAAGACAGATAAATTACCTGAGAGTGTGAATAAACAGGTCGTGATCACTATGATCCAGGTCTGATTAAAAGAGCAGGAAATGGGAAACATCAGCAGCTTTATTGTTGCAGAACCTGTAAGAAATCGTTACAGCGTTTACAAACTAAAACACACTTTGCTAAAAATGGAGACGAATGGCAGATGTCTAATCTCTTACTTTAAATAAGTTATAATACAAATTTTTGCCTATAATGTAAGTATGATGTACTAAAATGTAATGTCCATTTTTTTTTCCACCAATACCACAAAACAATCTCCCCAAAATGTTAGTTTCATTTTGATTGTGTTTGGACATAGTTCATAATATCAATTTTACCACAACTGCTCGAAAAAGATCTTCAAAGTGCTTTAATTTTATCCTTCAGAAAGTGTAAGAGCCCCGTCAAGCCTGTGTGCTGACTCACTAGTTTTAGAATTTTACCATAAAATCCTTTTTGAGGTGTGTGTGGAAATCCGACCGATAGTGCTAAAAAAATAACATTTCAACATTTTGACAAAATCTACCTTGTGTGTAAATGGGAAAAGTGTCAATGGAAAGGATGTGTGTTAAACGTGACGTACGGACAGACGGCGACTGAGTGCACTTCCCTCGCTCTGAAGTGCACTACACAGGGTTTAGTGAGCAAAAGTGGCGTCTTTCAAAGTGAAGAGGGTAATTTTTGCCTTCACGCGCTTCCTACGCATTACGTGAAGAGCGGTTAAAATAAGCGTCTGAAAGATTCACAGTCATAAACATGAATCATGTTCCTCATAGTTTCACACTCTCCATCGTTTCGGAATCATGTGTGATGCGGATAATAACACGGTAATCTGTAGTGTGCGTCTGTAATGTCTGATGTGATCTTCTATATGTTGATTTTACATTTTATTGATATTTTCAGTCAAAAATGTAAATATCTGACTATCAAACATTTTATCCAGCAATATCGATGTGCGTTTTGTTTAAGTTGTGTCACTCTAAAGAATATTGTGAAAATTTAATATTAAAATGTAAAATGTTATTGAACGAGACAGGTCAACTATTTCATTATAATTTCAGTTATTTCACAATACGTTTAGTGCATTTGTATAGAATGTCATCAGAATCATAATCAAAAATAAGATTCTATATCAGATACGATTTTTAAAAGCAACTTTAATATTCTATCAGACTATCACATTTTGTTTCAACTATACATTTTAATTTTGAAAAATAAATATGCATATAGTTTGTAAGTATTTTTACATGCATTTTGTTTTAATTGTTTCAAGATTTAGGGCATCATAAAATAGAAAATAAAACAAGAAAAAATGTATACTGTAATCTAATAAATAATAATATTACTATGATATTATTATTTACATTCAACAATATATTATAAAAAAAAAACATAATATAAAACAACGTGTTACAGTATTGCACAATATCAACATACATTTTGTTTCAATGGAGAAAAAAAAATCATAAAAAACTCTAAATATCCAGATGTTAAAAATTTCAGACAAAACCGATGTGAATTTGTCACATTTTGTCACAATATAGATTATTGTAAAAATCAAACGTCAAGAAAAATATGCTGCATTAGACAATTACAACTTCGTTTTTGTTTGATTGAAATGTTTTAATTGCGTTGTTGCTGTTTCATTGTCGATCAAATTGTTGCTATCAATCCAAAAGCAACAAATAATAACGTGGGTAAAAACGCACAATTGATCTGTATTTTGTGAAACAAACACACAAATATGTCACCAGGGCAGAACAAACACAGAAAACCAGCAATTTCCCGACAAACAATTGCAGCCAGTGAAACGCTTGGATGCAAATATTCCACGCGCACGACACTTAAACGCAATTCGTCAAATGGTGTCAGCGTTCCAGCGCCTCGTCCTTCAACACGAACGCCTTTGATTGTCGTGTGTCTTCGTCTTAAGCCGTCGGTATTCCAGACCAGCTTCTCCAGCGCCGACCAACAGTCAGTCTGTGGCGAATGTGGGCCAGGCGCGTCCCCAGGCTAGCACACACACACACACACACACACACACACACACACACACATACACACACACACATATATAGAACCCTATACGTACCCTTTGTCTTCCTCGCCATCATCCGACAGCGGCGCAGACCACGCTGGCACTGTGAGGGTGGGTACAGATGAGTCATGTGCCGCGCTGTCAATATTGACGTTTAAGTCTAATTTTAGCCGAGCACACACACACACACACACACACACACACACCTCAAGATGGAAAAAGGTTATGAATATTCTTATTTTTTTATATATGATAATATAATTTCTTGTATATGTTATTGAGAATGACACAATGTATCGGCAGGATTATGCTTAGTTAGTTCAATGTAGCAACTTTTCAAATTTTTATTTTTTTTTGCTATTGTTTTTGCAATAACAGCTGTATTATATTATTTATTATTATTTGTAATAGGCTTTTTAGTTATTATTACTTTTATTTAACAATCTATAATAAAATGTGTTTGCTTTTTAATAAGAGAGTGAAAGAAAATCTCTTTTTCTGATTTAATAACTAATGCAATTTTTGCTATAATAAATATTCCGGACAGTTTAAATTTCGATTTCGAATTAATGTCTATTTGAATTTCAATTTTACGTTGCATCATCTTGCTTTTTGCAATATTGCCTGTAATATTTGATATGACATACGATATTAATAATATTATTATATGGTCATGTAATATCTCTCATGACTAATAAGCTCAAATACAGTAAATGTTTCTTTACATTTAGAAAAAGTGAAATGAAATGTTTTTTTGGCCGCTCTATATGTATATAATGGCTGGGATTTTCTCCCCATCCCCCACGTCTGTCAGCGCCGATCGCACGTTGTCGAACACTCACCTGCATATTTCAGCATGTATGAAAAATGAAGCGTGCCCAGGAAAATCTGCCTTTAAATGTTTGATGACGGCTTCACACAACGACGTCCTACGGCCTACGTTTTTTTTTTCTTTCCACGCGCTTCAGAAATGGAGAAAAGCTGGCGTCATTGCCATCTCAGGTGTGATGTCACTTCCTGTTCCTCCAGAGAACTCCGTGTTCCTCGGTGGCTTCATTTTTCAGATTCCTTCTTGGTTTCTGGGCTTTAGGGAAATCGTTCATTCCAAGATTCCCAACGAGCCGTTTCAGCTTTGCTAGCAACTTCCAAAATTCCAAAACACTGTTGGAGGAAATGGGTTCAGGTTCTGACGGTGTCTAACATCATCAGCGTATTCCTGCTAAGATGGTGAGATCATTAGAGAAGAGCAGCAGGGAACGTCTTTCAGCGTTTGGCGGAGGTGGGAATTCCTTCCAGACGGATTTATTTGTGCTTTTCGTTAGATGTCTGGCGTTAGGAACATCTGAACGAGAACAAATAACGCAAACCGTTTCCTGCGCTGACGGACGGACTGGCTTCAAGGACTCGTAGATGTTTGGTTTGACTTTCTAGCCAATCAAACGTGTCTCACGCACTTTATTTTCAAGGGTGAAGCTGGTATGGCAATATATGAAATAATCAATCCAGCAAATTTGTCACGGAACAGCTTTTATGTTCTTTAGACCCAAGTTGAAATATTTTACATTTACATCTCTTACATGTTTTCTTAAACCTGCTTCAATAACATTTTCTTTGGAATTCTGCCAAATAAGATGGAAAAAAGGAAAAATGTGGCAGCAAATTACTGTTTCCTGTCTTGTGTGCTTTGAAGAGTTGCAACATTTTGATTAATACATTAATAATAAATACGTTAATGACTAATGTATTATAATGGTATATTATACGTCCATACGTACATGTACACAGTATTGCATTTAGAATAACTTTGTATTTCTGTCTGTAAATAATATATTCATATATACATAAATAATACATTATCGCTGGTTTTGCAAGATTCTAATGTTTTTATTTGTCCTGTATAAAACATAGACAAGCATAAAATGATGGAACAATGAAACAGGAAAAGCAAGATTTAAATGCAAATTAATTGAACCCAAAGTCAACATTTATACATTGTAACAGTTGTACTTTTCTATGTGCATTTTACACTCAATAAAATTAAACTTTAGTGTAAATATAATAAATTATACATAGTTTCTCTTGCGGCATATAAATATATATGCACACGCACCGTACATGTGTGTATGTGCGTAAATTATCCCATTAATTAAGTTGTAATTTTTTTCGCACTTAATCATCACATAAACATCACATTGATCGCACTGAAATGTTTTACAGTATTCAAAGTCGCGAGCAGGATTTTATCGTCCGCGCGCGGTGAACGAGTGATGGTGTGTGTGTGTGTGAATCAACAACAAGTTTGCCGCGCGTTATTTGTCTCCGCGCATCTGGAGGTGTGCGACTGCGCGTACATCCTGTGAAACTGGCACAGGTGGCGGGGGGGGGGGGTGTCACCACTTCCTGTGTTTAGTGCATGTACAGTAATTCAGTCTTCGCCTGATCGACACCTCTGATTGGACCGACTCTTGCAATATGGCTTTCTTTAATTGGTACCCATGATTCCTCACCCACCGTTGATTTCACTTGTTTTCCCAAATTCCGAGTTCTTTCTACCAGCATCATGACCAGGAACGGTTGTAAATTACGTCTTCGTGAGCTTTTCTGTCGTATGACATGGAAGGAATTAAACACGCCACTTGGCAGAGCGGCGTTTGACGTGCGGAATGCTGCTCAGACTTGCCTGAGGAGAAAAGATTGACGTTGGTGTCAACAGGAGAGAAATTCCGTTTTTTTTTTTAACCCTTGTCTGGTCAGATCTAACAGCGGAGGGTTGTTGAATTATTATTATGAATTATTACTGTTAGAATAGAGTAAAATTCCTTTATTGTCATTGTATCACAGGGTTACAATGAAATTAGTATTGCTACTCTGTTTGGTGCAAAAAGAAAGATGAGATATTGAGTAAAATATACACACTGAATAACCAATATAAATAACTGCAATATTTTAGAATGTTGTGCAATATATAGAAGGCAAGATGCGGTTTAAATAAAACGCAAAATACACGGACACAAGAAAAAAGCAATTGACATATTGGCAAATATAAGTAACCGAATATAAAGAATAAAGAACCGTTAATGTTCAGAACTAATAAAGTGCAGAAGAAAAAGCCTGAAACTATTATGTGTATTGAATATCCGTTGTCATTTTTTTAAGCGTTTGATCATTTTGAAGTTAATTTAATGTATATGTTACTGAGAATGACAGTTTATTTAGTTCAATGTAGCAACTTGTCAAATTCTGTATTTTTTTGTAGATTTGTTTTTGCATTTTTATAATTATGAATTATATTTATTTAATTATTGCTTACAATAAAAATGTATTAGGTTTAAAGAGAGTGAAAAAATCTATTGAAGAATTCTATTTATTTTTACATAAATAATCCAGATTCCAGACAACTTAAATTTTAACTGAAAATGTAGATTCAGGTAATTTTTGATGTTTTAACACGTTGCATCATCTAAGATTCTGCATAATTGCCCAATGCAATAAGCTCATATACTTTTCTTTACGTTAGAACAAGTGAAATGATGGTTTATTTGCGGCTCTATATGTCTATAATCTGTGAGCTGCTGCAGGGACTGAAGTGTTGGTGAGTTGAGTCATGCTCCAGTCGATAGCTGTGACCTTCCCCTGAGGTCAACGGGTTTAAGTGGCCGGGGTCAGCGGGTTCAACACTTGACCAGTCTCATAATGATTGTCTTGGAAGAACACACACACACACACACAAGCTGATTCTGCACTAAAACTGAAGCTGATAGTTGTGCTGTCAATTGCTGAGTGAGTGTGTGTGATGCCCTGGAACTATTGTGTGGGGCGTTTAAGTGATTTTTCTAGTAATTTAACCCAAATTCTCATTTAAATGTCATTTGATTTCAACGTTCTAGCATAATTCAATTTCAGTTTTGTGAAAACATGTTCGACTAATAAAGGTTCAATTATTATTATTATTATTATTATTATACTCAATTTATCAATATTTTTAATTAATCAATATTGTAAAATATAAAGACATTTTTTTTCTAATAAATTAGAAAGTGAATAAATTAATAAAGCAACAGAATGAGAGAGAGATTTTATTCAATGTAAGGTGTGTTACATTTTTTCCCCTTTCCAATTTAATTTAAAAAAATGTTTATAAAAAACTGTTTATTCCAATTGTTTTGTTTAAAGTAGCAAACATTTTGGCCATTTAAATTACTTGTTACATTTCTTAAACGACACAAAATCAATCCCTTTTACCGAAATGCTTTAATAATATTTTTTAGCAGACCAGACATTAATAATTTCAACCAAATTTTTTGTATTTGTTCATCAAATGTTGTGTGATATTATCTTAGCTCATGTCGATAGACCTATTTTGTTACCCTATCTATACAGTATTTATAAACTATTTATATAACACATAACGCACTGGATAAAACGCATGAACCAAAAATAATCCGGAGTTCACAAAACAAAGATTTTAAGACCCACAATGGAGTTTTGAAAATGTTTTTATTCTAGTCTGATACCACAGTAAGCAGGGTGAAATACAGTTATTTACAGTAAAAGGAGCATGACGGCGTCTTACAGAAAGTGTGTGTGTGTGACAGAGGCGGAGCTTGCGTCAGAATAATCACACACACACACACACACATATTCCTCAGGAGGATTTCAGCTGTCAGACCCTCACAAGCCCACCACCCGTCAGCCAAGACAACATGCATCTCAATCAGGAGCCCGTGTCTCCGGCTACACACCAAATCACTGTGTGTTGGTCTGATCGCTCTCCTCAGCAGTTTCCTTGAGGTTTGTGAGCTTTGCTGCAGACACTTTCGTCCTCGTGCTTGGTTCTTGAGTAAATGGACTTTGTTACTTGAGTATTTTTGGGCTACTTTGTGCTTGTAGTGACTGAGTATCAATAATGTTTAATTGAAAATTGTGATAAATTGAACAAAACGTGTAAGCTACTTTTTACTCTTTACTTGACTACATTTGTGATTGATATCTTTACTCTTTACTTCACTGCATTTGAATGGACACTTACAGTTGCTTGTTAGGTTTTGATGTTTGGCATCTTTTTCCACCGTGGTTAATTTCTTGGGCGGACGAGGTGATATCGCCATCTGCAGGATGCTTTTTATGAGTTAAATCGCGTGAATTAGCAGTTGCACTTTTTTGCACATTTGAGTTTGACTGAGACTGACTTTTCGTTCCTTTTTTTTTAATCTATTTTGTTCTGTCATTTTGAAACTTTGAGGGGTTAAATTCATTTTATATTTGGAAAAAAAAGCCTCATAAATAAAGTGTTTCTTGTTTTTCACATTTTTAGCTGCTTTTTGAGCCTAAAAGTAAAATACCCAACTTCTTTTAAAATCGGATACTTTATGACTTTTACTTGTAACTTGCGGAGTAATTTTTACAGTAAGGTGTCCGCACCTTTATTTTCTGGTTTTCAGGTTGTCTCTAGTAATGATTTGGACTCAGGAGTTCAGTCTTTACGAATCGAACCAGATCTCCTCCTCCTTATCTTGTGGTGTGTTTCACTGAGGAAGGTTGTCGTTCTCGGTGGAGAAAACTAGCGGTTAAAACCGTTTCTGCGACGTTCTTGGAGTCTGAAGAGACGGATATCAGGCTTGGTTTTCACCGCTTCCTCTTCAGGTGACAGACGAGTACAACCTGTCTAAATAAATATTAACCCTCCGTGCGGTTGGGAATCCATCCTTCTCGATGTGCTAGACGAGTTGAGTTGGATCTGCTCTGTGTTTTTGAAGGGAAGGATTTGGTGGTTCTGTGAGCTAAAGGCCAGGAACTTTTGAGTCTTGATATATGCAAATATATTTAAATGTGCATGAGTGCATATCTGTTGAGATTTTTTTTCTTTTTCTCCCAAGATCAAATTGCTGAAAAATCATCTATTTAGTTTAAAATGTGTACATGATTTTACATAAAACAAAGCAAATGGAATGAGGGCTTTTTTTTTTTTTTTCATATTCAGTCACTCGATTTGCTTTGTATTTGTTATTAAAGAGTTTAATTGTTGTTTAACGATTATTAGTGTAATTTGACCATTTGTACATTAGTTCATTAAGACTCTGTTTTTTTTACTGGGTAAAAATATGGACATAGACGGATTGCGATTATTAAATGAAAGCAGCAACATTTCTGCTTTTTTATAGTGATTTTATCAGCGTAAAGTCATTATTTCAATGCATGATATAATCAATATGTAATCGTATAAAATTTCAGGTCATACAAAAGCATTTTAGGAAAGAAAAGTAGAAAGAAAGAGGGAGAAAGCGAGAGAGGAGAAAGAAAGAAATGAAAAAAGAGAGAGGAGAAAAAAGAAAGGAAGATAAAGAAATTTCATTTTTTTTTTATTTGGACTGACTTCAGCTTTTATTTTAACAGACACATATTTTCACACAGACACATTTTCAGAACAAAGAAATTAAATCATACAACAAAAAAAATGACAATTAAATCTTACATTGCAAAATTGTTTTTGACGTAAACATTTCATGTTAGCGCTTCAAATAAGTGGAGAACCTTTAATTCCCATACAGAAACTACAGTATGACATACTAGCAATTAATAACTTTATATTATAAAAACAGAAAAACCGTTTGTATAGTTTTGTTAATATTATCAGCAATATTGCGTTTTAATCACATACAGAGCTAAAGTACACGCACCTTGCGTAATTTTATGTTTTTTTCGCAATGTTTAGTGTTTGATTATGTCATCAAGTCGCTAGTTTCCTTTTGTTGATTTATGAGCAATCATCGCAGCACTGAAATTTTGAACACATCGTTTACAAATCACTTTTTAACAACAGCCGCTAAGATCTTCCATATGCGCGCTGGATAAAGCTTAAAACAGATTTGGATTTATGGATAGACGCGCAATTCGACAGAACAAATCGCGCTCATAATTTTCAGCATGAATTCCTGCTAGCTGTAATGCGTTTAGCATCACGTGAAAGCGCCGCGGTTTCATTCGGAGGAATATGGAATCAGATTGGTGCCAAAAGTCTCAAACGTAAATTTCTGAGAAACAAACGAAAATGCTTCACATTTATGTTTGTTTTTAAATTTGATTTTTTGAACTTTGCTTGCAATCTTTACGTTTTCGTTAACAGTGTGTAACTTTTTTTTTTGCGCTTCAGATTTTTTTTTTTGGATTTCTTGTGGGGGCGGCCCTTAATCTGATTGGCTGGTGAGAATGGGATTGACAGATGCATTCACGTGAGAATGTGATTGACTAGAATTGGGGGAGGAGTTTAGTGAGCGCTTTAACACATTTATAATCGGGTCCGTTTGTCTGGACCAACACGCCACCAAACGAAACATTTTATCACTATTTTCAATTAACATTAATAAAAATAATGCATTTTATTTGTAAGCAGCACTGCAAATGCACAGTATTTCGATGTGAACAAACAACCGTGTGTACTATTATTCTGAAGTAGTCCGCCGCCACAAAAATTTAGCATAATTGTGCAATTATAACATTTAAATCACAGTTTGTGTACTAATATAAAAAAGCAGTGAATGTCAAGGTGTACATTCACTGAACTGGTCAAGCAACGGTCAACCACAATCTCACCAGCCAATCAGAGAAGGGCCCCACGTGAAACTTAGGCCAGAAATCTTAATACAACTTAATAAAAAACGAATGAAAAATCTGAAGCACACTAAAAGTTTCAAACGAAAAGGTGAAGATTGCGAGCACAAACTAAAAAAAAACAAACATAATTGCATGCAGAAAAAACGTTTTCATACGTTTCTTCGAAATTTACGTTTGATATTCTTAGCCCTAATCTGATTCTATAGAGGAAGCGTCGCGGCATTGATGAATGTCGGTCCTTTGTGTCCATCCGCAGTTCCTCATCCAAACGTGTTGATATTGTGAGGCGGCGATGTGCCCGGTTCCCAGCGCTCTTTTCTGCGAGTGCTGCATGGGGTGAAGCCAGTGAAAGACGCCATTGTTCATGCGGTGGTGAGGCATGTTGCATGCACTTATAACTCTGAGTGGGTGAAGTTCCCCCATCATGCACCAGGAATGCCTTTGAATGCCTGGATTGTGCTAAAGGAATCGCAGCAGATGCGCGGCTTTCTCTCTATAGCGGGATGACGTCCCCATAATACACCTTTCGCTGGCTTACGAGTTTCGTGCAAGAACTTGGAGGAGAAATCAGTGGTAGAGCTGCACGATTCTGGATAAAATGAGAATCACGTTTTTTTTCCCCACAATTCAAGATCACGATTCTGGATTTTTTTAATATATATTTGAAACCCTGAAAATCAGCTTGTCAAACAGCAATATAATAACACATATTACTCTTTGCTTTAAGTTCAAATCACTGGAATGAAAAATAATGTTATGCACACGTGTCAAACTCAAGGCCCGGGGGCCAGATGTGGCCCGCCATGCCATTTTATGTGGCCCGCGAGAGCTTTAAAGTTTTGAGTGTCTAAAAATAAATACCAAAAAATAAATTAAGAGTGTGCGTTGACAAAAGACTATATTTCCCACAATGCCTTTCGACTAAGGTAACCACGGCAATTTTTCCACAATTTCATGTAATTTTTCTTTATCACTTCATTTTAGGTCCTTCATTAATGGAGTTATGTGGGTTTTTATAAGCTGACATAATGGATTTATGTTAGAGCAACAAGCAAACTTAGATTTTCTACTCTACTGCAATTGTCACCTGAACAAGTTACAATAAATAATGAGTTGTCTAACATTAAGGAGTAGTTACATTTATTTACATTAGCTACATTACCCTTTAACAGCAGCCATTATGGTGTTGTGGCCCTCGGTGAAAATGAGTTTGACACCACTGAATGTAATGTACTGTAAAAATAATGTAAAGAAAAACAATCACTGTTAACTGTAATGACACATTACAACAACAATCTACAGTATTATATACAGTTGAGGGCACAATGATTAGCTCGGTTTAAAAGCACTTTTGAAATAATTATGAAACAATAATTGTTTTTTGGGGGGACTAATAATTTTAAATCCAGATAGCGATATATTATTTAATATATTAAAAATCGTGCAGCTCTGGTTTGTTTGTCATTTGGTGGAAGATGTTCTGTGGGACTGGTTTGGAAGCAATGCCTGGTTATAACCGCGGTCTCCAAGGTCTTGTTTGTGAGGCGACCACCTCCAGAGCCTGATTCACTGGCTTCGGCTATTGATTCTGGTCTTGGGCTTGTGTCTTACAAAGCGAAAAACGGCTTTGACGCCCCCCAGTGCCTTTTTTCTCTCTGAAGGCATTGATTGATGAAAGAACGTAAGTGATGGTTCTTTATTCTTCAGGGGTTCTATCCTTCCAGTGATGCTGTGTTGGAAGCTCTGGTGAATTGCAGAAAAGACTCTGTGAGCACTTGCAGGGTTCCTCGGTTCCAGAACCTATTTATCCAACAGTTTTTTTGTTTTGTGAGGATGTACGATTACCGAGATCAAAATTTCGTGTTTCAGTATGATTTGAATGAAACAAAGAGTGTAATACGTAACGCGGAGATAAAGAGCGAGCTATGGCAAGACAAGCAAACATTTTAGCCTTTGCAACCAAGTATTTTACTCGTACTGAATTGTGAAAAAATGTGAAAACTCTTTATTCGGGAATCGGGAGGTTAAATAAATAAATATCCCAACGTAGAAAGGAAATTTAACACCTCAGTGTTTCAAAACTGAGGAACAAAAATACATCTCAAACAAGAAGTCAGTCAACAAGTCTCAGTCAAACTCAAATGTACAAAAAAGAGTGATTCACGAAAATGAAGAGCCAATTCACGTGATTTAGTTGATGAATAGCATTCAGTACCTTCAGCATCCTGCAGATGGCGATATCTCCTAGTCTATGAAGTAACTGCGGTAGAAATATATTTTTACAATAAGTGTCCATTCAAATGTAGTGGAGTAAAGAGTACAGATACTCAATCACAAATGTAGTCAAGTAGTGAGTATAAACTGATGCTCGGTACAAGTACAAAGTAGCCAAAAATACTCAAGTAACAAAGTCCATTTACTCAATTATTGTCACCACTGCTAGACACTTTACCTTGTTTGAATATGTCATACACAAAGAAAGCCTGACTAGACGATGCATGAATAGTTGCTGTGGAGGTCTAAATGTTAATTTGGCTTGCCGTAGCTTATACAATTTTCTTTTAACATTGATCCGCAACTCTATGTGTCTTCTCACTCTCAACAATACCATCCGACTTATTCAATTGAAGCAATTCATTCTAAACTCATTCCATGGATTAACCAGACAGGTCAAAACGCTGGATTTAGTTGTCAACAGGTTGTTTAAAGTTCTTTTGCGAGCTGCATGACGATATTCATGAAACATGTTTGTGACCGTTATGAGACTCTGATGATTAGAAGCTTTGATCGAGCTTGAGGCTGAAATCAATTAAAACCGAAAACTGTTCAACTTTGAACAATGTTGTGTAAATTACTTTATCTTAAGTGTGTTTACCAACGCTTTGTTTGTCCTTCATGCCTCCCATGGGTGAAATAGACTTTTAGATTTTAATCCACTTTAACTTTAACTTTGATTTGAATCCAGATTTTGTAATATGGATTTTACGTTTAATAAAAAAAACTACGGTAATCATATTTTTATCATGATTTATAACAATATTTGTGCCACACAATTATTGAATCACAATATTCTTGTTTGGTGATCTTTACAACACAAACCGTGTGTTAAGATTAAGTGCAAAATCAGATGGAAAAGCAAAACCGTTCTCTTTTTTTGCCAGAGTGAAAGAAAGCAAATGGCGTCACAAGTCTAACGTCGGAGTTTCAAGATCTTTTACAGTTTGGAAATGTTGCCATTTTCAAAAGAGAGACATTATTTCAGCCAGATTATAGTATGAAATGCGGATTTTTTTCTCCATTGAGTTCAACAGAGACAGTCAATGTGGAATTTCACCAAATTTCAGCGTAAATCTTTAATTAAAAATGCATTGAGAATCCCAAGTCTAACATTGTCTCTGGTTATTTCAAGACGGCGAAATGGATATTTTCTCAAATATTGCAAATTGAAATTGGCGATTTCCTTTAAGCTCAAAATATCTAGTCTAGAGGAACCTTCTTGACATGTTTCCTCCAGGTTCTCCATTGACTTCTCCCAGGCTTTCAGTAGGAGATCTCGCCTCCAGGGATTCACTTGCATGTGATGGATAGATTGTGTTCATCAACTGAAGCGCAGTTCATGAACCGGAGCAGTTTGAGAACTTTCCTGGTGAACGGAACCAATACGTGTCTACCGACGATTTTTCTGGAGTTGTGGCACTTAGGTCATGGAACTTGGCTGTGTCCGGCTCCACTTAGCAAGGGAAGGGTTATGGGAAAGCAGGCGGTAAGTCTTTCCATAGATTAAATGGCAAAATTGCCTATTGATTTCAAGGGGCGAGGATGAAGATTTCGTCATGAATGAATCACTCTTCCCTTCACTGACGTCCTGGGGGCTTTGCTGATATTTTGCGAGCTTTTTAAAACGACAGGTAGACGTTTTTTTTTTTTTTAAAGAACGATGGCCTCACACACATAAAGGAGCATTTTATGCAGGCCACCGTAGAGCCTTTGCGTTTATTTCCTTCGGTTCTTTTGTCCGGAGTGAATGCGACACCAGCGAACGAGTTCGTTTTACTGCCCTGTGAGAAACTTCGGGCTATGACACCGTCTCCGGTTCTGGGTGTGTTTTGATTTGAGCCATCTCCACCGAGTCAAAGAGGTCCGGGATGAGGCTTCCTCCACTGGAAGGGAAGAACAAGGCCAAAGGTCGTGTAGAAACAGAGAGAGAGGTTAATTTTAACCTCGCCGTATCACGTATCTCCTCTCCGCGTGACATCAGGCCGGAGAATATGTTCCCGGATTCTCTCGACTGGCTATTCGGGCCAGGTCTTAGAAACCAGGTGCCATCTTCTTTTTTCATGGGGATTGTCCAGGGTTTTCTCCAGGTTTCGTGTGATGGAAGAAGGAAGAGGTTGGATTGGAGGAAGTGGGTCATGATGGTGGCTAGTGTTCCAAATGGCTGGACGATTCACATTTTGGCCAAGGAACGTTGTTTGCTAATCGCTGGTCGGCAAAGTCTGGAAATTGAAGAAAATATTGAGCAATTTGCCAATGGGACGTTTCTCAATCGGTTTAGCCTTCCGTCGACTATTGACGGCTTTCTGCAGACTGATTCTCGTTTTTGTGGCTTTGGGAAGCTTGAGTATTGATTGGTTGAAGCTGCGCAATGACACGTGTGTAAATACAATTTAAAAAAGGTAAAAAAAAAAAAACGATTTTGTTAAATTTGCATGGCTATGTCTTTATCACAAATCTACGGAGATTTTCTTTATTTTATTTTCTTTCCATTTTTTTTGTCTTTTTGCTTGACTTTTTGGTTAGTTTACTCTTTAAGCTTGAGTGCTTTATTTCTTATAAATTGGATTACATTCTTTTAAATTATCCTTGGAGTGATAAAAAAAACAGTGATTAAAAATAAATATAAACAAAACAAATGCAATTGCAAATTTTAAAATACTTCAAGAGCTGATTCGAAAATGGAAGTTATCCAGCGAAATTGGATAACAGTACCTAAGCCTTTCTTTTACATTTAACAAACTAACTACATACATAACTAACTAACTAACTAACTAACTAACTAAATAAATAGATACATAAATAATAATAAAGGTTTTTTCTTTTCTTTTACATTTGTCTCTGACACTTTCAGTCTCATACATAAGTACACACACGTATATATGAACACACACTTGTTGAAATATGCGTACACTTATATATGCGTGTGTGTGCATTTGTGACTGAGAATGAGGGATTTTGTGTTTTTCTGCAAAGTATTTTTGTCTGCCGTACTCTTCATTAGACGCTGGTTGTTTAAAGGACGGGACGGAAGGGTCTTGGTGTGGGTTTATCTGGGATTGTTTTCTTTTGGATGTAGTGGAGTGTGTGTGTGTGTGTGTGTGTGTGTGTGTGGGTCGGGGGGTAAAGCGGCAGCAAAGTTCATTCACATCCCCGTCACAAGGCCTCCACTTTCTTTTATTTTTGGCCAAATCCATCAGACTTGACAAGCGGGAAATTTAAGCCAGTGCGAGGCATTGCTCCAGAAGCCCCTTCCTCACTGTCATTCTTCTCCCGCTTCACCCCGACACTCCCTTTCTTTCTCGCCCTGGGAAAACTCCACCAGTAGAAGCGCCGCACAGACCCGACATGCAGATGTTGAGTCATGTGAGTTCTTGTTGGTTCATCTAATACCTAATATCCTCCTTCAAAAAAAATCACCTTCGCATTCCACAAAATATTCAACGTGTCAAGGTTTATTTGTGAGTCGTCAAGTGTCGTTTCGGAGGGACAAATAAGCAAAATTGGGTGTTTCAGAGTTTGGCTGATCTCCTTCTCAATCTAAGCTATATGTATATACAGTACACACACACACACACACACACACACACACGCACACGCACACGTACACGTATATACAGCACACACATGTATACACAGTATACACACATGTATAAATATATATGTTTGTACATACGTACGTATGTGTGTGTCAATATATTTATCTAAATTAATAATTTTTAACACTTCTAGATTTGATAATGGAGTGTGTTATAAATAAAAAGTATTACTATTATTGTTATTATTATTGTTTTTGTTGTTGTTAACACCATATTGTATGTTTTCTATTGTCTACAAGTTTGTTATTTAAGCTTTTGTTTATCCCATTAACTGGCCTCTGAAGCTGAAAAGACAATAAACACAATAATTACATTATTATTATTATTATTATTATTATTATTATTATGAACATTCATTTCCTTTTACTTTTCTCCATTTTCCCCAAACATAGTAGTTTTCCTAATCGGATTTCGGTTTTTGTGTAACATTGAAGCAGCGGCGGGACGTCTGCTGGGGTGAGGCAGTGGTGCCTGGTTTATAAGGTCGTGTCTGGGGTGTATTTCAGGAGGTCAGGGCAGGAGAGCGAGGTCCATCAGCAGTAAAGTAACGTCCGGTCAGGACAACAACACACACTCACACAAGAGGCGTGTCACGACCCCGAGCCTGACCTGTTGACCTGCGTGTGGCCGTCTGACCGCTTCTCTTCAGGCTGTGATGGTCCTGGTTTGAGATGGTCCGCCGGTTTTCTATTTCTAGATTGTTTCTAGTAGATACACTCTGCTTAGAAGACTAAATGAACTTTATTAATCCCTCAGTGGCACTTGTGTACATGAGGAGAAAATAATGCATGCTATTCTCTACAGTGTCAACTAATAATTATACAGTGGTTCTCTGACTTACTATGTCCTAGATAACGGAAATCCCGAGTAGTGAAAATGTCGTTCCGAGTTTTCGAAATATTCCCGCTATAGGAAAGGAGAATAGCAAATAAACATCCACAAAAACACTGGTTAGTTTCAGAGACACTGGTTCGTTTCTTGCTTCCAAAATATAAAATAAGCTTTTATTCTCCCAGAATGGTGATGTAACGTTCATGAGAGATTTCTCCGTATATCATCATATACTTTACCTTTATAAACATCCGCCAAGAAGAAGAATGAACAACTGCGTTTTAACATGTTTTTATTACATTTATTGCCAATTTTTTATTATTTATGAAACATTTTTGCCTGAATTTATGAAGTCATGGCACGGGTTAGATGGATTACATTTAAATCGAGGATCGAAACCGCTCACAGCACGGAATCATTTCGTAAGTCGGGATATCACTGTACCTTTATACTGTGTGTCATTGTTATGTAATGAACAATTTTTTAGAAATAAAATTACATAATTATATTAGAAATGTGTATATGCATGGATATTATAAATGCACAAAAATACAAACATAAATATTAATATGTATCAAATGTAGATGTACATAACACACTGTCTCAAATGTTTATTAATAAAAATCATAATATTTTATATTATTTAAATAATCATATCTAAACAATAAAATCAAATGTATATCATTAAATTCATTATATAGTACATGGCTCACATTTATAGCTGAGTAACAAGCAAACTAAGCAGCAAAATATTAGTTTTTAATATTGCGAATAATAATTGTTTAACGAGCTATTAACAAAGAAGTGTCAATTTATGTCAAAAATAAAATGTACTATATTTCTTTAACTGATTAAATGAATTAGTCGATTATTTTATTTAAACTTGCTCCTCCATGTATGTGGATGTTGCTTTCATCTGTTTGTGTGATGCTTTCAAAACGTCGGTGGAAACTGTTAATTAAAATTAAAATTAAAACAATTAAAATATATGACAATACAAATATTTTTACAAATTCTCGTTGTCGTGGTTTTGTTAAAAGTGGAATGTATCGTCCAGGATGGCTGATAGCCGTACTGATGGCCACTAGTGGTGGTCTAGATGCAGAGTTTGTCTGAATTTCAGAACAGCGTGTTTAGCATGTCGGACACGTAGTGTAACATCACTCCAGCGCCGTCTGTGTATTTATATCCCCCCTCGCTCTCAAAGGTAATGCCACTGTAATGACGTCAGGCCGGGGTCAGAGGTCAGGCCACGGTGAGACTCACAACTATTATGGTTGGGAAATATACACCCTTTTTTTTCTGGGGTTTTGAGTGAATTTAAATTTAAATATTGTAACTGTGATTTAGTGATGCTACTGAATGTAGCATTTTTAATTGGCACTTCTGCGTTGCATATGTATCCTGTGTGTGTGTGTGTGTGTGTGTGTGTGTGTGTGTGTGTGTATCATTTTAACCGCTGATATGAATAATATTGCAATTTTTTTTTTGCAATTTTGCGAAATTTTGTTCATCCACATGTACAACTTTTGAATAACTATATGGACAAATATCAGCTATTTAATTATTTTTATTGATTATCAACTGCAAGTTGAAATCACTTTAACACAAAGTTCCTAATTAACTCAATATATATAAATATAAATAGTTTTCGTTATATAAAAAAATATATATAAATATATATATATATATATATATATATATATATATATATATATGAAAACATTATATATATATATATATATATATATATATATATATTATATTTATTTTTTATTAAAATAATGACATTAAGTATAGAATATATGAAAATTGAATTTTAAAATACAAATAATCAAACGTTGAAATAAGTTCCGGCAGACATGTTGTTTTTAGTTTGTTTTAGTTAGTTAATCGGTTATTTTGTCAATGGAGTTTTTTTAATTAACTTAAATTTAACAAGTCAATAAATGGGTCAATAAGCGTAGATGGCGAGCTGACAGACAGAGACCTAAGAGGTTTAAGCTTGTCCCAGAAATGTCTGCTTTTCTTGCTGGACTTTACACTGGATGTGTCAGTCGTCGAGCAGGTTGCCATGGATACACCTCAGCGCATTAACATCATCTGCACAAAACTGATACCTAAAATAAAACCCTTTCTCCGCAGCTCCATCCGCAGATGGTGATCACATATACGCTGCTTATTTTAATTAACATGTCATTCTGAGTCGAAATTTCAAAGCTGTTTTCTAGGAATAAATCTTTAAAGTTTTAACGTTGATTTTCACCATGACGTGACGTTTCACTGGTATCGATTCGCTTCTCTGTGGTTATCGGGATTCAGTTACATAGTATTTGGATTGAAAAATCTCTCACCCTGTAGCAGAATTTGTCAGTCGATCAAAGAGTTTGATCTTTTCCGGCTTCATTCTTCAAATCGAGCATATTTACATTTAACCGTCTTACAAATTTCTCTTACAATTTGAAATCTGACTGATGAGAAGTTTCTTCTGAAATCGAGTTTTCGAAGTTAATGGTGGAGACTTTTTTTGATAGTAGGAAGAAGCAACGTTGGGGATGTGAAACAAGAGTGTAGAAAATGCGCTTTTATTATGCTTTTTGCCCAGTATTGCATATGTTGGCGTGGGACGCTGTTAACGAATATGAGTATTTTTTACAATTGTGATTACATCTGTATTTTATTGTTATATCGGAGTAGACAACATAAAAGGGATTGAACGCCGCTTTATTGTTTTTTTTTTGTTCTACTGCAACATGCAATGATTAAATTTAGCATGAATGATATGACAGATTTATTTAAAATTATTTTTTATTAAAATTAGATAAATGAGTTTGTGTGATCGTTTTATTTTTTTAACATGCACAATTTAATACACTGATTAAGGAAAACAGGCGGATGAATTATTATCACAATTGTGCAATTAATTCAGCCAAAATGTCAACATTAAATAAAAATTGTTTGCAATAATCAATAAATGTGGATATTGGAAAATTCAAATGATGTGCGTTCGGATTTGCCCGCAATGTATACATGCATTTATAGGAAACACATTTGCTCATCCTCCAAAGTGATGATCGCCATGGTTACCACTACAACCACTAACTGGTTTCTCACTGTATTTGGCAGATGGCGAATCCTGGCTGTCGAGTTCCTTGTCACTATGTACAGTAGCTTCAACCAGAAGGACGAACAAGTAAGACGCCATGTTTCTATTCAATAGCAGGTCACGTTTTCAATCTCTTCTGTGCACCAGCCAATGGATGATTCAAATCTAATTGTCAGGATTGTCCGGTTGCCCTTTCTTAGAAGTGTGTGAATTTGACGATCATTTAGAAGTGGCCGACTTCACTCTTTGTGTATCCCACCCAAGCCAAGTCCAAATCAATGACTCTTGAAAACGTATTAAGGGTAAAAGCCTGTAATAGTGTAACAGGACGGAAACGGTTTGCCATTCTGGTGTCTATAAGTGGAAAGGTTAGGTAAAATGTGATAAAGCGAAACTCGAGAGAGTCGGTGCACTGGCACAAGGAATCCTTAAAATCTCATTGTTGTGGTAAATCGTCTTTAAAAATTGTCTGTCATAAAATGTAATGTCTAAAAGCCTTTTCCAACCGTCACAGGCCAAAAAAATATGGTGTTTAGATATATTAAAGGAGAATAAAATATGTTAAAAGTAGGGCTGTCAAAGTTAACGCGTTAACTCATGCGATTAATTAAATTTGCTTAATCACGTCAATTTTTATTAACGCCATTAATCGTACTTCCGTTTTTTTCTGTATTTCCAGTTTTCGAGTTTCACTTCAAAACCATTCAGTATTATGTGTACTGTATTTTGCAAAGCTGAAATCACAGCGCACTGATAGAAAGAACAAAGAGCAATGCATTTATTCGCAGTCTCTCAAACGACTCTCAAATTCATTTCAGCTTTGTTTTGTTCCTTGAATGTGTGTGGTTTTTTTTTTGTGTTTTGCTTCTTTTGATATGAATGTGATTGCCGTTTTTTTCCTTTAGTTAAAAATGTCTGATCAGCCAGACCAATTATCAGTGCCATACTTTTGCCACATAAATACACAAGTATTCACTTTAATGTGTGTATGTTGACAATCACACTCGCTCGCTCACATATCCGTGTTCACTTTTCCTCAATAAAAATTCCTTTTTTTTTTCTTAATTGTGACCGGCTCACCCAGTGTTTTCTCTAGTCAAAAACGGTATATTACAGTTTTTAAACAAGTGTTTGTGTTGAGTTTACATTGCCTAGCCGCTAACGCTAAGTGAATAAAGGATCTCTAGAATCTTTGCCGAGACGTGGTCTGATACTCTCTCCCATCTGGCCGAGGTGATTAGCCGGCGCTGGGCAGATGGTGGCGTGGCCATGTTCCTCGTAGCTTTGGGACTAATCTACACACACCTCCTTAAAAGGCCAGTCGGCTCATTGCTTCTATCAGTTAAGCTCATTGCTCGGAGGATTCCTTTTTCCGACTCTTTTGAGAGGTTTAACACCTAACCCTGTCTGCTTTTCAACGCCACTTTTTTTTTTTAATATTTTGCCCGAATATTCAAATGCCTTAATTGTTTGTTGTTGGTAAATACCTTTAATTGTCACACACACACACACACACACACACACACACACACACATTAGGTGGAAGAGAAGGTTCAGTGTGTTGTTTAAGAACACTTGTCCGGGATTCAAACCCTCGACCCTTTGGTTGCGAGTCGAATTCAAGTTCAAGTTCATTTCTATAGCGCTTTTCTTAGTTTCAGAAAAGTCGCTATGTGAATTGGTGAAAAATAAAGAAGAAACTCTTTAAAGAAGAAAAATGTCCATTGTTTATCTGTGTTCAAAAATTAAGAAAAAGAGTCAGTTAAAAAAGAAAAAATGTCCCTTGAGTTCCCCAACCACTAGGCCACATCTGCCTTTGTGCGCAGGTTTTTTTTGTCTTGTATCCGTTGGTTGAGAAAGTAAATCAACCGCTACATGGTTTCTTAATAGAATAGAAATAGAATACAAATAGAATAGAATGGAATAGAAAAACTTTGTTTGGTGCAAAAAGAAAGACTGAATAACCAATATAACTAACTACTATACATTTAAATAACAAGAACAAGAACACAAGAGAAAAGCCTTATTTATAGTAACTTTAGGTCCGTTTATTTCCATATATTTGTGATATATTCTGTATATCAGAATTGCTCCTGACTTGAAATACAGAAAAAATATTTGAAATATTTGAAATTATAAGCACCCCCCCCCCCAAGTTTTTGAGTGTCGAAAATCCCCTTATATTTCTTTAAATATGCTATATAAATTCAGCTATATAAAGACAACTTGAATAAGTTCAAGTTTAATTGAATAGCGCGTTTCTCATTTCGAGACCAACGCAAAGTCACAATGCGAATTAGGGAAAAAATAGTCTTATATATACCTATATCTATCATATGTCATAATTTATATATACTATGTAAAGCAATGTAAAACAGTACGAACATACACGCAAGTAAACAAGCTTCTTTTTTTAGTGTATTTCTCCCCTTGATCACCTCTTTTTTTCTTCTTCTTTTTTTTCCCAAGAGAAATTGCTTTGTTGTCAGTTTAGTTTTTTCCGTGTGCTGCTGACCCGGTCTGGTCTTGACGGAATCCCAGCTTCCTGTGGTTTCTCCTCAAACAGACTCGCCTCTCACGGATGTGGTGTGTGTGTGTGTGTGTGTGTGTGTGTGTGTGTGGGAGGCGTCCATTCTGTTTTTGTGCAGCATCCAATTAACAAAACCCTGGTCAGTGAACAGACCTGGCAAGAGCAAGTCTGGAAGTGTTGACATTCCAAGAATGAGGAAAGCAGAGCGAGGAAATGCCGGGATCACCATGGAAAAA
>MU204239.1:296569-333152 GCA_017309775.1 Paedocypris sp. Pulau Singkep
AGACAGACAGACAGACAGACAGATAGACAGACAGACAGACAGACAGACAGATAGACAGACAGACAGACAGACATGGAGGCAAAGAGACACAGAAACAGACAGACACACACACATGGGGACAGGCAGACAGACATGGAGATATATACTGTAGATACAGAGACAGAGAGGTGGAAGGAGACAGAGACAAACAGACAGAGAGACAGAGAGACAAACACACGCACACATAGGGACAGACAGACATACATGCAGACCTATAGACACAGAGACAGGGAGACAAATAGACAGACAGACAGACAGACATGGAGATATATACTGTAGACACAGAGACAGAGACGTGGAAGGAGACAGAGACAGACAGACAGAGAGACAGAGAGACAAACACACGCACACATAGGGACAGACAGACATACATGCAGACCTATAGACACAGAGACAGGGAGACAAATAGACAGACAGACAGACATGGAGATATATACTGTAGACACAGAGACAGACAGAGAGACAAACACACGCACATAGGGACAGACAGACAGACATGGAGACGTATAGACACAGAAACAGGGAGACAGATAGGGACAGACAGACAGACAGACAGATAGGGACATACATGGAGACCTATAGACACAGAAACAGGGAGACAGATAGACAGACAGACAGACAGACAGATAGGGACATACATGGAGACCTATAGACACAGAAACAGGGAGACAGATAGTCAGACAGATAGACAGACAGACAGACAGATAGGGACACACATGGAGACCTATAGACACAGAGACAGGGAGACAGACAGACTGTTACCAGCTTATTTTCGTTGTGGTTGTAGAAGCGCGGTGACGTTGCTGGTGTTTACTCGCAGATGTTGTAACTCAGCCGTGTTTTGATCAGTTCCTCCCCAGAAGACAGATGAGGTCAGTCTATTGAGGCGCAGTGTTCTGATCAGTAACCAAAGGCCGTGAGAAGGAATCCCGGCGTTTTGTTTGTCGCGGCGCAAACTCATCGGGTTTCTGGCGACGTCAGAGCGGCGATTACCGCGTCTTATCTGTCTTTTTCCGTCATCAATACTCTGCGGAATCCATCGCCGCGGGCTTTTTCGGGGCTCCTGGTGGGTATTTTTAGATTGGGACAGGGTGTCCGACCAGACGCCTGTCCGAGACGGGCTTGAGGTGATGATGTCATGACGCAGCACGGCCGATCTATTCGTATCAAGGTTGTGCAATTAATGATGTTGAAATCGCCAGGATGTGGTTTTGTCATCATTTGTTCTTTTTTTTTTTGGATTGTGTGTTGTGCGTCTGTTTATGTTGCGTTGAGTCAATGCATCCGTTCATTTTAGTGGCGCTCGCTTCCTGGATTAGTGGCCGGCCAATCACAGGGTTCCTACGGGTGTTTGAAATCCTTGAAAATGCTTGATATTCAATAATGTGTTTTCAAGGCCTTGAAAATGCTTGATTTTTAAATGAAGTGCTTGAACATTTAATTATACAGTGAAATCCGGATAAATGCCGGACACAAACGGAGGCGGAATTTAAAAAAAGTACAATTTGCCGCAAAGAAGCTATGACAAGATTTTATACTTTTAAAAATGAGAGACATGTAAGAAAGAGAGAAAGAAAATATTGAGTAATGAGCAAGCAGAAAGGAAACAGTGGCTAGGAAAGCAAGACTCAAGATTTAAAGAGCATGTGTTGTTATATATTATTATATATTGTGGTATAAATATAACAATAATAATAATAATAATAATAAAATAAAAAAATTGTAAATGCAAATGTAATTAAATATTGCATAACAATGATCAATACATAATCAACTAATCCAAGTGTAAACATTACACAGAACTGTTTTTTTTTTTTACCCGGTTGTAAATAGTCTCTTATTGTGCGCTTTGAGACAGTTAAAACTGTGAAAAGCGCCTTACAAATGCTCAGAACTTGAACTTAAAACACTGATTCGTTCCACAAGTGATAGTCGTACGATATTTCGACGCCATGTTCATACTAAACTTTAATCAACTTGAGATGTGTTCAGATTCAGCGATTACAGGCGTGGTCACGTGGAATGGCAACACAAACTATTTCCTGTATTTTCAATATCAATGCACATAAAAGTTAATGCATTAACGCAGTGGTCTCCAACCTTTTTGTCATCATGGACCGGTCGACGTTTAATCATTTTACCAAGGCTCTGGGAGTGAGGGATGGGGGGGGGGTACTTTTTCAAATTTTAGTATTTAATTTAGTATTTAACATATGTATTTATTTGTATTTAAACATGCATTCAAAATGGAAAAAAAAAAAGTCATACCAAAACACGAATATAAAGTGATTTAACATTTAACTCACTGGAACCAATGAAGACAAACCAAGAAACGAAAAAAAGATTTAGTTTAAACCTTTTTTTTTTAACCCTTTCCACAATTTAAGCCTCGGATGGAACCTGTGTTTATATTTACGTAAAACTGAAAGTGAGGGTCAGCGAGGCAATGGCCGGCGTGATGTAATTGAAAAGCGAGATGGAGGAGGGCCGCACTTCTCCCTCCGGCTGAGATCAGACTCATCAATCGCTGGGATAATGCGGAGACGTGCACTATGACATCAATATCTGGCGCGGAGATCTTGGAGCTCTATTGTGTTTCTATCGCTCTCCACCCCATGTCCTACTTGTTGAGACACTGAGAGACCCCCGGGGGACACAGCGGCCATTGATGGGCTTCCCTGACTCCGGCTATTGTCTCTGAATTGTACTTATTTACTTCATCTGTTTTTTTTTTTGTTTTTTTTTTGAGCAACCGTGTCATTTTAGAAACGGATGTGATTGGTTGGCTCATGAATATTTATTCATCTTGCATTCATTATGCAGTGAGGTTTACATAGGTGTTTTTTTTTTTTTTAGGGAATCGAACACATGAGCTTATAGTTGCAAAGAATCACTCGGATGTGTTAATAGAGCTATATTGTAAACATGTATAACTGATTTTATGGCTCTCGATAATAATAATATATATTCTTTAATATTTTTAGATTTGTCCTGGACTGAGGTCAGGTGGATTTTTTTTTTAACCTCTTGAGACCCGACCTCTGAAATTACAATCTTTTAAAAATTTTCTTTGACGGTTGGGCTATTAGAAGCACAATAAGTGTTCAAATGAACACTTTTTTATTTATTCATTTTTTTTACATGATTTAGTGTTGAAGATATTACATGAGTTTTCACTAAATATTGTATTATTTTCATCTATCTTTTGCGTACTAACAAAAGGGACACGTCTTGCCTAAACATCGTGCTCATATTTGCCCATAAATAATATAAAATTTAAATACTTCCTTTGTAAAGAGTTCACAGAACGTCAGTCCTTTTCGCCGTCATTTTCGATATAACTTCAAAATGTGCTTTGACGATTGGACACTACTAGGGTGTGGTCTACGACAACATGGTTGATCCATTAAAATTAATATAATTGAACCAGAAATGTAAAAAAGCAAACACAATCCCAATAGTTGGAATAATGTTCCACTCTTCTGCATGTTTAGATTGCTTGGATGGATATATTTTTGGATGGATGTATAGATGGTGGATGGATAAATGGCTATATATTGGTTGGATGGTTGGAATAATGTGTAGATATTTGATTAGTTGGGATATACGTTGGATGGTTGGAATAATGCCAAGATGTTTGCTTGGATGGTGAGAGTAATTAATGGAGGAAGTCTTTCTAATTGAACCCACCTGAGAAACTTCGTTAAACCGTAAATGCCATTTTATAAAATGCGTCTCTATTTGTCATTTCTAGATTGTGTTCTACGGCCGATGATCATTACAAGCAGAAGTAGTTCCTAAACTAAACTAAAAAGTTGAGGTTTCATCCCATTTGTCTCTTTCATTGACTTTTTCCAATTATCAAATGATGTCTGTTAATTGTTTCAGCTTGGCATTTCCCGTTTCCTGGCATTTCCCCGTGTGAACACAAAGCGAGCGTAACGTTGGAGTTAATTGTGTAACTGCGTGTCAAGTGTTGGCTGGCATTTCAGATGCGGAGCGGAGAGCTTTCCAAATTGATTAATGCTTGTGAGGCTTTTGTGCGGCAATTTATTGAATCATAAAATATACATTTTGACTTCTGCGTCCGCTGGTTGTTGTACATCAGCTGGATTTACGGTTTTCGCTGTTTGCTTTATTGACAGCCCCCTTCCTCCGCGCGTGTAGACCACCTCTTAGTGACATAAAGTCTCATGAGTGTTTGACTGTAAATCAATATTTATCACTCAGAAGAGCGTTTGCTGGAAGACACTGATGGCACCTCGTGCTGCAAACCCACCCGATAATGGAAGCCATAAATCAGAGCCAGTCAGGAAAAATGATCGTCACTTTATTTGGGTGCACAGTATTTTCACGTTCAGCTTCCTGGATTAGCAGTAGATCCCAAATCTTCTGTTTAAAAACGCTTTTTATATCTAGGTGTGCTGGTTTCTCAGACAAAACTGTAAATAAACAAGAGCGAGATGAATAAGACTTTTTTTTTAGATTGTATAATCTGATCCACAGTTTTATTACAATTATACTTTCATTTTATTATAATTATAAGTGTTTTGCAGTCACTCGGGAGCAGAATCTTCTTTGCTAGAGTAGAGCAATATTTTAACAATGACAACAATTCTCACTAATACTATAATGTATACCATTATTGTAGTCCTATATATCATTGAATTGAAATCTGCTAAACCCAGGCGAGTTGTGCTTAATCGTTTTCATATTCTATGGTTTAATTAAGCGAAAATTGGTCCAAATAAGCGAATGATTTTATTCGTACGTCATAAGAATAAATTTGGCTACGATAAGTGGCTAGTTCAAGCAACCAGAACACATTTTTCACATCTGTGTGTGTGTGTGTGTGTGTGTGTGTGTGTAGGCTGATCTTGCTCAAAACATCACAAGAACACACAAACCAAATTTCAGCATATAAACATGGTGCGTTTCATAAAGTTTAAGCAAATGCAGCAGCAATAACTAACACACGATGACATACACCGACACACAGTAGCGAACAGATTCCTGATGTTCAGACGTGAGACATTCCGTCCATTTTGACTCCGCCCTCTTTGGTGGCCCGTTGCAGTTTTCCGACTTTCCCGACACGCCACTTAGCACTAAATGGCTCTTCAAGATATATAATAACGTAAAAAATATAAAACTTTCTCCTGTGTTTCAATCCATTTATTTCCTGGTGGTGGGCGGAGCCAATCACAGCACCATGTTTTTATTGGATAATGCTTAACGTTGTGGTGACTTTTAATATACAGTAGTCCGCTAGCAAAAAGCCGAAAACCTTCAAGACGAAGCCTAGTCAACATTCGTCTTTCTGCAGAATAGAGAGAGAGCAGCTTCTGTATGAAATCAGATTTTTAAAATATCAAACGTAAATGAATAAAAAAACAAACCAAATTCTAAGCATTTTTGTTTTATTTGAAATTTTACGCAATCTTCACTATCAAAACTTTTTTTCCCGTCGCGTTTCAGATTTTTACACTATTTTAGCAACGTGCTTTTTAAGTTTATTTTCAACTCTTATGAAAGAGTCATTTGTCAGGATTGTTAAAGCCACACGAGTGTAAAATTTCACACATAATAACAGCGCTATCAAACGAATTGAGAGACTTGTTGTCCTGCATTTCACATTGGTTTTACAAAAATGCGGAGATTTACTTGTATTTATTTTTAAACAGGTGTGGCTCTTTTAGATTGTTACCAATATGCCGTGTTTATGGCTCTCTCAGCCAAAAAGGTTCCCGACTCCTGATCTAAAGGGATTAAAACATCCCAATTCTCACACCCTCTCTGTGGAAGAAAAGAAGGTCTTCTTCTCTTTTTCCTCATTCAGGCTCTGTCATAACGGTCCGTCTGAAGAGCTTTTCCGTCTGATAACTTCCTTAAGAAACCAACTCTGGTGTTTTTGACGTCTCTCCGGGCCTAGAACTAGTTCCTGTCATGTTTTCTGTCTCGTTTTTTTATATATCTGGTGGCCGTGTGACAGAGCTGACTGCGTCTCAAGCGCTGGTGCTCGGCCAGCGGCTCTAGAGGTTTTTCAGAATGGCTTCCATCCCTTTGAGGCTGGGATGATAACAATGGACGTGAAGGAAGAGGCGCTCTCTGGTTTCACAAGCCGGGATCCCAGGCTTTGTGTGGCGGAGCTTCAAATGCTAATCCTTTCTTTCGCGATGGTCGGGAGTCGAGTGGCTGAGGAACCGTAGAAGAGCCCATGGGCTTCCTCGGGCACTAAAGTGGCGGGACGTGGTTTCACTTTGTTCCCCTGATCAGAATGTGGCAGCGAGTCTGTCCGGAGAACTTCAGGCATGTCGAAACGCCTCGTCTGGATTATTTATTATTATTTGGACTATCTGTATATTTTAGATAGTCTTTTGTTTCCTACAAAGAAGAGTTTGGGTTCAACAGTACTTGGAAACTTTTTCTCACTTTATCAGCTTAATTTCCAGTTATTGCACAGATGTAATGATAAAAATCCATATAATGTATTTATAAAGTATATACACTATAATATATATGATATTAATAATATGTATATAAAATATATATTAAATTTAATTGAAATACAATTGGAATGGTATATGGTGGTTATAAGACAGTTATAAACAGGCGCCAATCTCTAATTTGCTGATTGTTGGAAAAATGTGTTTTAAAAATGATGATTGTAAAAATGATTTACAACATTGTTTCATAAAAATGTTTAAAAGCAATATTTAATAAAATATATTTTTTTTTTTTTTACAAATGCAATGTTTTTATGTGTTTACATTGAAAAAAAGGCTAGTAATAGAGGGTTTCATTTCTTTGTTTGTTTGTTTGTTTGAGGTCATTTTATTGATTTATAGATTTGAAAAAAAAATCTACAATGCAGTTATGATTAAATTGTTAAAATATGAATAATAATAATTCATTTCATTAATATGCCTCTCGTGACCCTCAAGGTCTTGTTACTAGATGACAACACACACACACACACACACACACACACAGAGACGTGAGTGCCAGTTGACAGACAGAGGACGGGCATCCACACGCCAGTGGAGAAATTCAGGCAATTTGTGAAAAATGTATATTTCCGATGTAATTCTTTTTAAGTTGTATGTGTGTTAATTGCATACAAACGGAAGTGTGCACAGTACTAATGTACACAAATTGCGTCTTTCTTGAGCTCTGAGGAGTGTGTCTGTGTGTGTTTTTATACGCATTGTTACTTCCAGCAAATGGAACGTTAAGTGCATAAGTGGCCAGAAGATTCCTTCACGCCGCCGCTGTGATGGAGAGTCATGTGACCGCGCTCTGTTTACACCAGCATCCGCTTCAGGCTCGCAATCCACACTCCGTTTCTGAATAGCTGATGAGGGGGCGTCGACTTCTCCATTCCCCGCCCATCTTTTCCCCTCCCCCTGCTAAATTTCTGAAACGCATGGGAATCCCGCTTTACTGGGACTTCCTTTGATGCGACGCTTGTTTGCTAAGCCTCTTTATTCAAATCTCAGGATTGAAGAATAGATTGCTCCCTTTCATCTGCAAAAGCCAATTAGATCGACTGAAATTAATTTCAAAGAGGGCAGATGGAGAGGAGTGCAGTGCCGAATTGCTGTACATCCACACGTTTAGCAAAGAATGTGTGAATGGCATGAAGTACATACAGTATATTAAAAGCACACACGCAAATACACGTGTATGTCATTTTTTTTATATTATTATACTTTTTTCTAAATTTTGACTATATTTTTTTTAATCAATATAATTTATTTGTATTTATTAGTTAAATTATTATGTGTATATATATTTTTTTTATGTATATATTTTATTATGTTTATTTTGTAATGGTTTATTATGTAATATATGTATTTATGTATTATATTTATATATTTCTTGTATAGGTATTCATTTTAATATCAAGGTGTGTGTGTGTGTGTGTGTGTGTGTGTGTGTGTGTGTGTGTGTCATGAGCACAATCTTAATGGCATATTTATTATACAATATTGTACAGATATATTTATTATACAGTATTTATTTATTATATTTATTAATATATTTATATAATATAATATATATAATATAATATATATAATATATAAATAATAGTATATTTATTTGTATTATATTCATATATGTTTTTGTACAGGTATTAATTGTGTGTGTGTGTGTGTGTGTGTGTGTGTGTGTGTGTGTGTTTGACATGAGCTGCACCAGCTTAACCTAATGGTATATTTTTTATACAGTATTTTACAGGACATGCATATTAATTATACAGTAAATATTTATATTTATGACTATATTGTTTATTTATTTATTCGAATGCATTTATTATTTTTATATATGTTTTTTGTTCCGGCATTCATTTGTCTGACTTCATTATTGTGTGTGTGTGTGTGTGTGTTTGTGATGATCTGCACCATCTTCACTAGGGAACAAAGGCCATTCAAGGTGAACATCAGTCCTTTTAGAATCAGATGAATGAATAGATGGTTCCGGAAATAGTACCCGCTGCGGAGATCTGGTTTGTTTACTGATGAAGCGGACAGAATGCAGCGTTTCAGTCTGTACTGTTACACTTGTGGAACTTTCTGTGACTCATCACTGCACTATCATGACTCAGAAGTAAAGTTTCAACGGCGTGTGTGTTTTAGCGTGAGTAGGCGTGGCCTGTCCCGGTGTGTCTTGGATTTGGTTGAATCTATGCAAGTCCTGCGAGTGGGCGTGTCTATGGATATGTTCTTTATTGTGGGCGTGTCAGTGTGTCAGGCATGTGGGTGTGTCCTGGATGAAAGCAACTCTGTAAATCCTGTTTTACCGTTAAATGTAACCGTTTACATCACATATATGTTTTGTAAATGTGTTTGTATTGTAAGTAGATGCACTAATTCTCACTGTATTTAAATACAGCAACATTTTATTATGACAATATAGTTCAATACAATTAAAACGTGTTTTATAATGGTATTTTTTCCTTGCATTGCTTTTACTTTTTTTACTTTAAGGGGTTGTCAAACCAATTTTTTAAAATCTAAATTAAAATATTGAGTTGATACTTTTATTTCGCAGAAGTACTTTTAACTCTAGTATCTATACTTCTACTTGAGTAATGAATGCCACTACTTCTGACCGCACTAACGTGTGTGTCTTACAACTAGGCTTGTTACTCTACATGTGAGCATGCAAATGAGAGACATTATAGTTGTATAGTTATATTGACATGATAGTTGTATAGTTTAATTGACATTATAGTTGTGTAGTTGACTGCAGCAGGTTTTTTATTTTTTAGTCATAAACCTTTAAGCAATTCCCATCTATGTCTGGTGATCCCCCCGGTGAGTTTGAGAAGCCCCCTGATTATATGTTTCGTCGCCATTTGCGTGGCTCTCAGCACCATCTCAGTTTGCTTTCCTGCAGTCGACGTCTCTGCTGAAGTGTGGTATTTTGCACATGCCTCACATGTCGGCGTGCCTTCGTCCTACGCATGCGTGTGCAGAGACCACCCGTGACGCACTCACTCCAGCTCTCCACACCCACAACTTCTGCTTTACACCAACACTACTGACAAACAACTGTGTGCTTCAAAAAATGGTGCAGAATTTCAAAGAATAGTTCAGAATTTTGCCTTGAGCGCCTTTTAGTTTATTGTTGAGTGGCTGTGATTTTGACCCGTGTACGTTTCGTATTTTATGTATCAATTGATAATCTGTGGTTTATTGGTAGAATTAATATTTTAAACTGCACTATTATCTTTTATTGTAGTCTTAGTTGATTGATTTTTTTTTGTGTTATACTGATATTTGATACATACATGTGTATAGTATAGTGTGTATATTTATATCGACACACAAACGTTTTGTAAATTGTACGAATATATTTTCCAAAATAAGTAGTAGATTGATAGTGCGGTAAAAATGTATAATTCTTTACATAAATATAATTATGTATATACACATTATACACATAATTAACACGCTTATATTGTTATACTACATATGTTATAAACACCTGTTTTTATAAACTTAATGCACATTTTACAGTATATGTAATTATTGTTGTGTATGTGTATGTGTATGTGTGTATATATGTGTGTGTGTGTGTGTGTGTGTGTGTGTGTGTGTGTGTGTGTGTGTGTGTGTGTGTAGAACTCATTTTCACTGAGGGCTACATCAGCATAATGACTGTCCTCAAAGGTCCAGATGTAACTTATAAATGTAATCAAATGTAATTTTGTTTGCTTGTTGCTCTAATATAAATCCTTTTAAAGTTTGTCAACTTATGAAAACACACAAAACTCCATTAATGAAACTGTCCAAGTGAATAAAAAAAAAAACAAAACTGTGGAAACACTGTATGGTAGTCGAAAGGCATTGTGGGAAATGTAGTTTGGTCAACACATGCTCTTATTCTGTTTTTTGCTATTTATTTATAGAGACTTAAAACTTTTAAGCTCTCGCGGGCCACATAAAATGACATGGTGGGCCACATCTGGCCCCTGGGCCTTGAGTTTGACACCTGTGATGTATATTATATACATCTATATTATAAAATACGATCATTATGTGTTAAATATACATGTTTATGTTCATTCCATTTCCATTCAGTTTCTTACAAAACCATTGCCAAACTTTTACCGAAACCCGCACTTTTTTTAAAGCCTGCTTCATTTTACCGTCGGCCCTTTAAATCAATGTTGTGCTTTCTCTCGGAATGGAACCCATGACCTGACAGGTAGCAAGCTAAGTGCTGCCGCTAAAGTCGTGTCCCAGAAACACCCTGAAGAATGTAGAGCGACGAACCCCGAGGTTTGAAGTCACGGCGGCTGAACACGGGCAAACAGGAAGCTTGTTTGAGGTCACGTGAGGTCGCGGGTTTGTGTGGTGCAGGTGCGTCAGCGCTCTCCTCACATGACCTGCGCCAACACATCTGTCTGTGTTAAACACAGAACTCAAACGTTTTTCCAAGTATATGATTTATACATGTTATTATACATTTATTACAATATTTCTATTTATACC
Source organism: Paedocypris sp. Pulau Singkep (assembly GCA_017309775.1). Classification (NCBI taxonomy): domain Eukaryota; kingdom Metazoa; phylum Chordata; class Actinopteri; order Cypriniformes; genus Paedocypris; species Paedocypris sp. Pulau Singkep. Next base: position 307,612 of record MU204239.1, read on the forward strand.
TTAATAGTTGATGTTTTAATAGTTAAAAAATTAGTGTGTGTGTGTGTGTGTATGTATATATTGTATATTAATGTTTATGTATATATATATATATATATATATATATTATAAAATAAATTTTATAATATTGATATAAAATGCAATAAAAAAACATGTTACATAACAGTTATTGAACATTTTTAAATTAAAAATGAATGTTGTATTAAAGTAAAAGAGTAAAAATCAGTTAATTATTAATAATAATGATAATGATACTACTACTACTACTACTAATAATAATAATAATAATATATAATTTATGTATTTATCCATTGTTTTACTTAATTATCCACCTTTGTTTCCTCTCATTACAATTAAGATAAAAGCACACAATTTTGACTCTTGAACAATAAAGTGAACGAATCATTTCAAATTTTTTGTGCATTTCGTTCATTTGTTTTATATTGACTAGACAGAGTCGACCGTCTTTGTAATAGCACTTATCTCATTGCTATTACAAACCACCACATGGTTTTTGTATTTGTATTCGAATAATATCTCTTTAAAGTTAATTATAATGGCAAAGTTTCATTTTTGTTGTATTTAGGCAGCCATTTAAATATTTATTTACCACAACTGTATAGTGCTGGAAAATCTTGGAACCTAAAAGTGCTTGAATTTGACTTTTGGGAAAGTGTAGGAACTCTGTCCGCAGCTCAACATGGACCAAAAGGAGTTTCAGTTTGTTCTTTCTTGCGTTTCAGTGGAAAAATCCTGCTCATAATAAATCTGTATAAAGCCGTCCGTGTCCCTGAAAGCTGAGATTTATTGGGTGTTATGGACACGGTTTTCCTTGCTACTGCTATTTAGGACAGTTATTATTAACAGGTAATTATTAAAAATACAGTACCTTTTAAAAAATAACGAGACCATGTAGCCTATAATTTGCATAACATGTTTTATAATTTCTTGCCGACTAGCTATAATTCCAAGATACAATTGCGTAAAACAATTTTAATATTATAAACTGTCGCACTTTCATTTTTTTAGAGTGAGTGGATACATATTTGCAATTTCTATTTGAAAGTTTGTAATGTAATCTGAAAATATTGTATGCATGTGTGTATTGTGTGTGCGGCGAGAGTGGCCAAGCTGCTGTGGTCAAAGCACCAATCACAGGCGAGATTACAAAAGCTGGGAGCTGATTCGTCATCTATCAGCATTGGAACATTCTCTTTTCGTGTTTTATTTTTTTTTATACTGAAATATGTCATATGTAATGCCATGAGCTATCAGCAAGAGAAGATATTACTAGTTATTAATGGAATTAACGAAATATTTGGGAGTCTAGTATTTGGGGTCTTTTATTCGAAAAGCCGCAATATAATTTACGGAAAGTCTGCAATATATTTCTTTTATAATGTAAACGTGCGTAATGAAAAAAGTACAAAGTCGCGAATCCACGATGATCAAACCGCAAAATAGCGAGGATTCACTGTGTGTGTGTTTATATATATATATATATATATATATTTTTTTTTTTTTTTTTTTTTCGTGTGTGTGTGTATATATATATATACGCACACATATTTTAGTTTTTTTTTTCTCCCTTTTTTACCTCTCCTTTAGTCTCTTTTGGTCATCGTGAACAGTACTTATAATAATCCATGTCCAGCGTGGTTGGATTTCTACAGGCGCACCAGTCAAACCATGACCGTTATTAAACCAAACCCGTCCCTGGAAAGTTCATGGAAGTGAAGGTCTGGAATAAACCGAGTGGATCTTTCGTCCCGATCCGTGATGACAGATCCCAAAGGCTCGGGGAGTCGTTGTTTAGCTCATCTGTTTACCGCCTTTTCTTTTCTTTTTTTTCTTCTTCATCTCGGCAGTCTGAGCCATTACAAACCCATTGAAGGATTAATGCGGCTAAAAATAGACACTTACGCAAAGCAGGACTTAGTACGCCGCCTGGCTGATAAACAAACAAGCGTGGATCTGTGGCGATGGAGCGTCTGCCCGGGCCAGCAGGGAGTCATTTGCGGCCTGCGGGAGCTTGACCTCGGTCAGACAGCGTCGCATGTGTAAGTCCTTCTTGCTCAAGGCTTGAGAGATTTACACTGCAGGCGAGTGTCCAACACCACAGACCAGCCCAAGCGCCTGACCGCATCCGCCGTCCTGAAAACAGAACCAGCACCAGACGCAACGTTTGCTGAACTCTTGCGTTGCCAGTTGCAGCGAAAAGCAGCTCGGTGGTGCTCATCTCACGTTGTTTACGTTGGGGAAGGCGCTTGGTTTTCTTTGGTTAGAATTGCTTGATGTTGTTGAAAACGCAAAGTGTATTTGCGAAACGTCTTCTGGAGTCTTTAGGTTGAATAAAATTACATTTAAGAGAAAAAGACAAATGCGAGCAAAGACAAAGCATTGCGACTGTTTTTCCAGTTACAAATGTTCAGTGTCAAAAATTCTGTTACAAATGATCAAATATTCATAAAAATGATTGTATTATAAAAAGCGTACTTTTTCACATTACCTTAAATATTTTTTCCAACTTAAAAAGTTCTTATTTATTATAATTACAATTACATAATTACACACACACACACACACACACACACACACACACACACACACACACACAAGCACAATATTTACCCGTGCGCTTTGAGACAGGTAAAACTGTGAAAAGCGCCCTACAAATACTCATATTATTATTATTATTATTATTATTATTATTATTAATTTGTCAACTTAAAAAAATTCCTGACTGAAAACTACGGTTGTGTTAATTATATTACATTTTTTATTTTTTATTTTATTTAATTTTATTTAACTCATTCTTTAGAATGTTCCAGAATCATAGCTGTAGATTTTACTGTTACACAAAAAACTATTGTTATTTAATTATGTTAATTTGTTAACCCACAATAATTTGAGGGTATTGTGTAGTGATGTTTTTGAGTGTGTTTTTTTTCCCAGTGTGTGTATGTTTATGTGTCTGTGAGTGTGCCTAAATATAATACGCAAAAAATATAAATGTATAAACTTTTCTTTTCGCTTATTCCTTCTTTCTTATATTTACTATTGTGTACTGCTATATTTTGCATATAATTTAATTAATGTATATTTTACTTCTACCTAAAGCTGCTGGTAAGGGCTCCGGGGCCCACAAACATCTCATTCTCAGTAATATATACAGTATTTTGTCTCCGAGACTTCAAACCATTCAAATCCAGCTTCTTAATGGAAATTCAGATGGGCGAGATGTGGCGCGACCTCAGTGACCTCACAGCAGGAAAAACATCACTCAAAACTAAAACAGTAGTTCAGATTATAAACCTTCCAAATGTCAAAGAGTCGATCAAAACATCTCGCCCCCAACGCAAAGCCACCAGATCCTCTCCCAGTTTGACAACATCTGAATATTTCCAGCGTGTGTGTGAGACGTGTGTGCTTTCGTTTTGAGTCAGATTGATGTTTAACCCTAAACTGACTGTGAGTTTGTCGTGTGCGCTGATCACAGTCCTTGGAAAGAAAGAACAAAGGTTTGAATTTCACGAGCAGCTGGTTAAAAGAACCCGTCAATACTATCTGACCATTCAGAATTCCAGCCAATCAGAAGTCTAGTGTCAATTAAACGTGGAATGAGATTTGTAGTTTTTTTGTTACAAGTTGATATTGAGTTGTTGTTGTTGTTGTTGTTGTTGTTGTTGTTGTTTTTGCTTCTACTAACTTCTGAAAAATGGATTTGTTGAGTAGCTATGATGATTTACAGTACGTATATGGATGGATGATGCCACGACATTCCAGGAGCAGTCACGATTGGGCTGATTCACAGCAAGTAAAAATAGCCTGTGGTTGGTCGCCTGGTCCTAAACTCCACCAGCTTTATACCCGCCTGACTCTCTTTTTTTTCTCTCTTTCTGTCGGTTTTCATGACTTTTTACATTTCTGTTTTTCTTTTCCAGTTTTTCTCTCTGTATCTTTTATTTCTCTTTATGTTCACTCTCTCTCTCCCATGTTTGTCTTTATCCATGTCTCTTTCCCTCTATGTGTGCTCTTCTTTCTTCTCTTCTGAACATGTCTCTCTCTCTCTCTCTCTCTCTCTTTTTCTCTCTCTGTCTCTAAACATGTCTCTCACGCTCGTCTTTCTCTTCTCTCTCTCTTACTCTTTTTTTCCCTGAACATGTCTGTCTCTCTTTCTCCTCACCCTCTCTCTGTCTCCCTCTATCTATCGCTCAACCTCTTTTTCTCTCACCCTCTCACTCTCTCTTTCTCTCTCTCTTTTCCTCTTTCGTTCTCTATCTCTGTCTCTAAACATGTCTCTCATGCTCTCTTTCTCTTTTCTGTCTTTCTGTCTTTCCCTGAACATGTCTGTCTGTCTCTCTCTCGCTCTCTCTCTCTCTCTCTGTCTCTCTTTCTGTCTCTCACACTCGTCTTTCTCTCTCTCTTTCTGTCTCTCAACATCTCTACACTCTTTGTTTTTTTTATCTCTATACGTGTATTGCGTTCTCTTTTTCAATATACACTATTTATACAAGTACTGTCTTTACCTCTCTCAGCCTCACAATGTGTTAAATTTGTCTGTCTGTCTTTCTCTCTTTTTTTTTTTTTTTTTTTTTTTTTTTTTTTTTTTTTTTTTTTTTTTTTTTTTTTTTTTTTTTTTTTTTTTTCAATGTCTCGATTTGATTCTTTTCTCTCTCACTCTTTTGGAGTCTATCTGGTGATTTCTGTTGTTCTCTCTTTGTCTTTCTTTTTTTACAGACTCTCCACCACATCTCTCTCTCTCTCTCTCTCTCTCTCTCTCTCTCTCTCTCTCTCTCACTCTCTCTTGTCACTGTGTGACTTTATTTCATCTTTACTGGCCGGCGAGTTGTTTCGCAGACCGTGAGTGTTACAAACACACACCTCGTCATGGGCTTCAGCGGGCACCGTGTCGCCTCTGCTAGTGTCTCGCTTTACTTCAGCCGAGTCGTGGTTCCTGTTCCGAGTGAATCATGTATTGAACGAAGGCCAAACGTGTTGTAGACGACTTGGCTGAAGGGGAACTGGCTGCAACCTGTGAGTTTTGTCGCCATTCCCAGCCCAATTGGAGCAGTTTTGACGCTTTCCATTCAACCCGTGCCAGACGAGATCCTGTGATACGTGAGGAAAGTTCTCACAGGGTTAGAAACACTCCTCTTCATCACACACACACACACACACACGATAGAGATGTGGGCAGTGCAAATGGAGTATTTTTTTTCACATGAGATTTTCCATCGGTCTACACAACCTGTGTTGGGTTGAGGTGTGTTTTCTGCACAATCAACACTGTCAGTCCAGATGTGCCGATCCAGTCGTCTGTCTGCTGTCAGGGGATTTGATTCGCTTTGTCGATTGGGCACATGCTTGTTGTTTGGCGAAGTTGGCATGTTTTGGCTGAAAAGCAGGAACTGCAGGCCGAACTTTTGGCATCGTGACATCTTTAATCAATCTGTGAATTAATCTAATCTAACCTTGATTTGAGGAATTTGATCAATCTTTTTATCAGCCAATCTAATCTAGTGTAGATTTGAGAAATGTTATCAATTTTGTTTATCAGACAATGTAATCTAATCTAGAATTGAGTATTTTGCCAATCTATCAGTAAGTCTATTTATCAGTCAATCTAAAGTAATATAGATCTGAGGAATTTTGCCAGTCTATCAATCAGTCTGTCTAATCTAATCTAGATTTGAGTAATTTTATCAATCTGTCTATTTTTAATCTAATTAGAAATTTTAACAACCCATCATTCTATGTATCAGTTGAACTAATCTGATATAGATGTTTTTGATGTTTTTCTATTTATCATCTAACCTAAAGTGATCTAGATTTGATGAATTTTCTATTCAGTAGAATGTTGGGGGAAAAAAGGTTGATTATAATTTTAAAAACTATAATCAAGAGCCAATGCATTTCAAATGAAAATGATGTATTTTCAATATCTAAATTGTGCTTTTTGCATGTCCAGTGACAAAAACGCTTTTCAATGGTTTGTGACAGAAAAACAGCAGTTTGAAGTTGTACTTGCCACCCAGTTGGTTCGAATCCCAGTCAAGAAAAGCAGAAAACCAGAGAAGCGCACAATATTGACACTGCCCCTAGTGGCCAAACAGACAAAATCACTTCAGCATTACTTTGCAGCATTTTATCGCAAGCGCAAGGTGATGCAAGTGCAGCCTTAGGATTAAGCTTCCAGAATACCAGTTTAACCCTTTGGGGTGTGCGATTACATGGCTATATTTGGACACGTGCGAGTTGGACTCGTGTTACACACCGTCACCGCAGCGGCTGTTTTCACACACTACAGTTGGTGGCTCCTCCGGTGTTCTAAAATTCTGTCCTACACGGGAGAATTTCCTACATTGCGATATACAATTACGTCATGTTCTGGCCACATCGGGAAGTAAAAACAGACAGTTCTATCCATCTTAGAATGTAACCGTGGTAATTAGACAATCATACTAAAATAAATGAAGAATATAATGAATAAAGTTTGGTGAAGTTTAAACATTTTCAACGAATGTTCACAAAATGTACCATTTGCATGACTGTAAAGATAATTCCTGCTCCGTGATCTTGGCCTGAGAGTGTAGTTTTCATATTCAGGAATTTTATCTAGAAAAACACATGTGTAAAAGCTGATGAACGCAAGTAGTTCGACGTGCTCGCTTGTGAAGTCAGGAAACCTAGCGTTCTATCTTAATTGTTATAAAATAAATACAATAACATATATACATATTCTTATATGCATAAATGTAATCGCTTAAAGGATATTAAAAGAATAATTACCGTCATTAAACAAGTGTATGTATTTTTAGCACGCATGCACATAGAGCGATGTAGGAAATTCTCATATGTAGGATAGAATTTTAAAACATGGGTTTAAATGCAGCTCTGTTCACACACGCTTCTGATATAAACAGAAGCGACAACTGTATTCTAAATCTGCAGCCACTCCTGTATATTTAACAGCGCTCACATCTACGTTTATTCGTGCCGCCGCCACCATATAAGACGTGTTCATGACTCATGCCGCTTTCTGACCTGCGAAGTGGGAAGTCATGATTCATGCCGCCGTTTAATCAACCTCTGCTCAAAATACTCTGGCATGCGTGTGCCCCCCCCCGTCCCGCCCACCCTGCCGCACACACATCGCCCCAGCGCCACCACACTCGCGCTATTGTTCCCGCCGCCACTGGAGTTCACACTGGGGTTATTGGGTTTTCCACCAAATGAAGGGTGTTTGTTGTGCCGGAGACGTCTGGACTGTTGGATTTCCTCCGCGCTGACATGGTCGGGCTGTGACGTCATTGCGAGGTAACGTGACGGCGCGAGTGTGTGTCTTTGAGATTCAGTGGGAAGGAATCGGATTGGATGAGACAAAAGTTGGGGGTTTTTTATTGGTCGTATTTTTTGAAAATAGTAAGGCTTTATTGAACTTTTGTTTATTTTATTTTAAAATGTTTTCATTAAGCAATTTGATTTTTTTTTTTTATATATTAGTGATTTATATTTAAAAGTGATGCAGATTTGATGTGTATGTAATCAGATTAGTTCCAAAAATATCAAACATAAATTTCTAATAAACGAGCAAAACTGCTTTACATTTACGTTTGTTTTTTTTTCCCGCTTTCAATTAAGTTTGGTTTGTTATTTTTTGCCTGATATCTTCACATTTTCGTTACTTTCCACAATACAAACTTTTCTTTTTTTGCTTCGGATTTGTCGTTCGTTTTTTTTTTCTTTTAATTTATTTCTGGCTGTATTTTCACGTGGGGGCGGAACTTACTCTGATTGGCCATTTTGGCCGTGAAATCTGCAGTGTTAAAAAAAGTTTCAATTGAAAATGTGAGGATCGCAAGCAAAAAATAAATAAAACAAACGTAATTGAAAGCGAAAATTAAAAAAACAAATGTAAATGTCAAGCATTTTTGTTCGTTTATTAGAAATTTACGTATAAAAAAAGTCAGACATAAACAGTGTCTTTGTTCAATTAAAATGTTACACATACTAAAAAACATTTTGCCCTTTTTTGCTGTGCAATGCAATTTTTTTTTTTTTTTTTTTTGCACCACAAGCTTTTCGAAACCTTCTACATTTTTCTCGCAAGTCCGTTTCTCCAACCACAAGGCCACTGACCTAAAAAAATACCTGAATGTTTTAGACTTCACATCTACATTTACCATCACACGTCTGAAGCAAACATCACGCTTCTGTACAATCCAAATGACACGTTTCAACGACACGCAAAAGAATATGTGGAATTCAGTTTTAGGAAAGCCTGTATATATTCCAACAAAACCCATTAGTGACTAGTTGGATTTAAAAAATAAAGTCAACCTCGACTTCTCTTGTTTTTAAGATAATAAAAAACAGCTATAGTATTTCCGTGATTAATAGCACTCTTTTTTGTTTAGATTTGCACGTAAATATAACCACTCATATTTCCACATTGCAAGCCAGGAGCAATCACAAATAAATGGAAATACTTGTATTTACTTGTAGTTTTTATTAGCTCAATAACAGAATTAAAGAAACATTAGTCACGCAGGGACTTTTAGCAGGGGATAAAAAACGTATTCCAACAAAAATGATTATTATTGGAACAGACAGCGCATCCGGTAAAATAGCGCTAGTGGCTGGAAACGGCTGGAGACAATGTTCAAAAGGTTCTTGGGATCAGCTGAGAATTCTGGGAGTTGGAGTTCGGATTAGTAGAATCAACTTTTTTTCCTATCTATTATTCAAGTAAAACGATATAAAAATTATACGAGTCATAAAATAGGCTTGTTGAATAAAGAAAAACTAACGGAATTAAACCAAAAATGTAAAAAAATAAATAAAATTAAATATTGGCATTTTAAATTTGTGATTCAGGTGCGTATATTTCAAGGTGCTTATTTTTGCGTAAATATGATATTAAATTTTTAAATAGTAATGTATTAACTATAAATATTTGTAAAATTGTTATGAAAAGCAAATTAATAAATGTAATCAAAATTACTATTTACATATATTTTATAATATATAAAAATATAAGAATACAGTATATAAAAATGTATATATATATTTATTTTTTAATCTTCAATGCATTTATTTTCTAAACAGAGCGCCCGACAAGCGCATGATGTGGCATGATTGTGTTCTTTTCCGGAAGCATGTCGAGCGTCCGATGGCGAGATGCGTCAGGGATTGATGGTGCCGCGTCCCCTCCTCGCCATCCATTATGAATGAGTGGCGCTGGCACACGACAGACCCGCTCATGAATAATGAACGCCGTCTGCACGTACTCCAGGAAAGAGAGTGAAAGGGATGATGCATCGCAGGCAGACGCCGCTATTGATTTCTGCCGGCTCGAGAGCCACTCGGATCCATTTAGAGATTGAGCCGGACTTAATGAACACAGACCGGGCATCATTCATCCACCACCACCTTCTGACGCTGTGACCATGACGCTGTGAAATGGGAGAAGGCTCCTGAACATATATTTAGGAGATGAGGAGGAGAGACGCTTGACCCCGATCCGCCCTGAGCTCGCGTTTTCATTAAGCAATTCGTTTTTTTTTTTTTATATATTAGTGATTCATATTTAAAAGTGATGCAGGTTTGATGTGTATGTAATCAGATTAGTGGCAAAAATATCAAATGCTAATTTCTAATAAACGAACAAAAATGCTCCATATTTACGTTTGTTGTTTTATTATTCACTTTCAATTACGCTTGGTTTTTTATTTTTTTTTCTTGATATCTTCACATTTTCGTTACTTTTCACATTACTTCACATTTTCTCAAACTTTTCTTTTTGCTTCGGATTTGTCGTTTTTTTTTTTTTTTTTTTCATTAATTTCTGGCACTAGTTTCACGTGGGGGCGGAGCTTACTCTGATTGGCCCTTTCGGATGAAAAATCTGTAACGGGAAAAAAGTTTCAAACAAAAATGTAAGGATTACAAGCTAAAAAAAAAAAAAAAAAACGTAATTGAAAGCAAAAAATAAAAAGCCAAATGTAAATGTGTGTTCATGCACCAGCACCTCCCCACACACGTTCTGACGGTGTGACCATGACGCTGTGAAATGGGAGAAGGCTCCTGAAAATATATTTAGAAGATGTAGGAGAGACGCTTGACCCCGATCCGCCCTGAGCTCGCCAAGTTTCTCAGCATTTCATATCGCTATCTGTGTAACGTTGTTGTGAAAGCGTCGCTCAGGTCGACTTCAATCTGATAACGCTCTCCTTCACCGACTTCATCGATGTGACTGAAGACTGCCAGATGTTTAAAGCTTGTCTTCACATTCGACTACCCGTATTTTCCGGACTATAAGCCGCTACTTTTTTCATAGGTTTTGAACCATGCGGCTTGTACAATTTTTTGATAATGACGATAAATACGGTAGATACCATTTATTTTCTCTTTTTTTCTGTCCCATATTAATCAGTAAAGTTGCTGCCGTGTTAAAATGCAGGTTAGGAAAGGATCTATTTAGTTACACACATGTACATCTACAATTCAAAATCGTTCATAGAGCGGATGCGGCTTATATACAGGTGCGGCTTATAGTCCAGAAAATACTGTAGTTTGGCTCAAACTTTCCTCTTTGCAAAGTGAATTTGCCGGAATCAAAAGTCCAAAAGACCAGGAATTGATCTCTTCACTGAAGAAAATCAATTCTAAAAAGAAATTCTCTAAAAACAAATCTTGAAATGTGACAATGAATCTCGTTTTTTTGGTTCTTTTCTTACATGATACAACAAAACTATTTTAGGATTAGGAGCCAAAGATTACTTTGCTTAGGATTGGATTATTTCTTTTATTAGAAATAATTGCTAATTTTTGATGATATTTTACACTGAATTGAGCATTTTTTTAAGGGCGACATTTTTAACGCTGAACTTTCTGAAATAGGAAATGTCAAGTCAATTTTTTTTATTTTAGCAATATTTATAATTGTAAATTATATAATATTTATAATTATATGAATTGTTACAAAATATATTATGTTTATTAGTGTTTTCTTTTTTTAAAGCCAATGAGAACTAGAACTATTATGCCGAAGCGAATCGTCCATGTTATGAGATTTTGAGATCTCATCTCATTGGCAGATCATTTTACTTGATTTAAGTTTTTTTTTTTTACTCATTTAGTTTTTTATTTTGTTGTTTTTTTCACATGTTTTTTTTTTAAGTGTTAAAAACTGCCATAGTTTGGAGATTTCAACCAAACTTAGAAATCACATGGGTTTTTCCTGTAATTTGATTTGATCCTGTAATTTGATAATAACTGTGTGTTATGTTGTTTACCGAAAAAACTAAGCAAAAATAAAAAAAAACTGTTCATTTCATTGGCTGAATTGGATGAATGCACGCCACCTTTCTTCTCTGTTGTTGAGTGCAAAATAATATCACAAAATTTTCAACTGTCCAAGACATGAGATAGAGAGAGAGAGAGAGAGAGAGAGAGAGAGAGAGAGAGAGAGAGAGAGAGAGATTACGTTGTCAGGCTTTCTTTCTTTTTTTCTGTCCCTTGCAAGCGATGACGGAGTGTGAGTCTGAATCCAAACGTTGCATGAAACAAACGTTTACAAACGACTTTGATAAAAAGTTAAGCAGAAACAGCGTTCTGAAGTGCCTTTCGGTTCTATTTCTTAAAAGAACTGCTCTTAAAGACACTACACATACATCTGAGCTGTGTGATCTATTAGTTCAGCCCGTTACAACGCTTTCTGCGTTCGATTAGCAATGTCTTCGTGTCGTCATTAAAAGTAGTAACAAAGCAAACGGGTTAAACTGTATTAAAGTGTTTATAAACTTGTACAAAAATGTAATTCATGAATGTGTGACGGTATCCATGATATTGTAAAATCCATGTCGTGGCACAACTCAACACTGGTTTTCACGTTATTACTGATTTACCACCCAACCTAGAAGACACCCCAAAGAGTCTTTTGTTTTATCAAATTACATAAAGACATTATTGTGCGTCCGAACTTGACAGTTCCTATCAACGTGGGGCTTTTTAGCAAGTTTGTTATCGCATCTTTTCTTGCGAGTTTTGCTCCAGTCATCGTTTTTCAGTGTGAAGCTGAACTGGAAAAACCCCATTGAAAGAACACAGAAACGTCCTGTAGTGATCAACTTTCTACCGTAGTGAACGACAAGCAGCTCCGAAATACAAAAGCCTAGTTTTTCTGCTGTCAATCCTGAAATACTGTATCTTCTGATATAAAGCCTGATATAAGCAGTGTTTACTAGTGCACTTTGAAAAGTTGAATAATGAAAGTTGGATAATATTTTTTCCAACGTAAATCCGGTTTATCTGTTATGAAGAGTTATTTTCTTTTCTTTATGAACACATCTTAAAAAGCGGAACCATCTACACAAAATGTACGTAAAATAATTCTACTAGTATATTTGACTGAGATCAGTCAGACGAATGCCACAATTGTTCTCTCTAATTTCCTTCTTTAGCACAACGGTTATTTCATTTTAAAACCTTGCTCTCGCATTCCTTTCTGCACATTTTCATTCATTTACGCGCTTCCCTTAGATCTATAGAGGAAGTTCAGTACAGCAATCACTCAAACGTATTGATTTTTGCGCAAAAATAATTGACGCTTCACACTTCTTGTAGTACGGTACTTCTTTCTGTTCCATCCTTCTCTCCGTGATCACCGTGTGAAAGCCTGAAAATAGCATCAAATGTCTTGCTCGAGACAGAGTTTGTGAAGCGAGGTGTATTTTTATGAATTTTGTGAACACTGTAATTTCTCCATATCCCAAAATGTGTATTTTTCTTGGTCTGGCCCTTTTGTCAAATGTTAGAACCCAATATGGCCCGCGAAGCAAAATATTTGGCCTCTCTAACCTCATTAGACCCTTTCCATAACCCGAAACGCAATAATCATGCAGCAGGGTCCCGAGACCCCCACGTGATCCTTTCTGAAAGACGCCGTCTGCACCCAGACGCATTATCGGCGGTTTTAATTGCTGTTCGGCGTAATTTATTCCGTGACACGTGTCTGTCATCTCATCGAGGACGAAAGCTGACAATTTATTTTTCCCGGTTATGTAATCATAATTGCGTTTGTGAAAAATCAGCATTATGGGTAATGTGGGTGGAGGAGAAATCTTCAGCTTTTCTGAATGTCTTTTCCATTTCTGGGCGTGGTACTCCAATCACAGAGCCCGACACTTATCACACTCTCACTCACCATATGAGACTGTAGATAATCAGGGAACCATATATTGGGAAAAACAAATATGGTGAAAGGTTTTAGTCCTTTTACTTTTGCTCCAACTGACAAATACTACAAATATCCCCCAAATATTGTTTGTGCCCTGCGTTTAAAGTTTTTTTTTACCAACTTTTTTTAATGTAATTTTAGTGCGCATACTTGTACTCTTTATAGTCAATTCTTCTTCTGTCTGGTTGTCTTGTTGTTGCTGCTTTACAGTAACTTGCATAAATACTAAAAAAAGATCAGCGGATCAAACACTCACACACACAACCAACACACACACATAAGTTGGTATAAATTTGGAAATTGAAGCAAATTAGGTGGCAAAGTGGAAACTTTCTACTTCTGACAGTAATGCGAGCGGAGTGGGTGAAGTGGGTGACCTTTCAGAAGTAAGACAGGTGCATTTCTCCTCGGTGCGTGGGAGATCCGCACAGAGAAGTATTACCATTAATTACGCTGGACTCTAATGAAGCGTGATTAGGAATCTCTGATAGGCTGTAAGTTCCCGACGTGTAATGGCAATTCATTACCGACATCACGGTGAAGTCTTTGCTTTTTCTGGAGCGGATTAGTTGTGTTGTTTGTCAGTCGTCCTCTATATTAATGATCATACTCTTCTCGGTGGACAAAATCATGTCAATTGAGAGAATTTGGATGAGATAATGAGAGAAAACTATGTGAGTGTGTGCGTATCATTTTTATACGCTTTCTCTTTTTTATAATTTTTATATATTTCTCTCTTCCTCTCTATATCATATATATATATATATATATATATATATATATATAATGCATATACAATAAATACAATATCATAGAAATATATACATTTTAATACAAAGCAGTGTTTAATACATAATAGAGATGGAATTGAAATATCTACATGCAATATCTATTTTACACACACACACACACACATATGTATTAATATAAATATACTGTATATACTATATTACTTCATTGTATTGGAAAGATGTGTACTGTTAAAAGTGTTACGGAAAATGTTTTTTCTGAATTTGTCATCTATTCAAAAAATGGTTTCACTCTTTATGTGGGTGTTTGGAGAATATTGCTCATCGCTTGATTTTTGAAACCACAGCTGAATCAAATTCCTCCTCCAACGAACCCCTTTTTAAAAAGCAACAAGACAGAAAGCACACGCTCATCCACAGATGCTATTCTAACATCTGTCTGACAGCAAAACATCTGTTTGTTTAGATTCTTTTCCATCATTAAACACCTGGCAACCCTTCCGTGCGCTCACAACCAAGACGGAAGAACTTATTCTGCTTGTATTGTTTTCTTTAGTACAACTAAACCAATATTTTAATCTAGTAAATCTGAGAGATTAAACCATAGATTAAGATTCATTAAAAGTTGAATTCACAAAAAAAAAAACTAAAATTTGTTGTAATTTTTTTGCGTCTGAAATTTTTTTCCCGAGAGCTGGAGTGATTCTGATTTTACATCTTGCTGAATATGAATATCGATGAATAATTCAATTGTTTGCTACACATTTCGGGAATAAAATGCATTGCATGTGAGTCAACAAATAAAAGGGGTTAAAAAATGTAAATTAAATCACACAGGCTTCTGATTATGCTGTAATTTTTGGATAATGATTAATTGTTTGCTACACGGGGAAAATGCATCGCAATGGAGTCAACAAATAAAATAAAATCAAAAAATAAAATAAAAAATAAAGTCACACAGGTTTTTGATAATGCTGTGTTTTCCGGAAATGATTAATTGTTTGCTATACACTTTGGGGAAAAAATGCATCGCAATTGAGTCAACAAATAAAATAAAACAATAAAAAAAATAAAATCAAACAGGCTTCTGATAATGCTGTAATTTTCTGATAATGATTAATTTTTTGCTATACACTTTGGAAAAAAATGCATCGCAATTGAGTCAACAAATAAAATAAAACAATAAAAAAATAAAATTACACAGGCTTCTGATAATGCTGTCATTTTTGGACTATGATTAATTGTTTGCTACACAATTTGGGAAAAATGCATCGCAATGGAGTCAACAAATAAAAGAAAACAAAAAAATTAAATAAAAAATAAAATTACACAGGCTTCTGATAATGCTATAATTTTCAGAAATTTCGATATGATTGGGATTTTTACCCGGTGTGTCCCCCACCTTCCGGCCCCAAGCTGCTAGGATTGTCTCCCCTTGACCCAGAAATGGAAAAGTCTTTCAGAAAGCGGTTGGATTTTGCTGACATCCTCCCGCTATTATTCGATTAGTCGAGCGCAATCTCTATCAAACACCCCTTTGATGCCCATTACTACCATTCAAGCCCACCGAGACCGACCCATTAGCAGGCTGCATCCGTGAGTGTGTGCGGGACCGTAGGATTAGTCCCAGACGCTGATGATTAATACGCAGCCGAGCGAATGCAACGAGCCATTAAGTCTGTTTCAGTGTCAGAGGCCGCAGGAAATGAACTGCCGCATGGTAGATCAAATCCGCCTCGGAACGGTTTCTGCGTGTGTGTCGCCTCGGCGTGAAAGCTTTTAAGGTTTAAGCGTCTGTAATTACAGGTTGGAGGTGAACCTGTGGAACTAGACGTCATAGCGCCCCGTGTTGGTTTACTTCTTGGTCATGTTTTGATGTTTCTGGAGGTTCTGGGACGCAAAATTACGAAAAACGATGTTTCGGGATGTTTGTGTACCGAGATGCTGGTTAAGCATTGCAAACTGTTTCATAGTAGTTGTCTTATTAGGTGTCTTACATACTCCATGTCTAATAGTGAAGAAAATGGTTTCAAGGCCTTTCTAAGTATTTTTTAAGTACTTTTACTAAGTAAATTACTTTTTTAAGTAAAGTATTTTCAAGTCAAAATGAAAAAGTGTTACAATTTTTCTTTTAAATAAGAACTTTTCTCGTTTGATTTCTTTTGTACTTTTTACACGTGGACAAACATGAGATTACCTCAGATTGAATAATAATCAGGACGATTTAAGCTCACACTTGTAGTGTAAGGTATAGTAGTTTATTAGCTGCATTAGTGCAGAGCAGAGAGACTTGACTAGAAAATCTACTGACTTTCTTTTTGTATTTGTAGCAGTTTTTCCTCTAAATAAGTAAAAATGTTGTATTTGGGTTTTTTTTCTTAATTTTTAAAAAACTGGAAAAGCATGACATTTTGACCTAAAATCGGACAATAATCAGGATGATTTAAATTCACACTTATAGTACAATCATGTCATTTTAGCTGTAAAGCTTTGACAACGTCCAATTACTATTCATGCATTCATAAAACTCAACTAAAGCAACTCTACCATAAATATATAATAGGTTAAGCAATTAATAGGTTTATACGCTAAAAGCAGGTTGAGAGGCGGCAATGTCCAGGAAACAAAACTCTCAATTGAACTGAAAATAAACCACGATAAAAGCAGCTGACTCTGTCGGCATTTGACCTTCACAAAGACTTTTTATCATTAACATTTTTGCTGAGAATCAAACTTGAGGTATTGGTGTTGCGAACTTTGTCTCACTGTAAAATCACACGTCAATTCAGTTTCACAATTACAAATATTAGTTAACCGAGCCGCTCAGTTTGATTTAGTGCCGAGACCAGCAGATATTGTGGTCAGCTTGAGGAGTTTCTGAAGCGTTGTGCGTCTTTTTATTGTATTTAAGTGACGGTGAAGGTGAGTTTTGTCTGTTTTCGTTGACGTGGCTTTGCGGAAACGCTCGGCTCAGCAGCGGCGAGAGACGACACACATCACAGAACACATCATACGCAGTTAACCCCCTTTAAACCGCCGCGTCAGGTCTTCTCGCACAATCGTACACTTCTGCACAAGCACAGATAATGCAGGGACTGTTGGACATAAACTGCTTTACACACACACACACACACACACACACATACACACACACTCATGGGTGTTTATCTCAGATTTACACATGATCACAGAATAACATGTCAAAAAAAAACAACGTGTTAAAAGTCTTGCGTCTAATGTTGCGTCAGTTTCACCTTCTTTTGCTGCTGCTGCGCTATGTTTATGAGCAAAACGGTGTTTATAATTCGTTAAAATCGATTTTTTTTCATTTGTGCAGCACTTTAAAAAAAACTGCATTACAATTATTTATGGCTTGAACAGTGAAGTGTTTTTTTTCTATTTATATATAATAATTTTTCGTTGGACGTTTTAGAATGTATTTACTAAAATAAATGGGTGTTTAGTGTGTGTGTGTGTGTGTGTGTGTGTGTGTGTGTGTGTGTGTGTGTGTGATTTCTATCCATTTAAAATGATTTTGGACACATGAACAGTGTTTGAAAATCATTGTGCAAATCCACTTTCTGTCACAAGGTGGCGTGACTAAAATGTATCGCTTGCTTAAATTTATTACGTATTACTGAGCTGAAATCCAGTCAAATTCCTAATGAATTACAACCGTCTTGCATTTTTTGGGATTTTTGTTGTCAGAATTGTGTTTCTCCTGGAGATGAAAGGATGTTTATAATAATCTTTATTGAGTCTATCAAGTTTTTATCATGTTCATTGTTGTAAGCCTAAAGCACCAATGATATTTCTTTTTTTCGTTTTTTTTGTTTTTTTTTAAAGTCTAACACAGCGACTTGTAGATGAACTTTAAAAAAATGCAATTTTTCCATCTCTCGTTTTGGCATGTGTGAAATCTCACAACAGCTTCCATTGTGAAAAGACGAGGTGTGAATCTCAATCCTGGTGTGAACAAGCTTTTAAAAGACCTTTTTTTGAACAGAGCTAAAAATTGCTAAAAAAAAAAACAAAATAATGAAAAAATGTACTGCGATGTATTTCTCGCACTGGATCATTGAGTTATGAGTAGGAAATGTAAACGCACACGTTATCTAAATTATCTATTTTGATCAAACAATATTTCACTGGATGCTTTAGTACGTATTTACTGGAATAAATGGAAACTTTTACTGTGACAATGTGTGTGTGGGTGTGTGTGTGTGTGTGTGTGTGTGTGTGTGTGTTCAATGTGTAATTTTTTTCCATTTAAAATGCTTTCAAAGTCCAAAAAAGTTGTCACTATGATTCATACTGAAATTAGATTATGTTATTGGTATGTTCTACCTACAATGAAGACCAAAAAAGAGAGTTTAAATTAAAAAAAATATATTTTTCCGTGTATTCTGCTCTATTTTCCACCACTTTCCATACATTCCGCTGATCACAAAGAACCGATTTGCATTCCGATCACCCGACTATTAGTACGAACTTGGACGCGTCGTCGTCTTCCATTGTCTGGAGGGCATCGCGAGTCAAATCGGCAGGTTCCAGATGAATTCCCTGCTCCGCTTGGTCTTCCAGCAGCAGTCGGATGGATGGAGCTGCGCTTTTGATGTGTGTGGGAGTCTTAACCAGATTGAAAGCCGCAGAAAAAAGAACAGATTGGGAGAAAAGCGCGAGAAGCCTTGCATCCCTCAGCAGTTGTAATCCGCAGGCAGGCCGAGAGCTGCCATTTGTGGCGAGTCCGTGTGCACCAGCATCTTCCTTTATTCTCCCCGACGCGCGACTGAAACTCCCAGCATGGAGAGAAAAAACATTCCGGTTTGAAAATAGTGTGTTTGGAATCCCACCGACCTCGCAACCACCTCTGGAAACGTTATAATTGGGAGACGGGTTATTATCTACTGGTGGTGGCCGCGAGAACACGCAGAAGTTAAATTGCATTTTATTCTTGTGTTTATACTTCATTTATGTATTATTTTTAGTTGTGCATATTTTAATATAATTTGATGTACTTTAATACTGCTAATGCCCTTTTTACAGCTCAACAGTGTAAAAATGACAAGTAGAAAATTGATATGAATATTTGGTAAAAACTATGAAAAGTTCGCACTTAGTCTGTCAGCGCACGATTCGTAGAAATATGTTCGAATCCTCTGCGCTTCATCGCGACTGTACTTGATCCGCGTTATAAAGAGCAGCGCGCGCGTGAAATAATAACGGCAACGATGCACAGAATGTACCTCTAAAAATACTAATACGTAGGCTATTTTGTTTTAGGCTTCTTTACTAGATGTGACAGATTGTATATTTCTGCGAGATGTATTTTTTTTATCCACTGGCCTTGTTTAAATACAGTCTCAAATCTTTCTCAAATGTCAGTCTGATGACAAGCTCAACAGAAACCTGTTTATACTATTATTAAGAGCTGCAGAGTAAATGTTTTATCCTTAAACTTAAATGCAATTTTTAATGGAGGAACATTTCATTTTACAACATTTCAGCAGGCCAGTAGGTCAAGTTAAACATTTTAGTTTGAATTATATTTTATACTCTTGAGTGTTGCAATTAGCTCTATAAATATTTGCATATTTGTAACACGTTTTATTTCATTTATTCTTTGAAACTTCATTATTAATGTATGCAATTGCAATGCCTTTGTTATAGTAAAGTTAGTACACCATCATAGCAATAAATGCAAATCTTTCGGTGTTTCGGTTTTCGGCCAGGCTTTCCTCTTCTTCGGTTTTCGGTTTCGGCCAAGAATTTTCATTTCGGTGCATCACTAGTAGTTACTGATATAGGTAGTTACTGAGATGGGTAGTTACTGAGATTGTTACTGAGATGGGTAGTTACTGAGATGGGTAGTTACTGAGATAGTTACTGAGATGGGTAGTTACTGATATAGTTACTGAGATGGGTAGTTACTGAGATAGTTACTGAGATGGGTAGTTACTGAGATAGTTACTGAGATGGGTAGTTACTGAGATAGTTACTGAGATGGGTAGTTACTGAGATAGTTACTGAGATGGGTAGTTACTGAGATAGTTACTGAGATAGTTACTGAGATGGGTAGTTACTGAGATAGTTACTGAGATGGGTAGTTACTGAGATAGTTACTGAGATGGGTAGTTACTGAGATAGTTACTGAGATGGGTAGTTACTGAGATAGTTACTGAGATAGTTACTGAGATGGGTAGCTATTGAGATAGTTACTGAAATGGGTAGTTACTGAGATAGTTACTGAGATAGTTACTGAAATGGGTAGTTACTGAGATAGTTACTGAGATGGGTAGTTACTGAGATAGGCGGCATCTCCCTGTGACCCAGGAATAGAGCAAGAGAAAATGTAGAAAATGGATGGATAGAATAATTACTTCATAAGGGGTGCGCCTTATAATGTAGTGTGCCTTGTAGTCTAGATCATCTTAGTTTAGATCTCAGTCAAATCTCAGTGTGGTGTTCTCAGAGTGAACACGAGGCGTCAGAGGGTTTCCATTTGGGAAGCAGTAAAGCGTGTGTGTTTGTGGAAGCCGGCTGCTTTTACAAGCCTGCCAGAGTCCACCAGAAGCGCCCAGTCAGGAGTTCAGAGAAGATGACACGGGTAAGAAACTTCAGACGCCGCTCAGAGTTCGCCCACAGTGGATGGAAAGAGCGGGCCGGCCTGCCAGCGGAGCTCTGGAGGAATTGTTTAGTCATGCACTGAACCTTCTGTAAGCAGAAATTGGCCCCGGACGACTTAAATAGCTCAGTGTGTTGTGGATAGTGAGGCTGGCAGCCGCTGAGAGTAGAGATTGTGCCGTTCTAAAAGCAGTCTGATTCACAGCTTAAGCGTTTACTCGCTCGCTTCGGGTTCCTCCAAGGCTTGTCGTATTGCTTTTTATCCTTGGTGGAGCAACATTTTATGCCTATATCCTTTTTTTTTTCTTTCTTTTTTTTAATGTGACACAATGTTTTTGTGAACATACACACACACACACACACACGGTACAGAATCAGTATCAGAAAACTTTATTGGCCAATTTGCAATGGCAACTAGGAATTGGGTTTGGACTGACGCCGTCTTTTCCCCTCTTTTGCAAATATTAACATAAATATATAAATAAAAGAAAAAAGAAAAACAATGACATGAAATAAAAGAAACATACAAAATAGTCAATGTTTTAAAAGTATTTCAAAAGTGCTTTTCAAACAGAGAAATCGTAATTTTTTTTGACCCATAAACTACAATGTCTAATAAGTCTGGCTATTTTTTATTTTTTATTTTTTTGCTCAGTTTAAAAGCACTTTGTATTGAACGCATTTAATGAAAAAAGCAAAAAAAAAATTTCTATCGAAGTTGCTATTTCTAGTATATACTTTATAGTATTTTGGACATACCGTCTTGTGTATATTTTTGTATTTGTTGTATATTTTCATATTTTTTATTCTTGCGTTTGTACTTTTGTACGTTGTATTGTATTTTGTGTTCTTGCCCCTTGAGTTTTCAGCATATTTATTAAGACCATTTGTTGCACTTTTGCCTTTGTGTTGTATTTAAATATATTGTGTTATTTATATTCTAATTTATTCAGCATGTGTAGTTTTAGATTTTCATTCTGATTCTTCATTCTCTTTTTTTGCAATTAACGGAATAGCGCTCCCATTTTTATTGAAGCCTTTCGATACAATTCTATTCTATTTTATTCTATTCTATGTAGTATGTAATATGTGCTGAACATGCTTGTCTATTTGTGTGTTTCATATTGTAAATTATTTAGTCAAGTCAAGCTGTATTTTAAAATTACATTAAAAAAACTACGACTGAGCAAAGTGCAAAAAAATTAAAACGGGAATAAGACACACAATCAAGATAAAATTACACACACGCACACAAAATGTTCAATAAAATAAATAAACACATAAAAGTACTTAAGACTAATATAAATTGACAAATCCCAATTCTGATGCTGAGTGAAGAGCAAATAAGGAAAAAATGGTTTGTGAACTAAATTAACACATAAATAATAAATTAGTTCTTGGTGGGTTTTACATCTAAACATTATTTAAACACTGAAGAGGAATAATGTGTGTAATAAGTAAGAGAGAACATTTCCGCAAATAAGTATCTCAACATTCGACTCGGGATTATCCACCAAGCACGTCCCCGTAATAATAATGTCCCCACAATGCATGTTGCTATCACGCGGTGTGTAAAGATGCAGAACCTCGCAATAATAATAATAAAAGCGAACCTACTCCCAGTGAAATAGCAAAACCATGAAAGAACAGAACCTGAGGGTTAAGACAGCTCGTCTTTCTCCCACTTTCGTCTGACTGAAAGGATTTGCCCGGCCCAGTGTGTGCTTAGCGAACATATGCCCGCTTTGCCAGGACCGCAAATAAAATTCCTTAAGAGGATCTGGAGGTTCTGCTTTCAAGCCTTCACACACCGAGGTCTGCTCCTGACTCATCGTCAGATTCCATCGCCACTTATTCAAATCCGCAGCGGGGCTAAATGCTAATTGAGGCTAGCGATATTCACTTGGCAGCGAGTCCCCGCTTGCTGATGAGATTAAACACGTCACAGTGGTTGTCAGGGGGTCTTGGTGGAGGACCCGGTGTATGGGGGCAGCACATCTCTCCAGAATACACACACACACTTAAGTCGCTAATCACTCATCCGCCAGTTTAGCAGCTTGGATGGGTGAAATAAGGGGAAAGGAAAAGGAAAAAGAGCTCAGGCTAATCTTTGTGACTGGCTTTATGACGAGCCCGTGTGCCGGCGTCCCTGCGCCTCCTACGTGAGGACCGATAACAGGGTCCCCACTGTTTTGACAGCTAAATCCCCCTCTCGTGCTAATCTTGCGGCGTGTTTGTCTGCGTAGGGTCATTGTTTAAATTGCCAATCTCTACCTGCAGTAACACAAGGGTGCGTTTGAAACGCCGCACGAATCTTACTTGATGGCTTGTGGGGTCCTCGAGTGAAGGGTGTGTGTAGGCACTCATATACTTATATACACAATGCATAGATGGATATACATACATACAAACAGACACACTTTAAGGTACATACATTTATATGTTTATATTTTTTTATGTGACTTTAATGATTCCGTTTTTACACACAGACATAATTTCTGTTGGTCTCTCTATCATTTGTCTCTCTCTGTTCATTTTTCCGTCCATATATTTCTCTATTCAAATTCTCTCACTTTCTCTCTCGCTCTCTTTCTTTCTCTATCTCTCTCTCTCTTTATCGTTGACTTTCTCTCTTTATCTTTCATTCTCTCTCGTTCTTTCTTTCTCTTTCTCCTTTCTATCTTTCACTCTTTCTCTTTCTATCTTTCTTTCTCTCTCACTTACTTTAATTTTTTTCTGTCTTTCTTTTTTCTCCCCCTCTCTCTCCTTTCTATTTTTTGCTCTTTCTCTTTCTATCTTTCTTTCTCCCTTGCTTTCTTTCTCTATTTTTTCTCCCTTTCTTTTATTTGTTTCTTTCTCTAATTCTTTCTTTCTTTCTACACAACATCCTTAACACTACACACTATTTTTATTATTTTTTTTTAAAGAAACACACCACCACAGTAACGCAATTTCTCTGTATTATTTTTGTATTTAGCAGCTCTGTTTGTGTTGTGTTTTACAGCAACATGTTACGTTAAAGCGCGTTTTTTTCCCCATATCTTTTTCATATTTTCTTTCACCCCATGTCTTCCTTAGGTTTATTATTCTCTCTCACACAAAGCATTGCTTTCCCAGCCATTGTCTCTCGTTTTCTTGCTCTTGGTGACATGTATTATTAAGTTATATGTGTTCTTCTGTTCATCGTTATCTACAGCTTGGAAACAATTTGCAGCCTTGAAATGACAAATAAAGAGACGAATAACAACTTTACGTGTTGTCTTCTCAGGGTGTGAGCGGCATGTCCGTGGATGAGAAGTCTGAAGCTCCCATGTATGTGTATGAGTCGACGGTGCACTGTACCAACATCCTGCTGGGTCTGAATGAGCAGCGGAAGCAGGGTCTGCTCTGTGATGTCACCGTCCTGGTGGAGGGGAAGGAGTTCCGTGCGCACCGGGCTGTTCTAGCCGCCTGCAGCGAATACTTCCTGCAGGGATTCGCAGCCCAAAATGACAACAACCTGGTTCTCAGCATGCCAGAGGAGGTATGGAATTACCATCACTTGGTTGTAGTTATGTGTGTGTGCATACATTCACTCATATACATACACACACACACACCATGTTTGAATTTACGTACCATATTTTTCAACTCTTTCGCCATGGTGGCGCTCTATTAGAGGGTGGCGTTCAAATTTTCAATCCTCCCCACTAGGCAGAGTTGGCTAATAGAGGTGGTGTTCTAATAGAGATTTCACAGCATATTGATCTTTGAGCCTTTTTTTGATGTACACTATACGGTAACAGCTCTTGTGTCCACAATAATGTGAAACTTATTCTGGTTTCAAGAAGCTTATACCTACTGAATTAGCTTCCAAAGGTTTTGGCGAACATTGCAAGTTCCTCAATCTACACATTTTGCTTAAAAAAACTACTTTGGCATTAAAGATTACTCTCTTTTTGCCTTTTTGCTAAAGATTACTAAAGATTTTTCGGCTTCTTCGGGAAATAAAGTAATTTCTACCACAGCAGCCACTAGTTTTAAGGATTTGTATTCCTAGTTTAAGGTCACATGACTGTTCTTCTCACACTACATTACCCGCAATCCCCTTCCCAGACAAAATGGTGGAACAGAATTGTGTCCAGACTCATTAAAGACTAAGCTTAAATTAGGAAATAATTGGCTTCTTTGTATATGCAGCTTGTGTGGCAATAAAATATCAAAATATTTACATCCGCCAATAATTTTATGAGAAAACAATGTACTAGCTTAATTTTAAACCGAATCAACGTGCTCTTATAAAAGCATTTATTTATTATCTTTGGCCTTGACGCTCAGCTATTGGAATGTAATTCTCGGAATATTTCAGGGATTACCGGTACTGTATTAATAACACGCTCAAATGATCCAATCATTGCCCATCATCTGTCTTTCCAGATGGGAAGAGGTCATTATTAAATCGATGTACATGCAACATATTTCTGGAAAGGTGCTTGTGCAGCTAAGTGAGCTGTTGTTTGTGCATTGACATCTCTAATGAACGGCATCTGTTGCGTTAACCTTCTGTCTTCCACCCTTCAATATTAACTGTAATGCAGAGAATTGCAATGAAGCAGCCAGAACAGATGCCAAGCAAACCTTCAGACCCTCGTCTTTTGTCGTTTCATTAGTTTGTCATCATGTCTAGAAGACGTCTAGTGGGACGTTCAAAGTTTTGAGGAGAGTTTTGAATTCAGGCAAGGTCGTTTAGAGCAGGGGTTCTCAACCTTTTTGACCTCGGGGCCCAAATTGTCCAAATCAAAGTGTCCCGCGGCCCATTAAAACACACATTATTTCAGCCAATCCAAATAATGATTTGTTGAATTTAATAACTACATGAAATACACAAAAATTTAGATAAATAAATAATATGATACACCAAGGTCATCAAGAAAGCTGTAATGCAA
>MU204239.1:341461-387371 GCA_017309775.1 Paedocypris sp. Pulau Singkep
CCCCCCCCCCCCTTCGGAATTTTCATACACTAAATAAAAATCTCTTTATTAGGCGAACATAAGCACTTCCTGTTTTTCTTGAAGTTGTGACTTTCCAGACGCCTAAAATTTCTGTGACTCTAACTTTTCCCCGTTGTTCACTTGTCATTTTACTTCATAACGTCATTTTACTGGAATTACAGATAAACAGAAATAGTAACATTAGATATTTATTTCTAAATGCAACAAAGTGTGTCTCCAGTAGGGGGCGTTATAATTCCACTTGCTCTGTCCATATATGGGCTTATTCCAGTTTGATTCCAGAAGCAGTGCTTAACAAATTCCGCTTTTTTTGTATTTGTTCTTAATTTCTCCCTCTGTTATTTAGCCACTGCTCTGCATCACTGCATTTTATTATTTCTGTCATTTAGCTAAATATGTTACTTATAGAATTTAAATTCAGTTGCACGTGAATTAGAGCATCTTGTTGTTTAGCCACTGCTAAGTTGGGGCTGATGTTTTTTTTTATTTTGTTATTCAACCAATAAGTAGCGTAATACATTTATTTGCTATACGTGCAATTGGCATATATTATTGCTCCTAACGTAAAATGTAGAAAATGGAATGCTTATAGTAACGTGCATATTTGAGGAATTCGAATGTATGCACCCTCCGGGTTTTTGAGCTTCTGAAATTGGAAATAAATTGTGCTTATATTTGCATAAATCCTGTGTTAATATTTCCGTTATTATACATGACGTTACTATCCTTTTTACCCTTGAAACCACGTTCTCTCACTATTTTGCTCTCTAGCCTTGTTCGGATTAGGTCTGCGTTTTTAAAAAGGTAGATTTTAAACCGACAGGAGTTGTGCTTTCGCTAACGGCGTATGGCTAGCGTGTTCCAGCAAGCGGGATGTTTAGCAGGTGTTACAGTAATAGCTAATGTAAGCAAACAGAAAGAAAGGATTCCACAGGTCAGTCGCGGAGTAATCCTGAGGGATAGAGCCGGCCAAACAGGAAGTGACAGCAGACCACGCCAACACTAGCAATCGCATATGTCGCTCAATGCCGTAGAGACCGTTCCTTTGCTAGGTCTGTTAAAGCAAGATGGCGCTATTTTACCGATAGGTGACCACCGCTGCGATGTCCAGCCTGGTCTTAAGAACCCTGAGGTCACGTCCTTTTCCCTGTCTGGTTGTATACTGTAAACCTTCGCTTTGAGGGGATTATCCTGTGGAGTATCTGATTTAATCCATCGCACTAGGCTGGAGCGTCTAAATCTGTCAAGTGCTTACTGTCTGCTCGTGTCTTTGTGTTTGTGCGCGTCTGGCTGTCTGAGACGACATGAAGTAAATAGAGCCCGGCCCTTTAAGTCACTCCACGCTTCTGATTTGACAGATTTTCTCGCCGCAACTCTCGTTTTGAGCGATTTCTGCTCAAGAAGACGTGACGGTTTCTTCGAAAGGCTCCTCAAGTTCAATGCTGTTTCGGAGTAGCAACGCAGACGTGTGTTTCTAGAATATTATGAAATATCGTGGACGTTTGTGTGTTATTGCGATATTTGATGGTTTTAGTGTATCGGATTTATGTGAATATAAGCTCCCCCCTAGTTTTTCAGGCACAAAATAAAAACAAAGATTTTTTTTTTAATTAATTAATAAATTTTTTTAATTTATGGCTAAATTACGTCGATTTTCTCTTTTAAATACATGTATTTATTATTTTATTTTTTTTTTACATTTTTTTTTTTATTTAACAAATCTTACTTGTGACTCGTATCACTTTATTGTGGTTAAAAATAATATTAATATTATTAATATTATAAGCAACCCGCAGGTTTTTGAGCTGCTAAAATTCAGGGAAAAAACAGGTGCTTATATTTGCGTGAATACGGTAATGTTACAGCAGCAGCAAAGTAGCAACAATTTGATTGTTCAATTTAACACATTAGTGTGTGTGTGTGTGTGTGTGTGTGTGTGTGTGTGTGTGTGTGTGTGTGCGCGTGCCTTTGGACATAACAAGTAATCACAATTGCTCATTTGAGCAAATTACACACACTGAATGGCTTGAATCCCTAGTTTCATGTAGAGATTTTTATTCTGCTGCCAGCATAAAGTGAGTGTGTTTGAAAGGCATTGTGGGAAATGTAGTTTTTGGCAAACCCACGCTCTTAATTTAATTTTTGGGAATTGTTTTACACACTTTTAAGCCGCCACATAAAATGACGGCCACATCTGGACCGAGAAATAAATATAGTTATATATTAACTTTTAAAAAAATACTAAATATAAAACTTTTAAAGAATTTTGTTTGCTTAGCTTCATCGGCTGATCCTTACAATTAATTCCAGACATCGGAAAAAAATTGAATTATTGACTACTAATTAAAGTCTAGAACCCTGCAATTGCTGCTCGCCGCTATGTTTACTGTATATACATTTAAATGACAAATATTTGTCATATCTATGATAGTCAAAAGCACTAAAACAGTCGACAAAATTGCAATTCAAAGCACAATACGCATTGGAAAAATTCTGCTCGCGTCGCAAGGCCGCAAGTGTGTGCGTTTGGAATCCCATTATCAGCAGATCACACGTGTGCTGTGATACGTTGTCTCGGGAGTTTAATTCACTACTAATAAACGCCTTTACTCCAGACTTCAGACCCCTGTGGTTCCTGTACGCAAGGAGCTCGTTTGCCTGTCTGTGCGTGTAGAATAATGTCAGGTTAGTCAGCGAATTTTCCGTGGCGGGCTTCAGTGGAGACACCCTGCGAAGTCTTCCTGCCATTGTATTGCGGATCTTTGCCTCATTAGCATTCATGACATGCAGGAATTCAGCATAGCACATTTGCATAAATTAGCCCTCTCCGCCAGCGTGAGGGGAAAAAGGCGGGAGATGAAAGGAGGAGTGAATGGAGGAAAGGGCAGGTGTGAGAGGTTTACGACATTCCGTGACCCTCTTTTTTTTCGGGAAGGAATCACTTCTGTCAGGAGTCGTCCGCTCGCATGACGTACAATTCATCTCATTTCCTGTTTTGTAGCGGCGTGACCCTTTGAAGCCTGGCGAGAGTGAACGATCTGCCGTCGGAATTAGCATAACCAGCCCAGATCTATCTTGGAGATAAATTAGTTTCTTTGTCTGTTTGTCCCACATAATAAATGTTGTTAACACTTTCTGTGGCTCGTATGTCAAAGCCCGTCCAGAGATGAGATGCAAAGCTGCTTTTTTTTATTTACACTAATTTTGGAGCATTTTTAGTCGTCGTTGTTGAAAATTCTGCTCTAATATCACGTTTAAATGGCATAAAATACTGTTTTAACCGAGGAGCAACTCGGACTTGGTGCTTGCCAATATTCATCAAATATCATGAAAGTCATGGCGATGTCATCAAAATGTGTTTTCTTCACTCTTATCTTCAGAAAATGTCTTTTCACTCTTGTGTTCTTCTGAATTTTTCTCAGTCTTGTGTTCTTTGGAATTTTTCTCACTCTTGTGTTTTTTAAACATTTTACTCTTGTTTTCTTCACATTTATCTCATTCGTGTGTTCTTCAGGATTGATCTCACTCTTGTGTTCTTTAGAATTGTTCTCACTCTTGTGTTCTTCGGAATTTTTCTCACTCTTGTGTCCTTCAAAATCTTTTTCACAATTGTGTTCTTCAAAATCTTTCTCACTCTTGTGTTCTTCCGAATTTTTCTCACTCTTGTGTTCTTCAGCATTTTCTCTTTCTTTTTCTTTCTTGGAATTTTCCAAGTCTTTGACTGCGAATCTGCTGATTTGGTTTATAAAATGGCAAAAAGACTCGACACACAGCATGGATTTCACTGGCTGGTCGACGTAGTGGAAGGAAATAATCTCGAGCACTGAGCCCTTTGAGAATCTCAAATCCGCACGTAGAGGTCAGCAGAGTAGCACGCACAGCTTTCTTCTGCTCGTGTGGTACCAAGATGGAGAGCAGGCATCTATTTTAAGGCTTCCTCCTCTTTGTCCGCACGTTTCCCGTCTCTCTCCATCAGCGTGCGTCACAGGGACACTAGTAGTGGAAGTCACAGATGGTGCAGACACGGATGCTGCAGCCTTTGTCTGGTGCTGATGCTGCTGAAAAGCCCGTTTCAGCAGTTTTTCCTCCCCGAGCGGAGCTGTTACACCCCAGCAGCATCATCTCAATCCTCCTTTTCTACAGTCCATGCATCTTTTTTTGCATCAGTTTAGCGCAATTTTTTTTTCGTTTTCACCGTCCCTGGAGGAAATGTTTGGTTTGCTGTAGTTAACACAAGCGCCTGGACCTTCACGTGATGATCTGATTTTAATGATAAAGCACAACTCAGGTCATCTGTTATTCTTAGATTCAGGAATAAAACTCGTGCAGGAAATTTGTTTGCCATTGTTCGTGTCTCATCATCTGCTTACTTTGCGTTTGCCTTGTTTCACTGACTGTTCATACAGTTGAATTTAGAATGAAAAAGAGACGAAGGTTTCCTGTAGTTTTGCCACTATAGCTGCTGTTTGGAAAAAAGCTGATTAAAAGCGACTTCTCAATGTAAAGCATTTTGTAAACGTAAAGCAAATTACAGGAATGTCTAATTGTTAAGTTCAGGGAAAGAAATGTGAAGCAATTTCTAAATGTAAAGTGCATTGAAAGAAATCAGTGTGAAGCGGTGTCTAGATGTAAAGCGCAGTGAAAGCAAAGTAAAGCAGTTTCCAGTAGCGCTGCCGTCAAATCGTTCTCCTTTTATCCCTTTCATTCTAAAAGGACGAGCCTGATCACCCACTTCACACACTTGATCCTCCCCCACACACGTAAGACTGTACACACGTAAACACGCGCACCATCCCCCACAAAGATTACGAGTCAGCAGCTTCCTCTCAGCGCCGTTGTGTAGCCATCAGGCAGATGAGCTTCTCTGGCTGGGCTATAATGCGTCTACTGGACACAGACGGCCCCGGATGACTCAGAGCGGGTAGTCATCAGTTTTGCGGGCATTGTTGTGGACGCTGTCGAGCGCTTTGTGCGTAGTGGCAGTGGCGTTTCACTTCAAAGGAATTTTAAAAAATTACAAAAATGTCCTCAATGTTTTGACAATATTGTCAATTTTCGTTTTTTTTATTATTTACTGGTGAGTCACGGGTTCAATTCCCAGAAAAAAAACCTGATTGATGGACTGTAGAAATCTGAATCTGAAATTCTTTATTCATCCCTTTGGGGGAAATTCTTTTTTGTTTCATGCTCTCGAAAACGAGATTTACAGACATTAATTTGAAATAAATGGTAGAACAAAAGAAAAAGAAAGAAAGAATATATACGTATATCCACATACATATCCACATACATATACATTCACTGTATATGCTTTGTATGTACACAAAGGTAGTCCTAAAAAATATGGTCTGTACACAAAACTGTTATGCAAGTCGATTTCAATCTCCTGAATTCTTGAAGGAAAGTAAAAAAAAAACTGATGTGGTCCAACAAGGATCTGCCATCTAAAAGTCCCAGTCCGAGTAAGACACTGACCCCCACATTCCCCTCCGACACCACGGCTTAAGGTTGCTCACTGCTCTGGGTTGGAGTGCGTCTCTTCACTATGTGTGTGTAACGTCACTGGATGGTTAAATGCAGACCACAATTTCAACACGACCCCTAGTGGCCATAAACACACCTCACTTAGTTATTCTAGCTTAATTACATAAGTGTTTAATTGTTTAAAAGGCTGCGAGTTTTGTCTTGATTTGTAAAAGCATTGATGCCGGACCAGGACTCATAACTGCAACATCAGCACATCAGTCTATATATGCAAATACATAAGATAAAAATGGATTCAACACACATTGAGCCGGAACACCAAGTTGCTCACCAGTTCGATGCATTTTTGCACTCGCACACGTCAACGGTGCAAAGATTGCAGTGGGTCTGCCAGGCTTTTGCAGGCTCAGGCATTTACCTAATTATCCAGCATTAGGTCAAATAGAAGGCTTCCATATCTGTCTGTCTGCGTCTCTCCTTTGCTCTGTCTGCCTCTCTCACTCCTCTCTCTCTCTCTCTCTCTCTCTCTCTCTCACTACAAGCTCAGGAAGGCTATTGTAGGGATAAGCCATTGAGTACTAGAGCCAATTAGGCTTTACCAAGCCTCACTTGAAGCATTGATGATATTACGTTTTAAGGCTAGTCACTTGTTTGTTGTACCACTTTGGACAATCAGGGTGTCTGTATTAATAAAAGACGACTGGGACGGGACTGTCACACGCCGTTGTTGCGTAATCAACGCCATTCCCTTAACGTACCAACAGTGGCCACCCTTTCGCTTTTATTTACCGTGGAACATTCAGTGCTGACCTGATAAAAGATTAACCGGCACTTTACCGTGTTTGTTTGCGGTCATTTGAGCTGTCCGTCTCTCTCGACACACTCCGAGTGCCCTGAACAATGGCAGTGCTGATGGTAACACTGGCAATTTCCCCCGTGTGTGTCCGCAGGTCAGTGCCCGGGGATTCGCTCCATTGTTGCAGTTTGCCTATACGGCTAAGCTGCTGCTCAGCAGAGAAAACATCCAGGAGGTCATCCGTTGTGCGGAATTCCTGCGCATGCACAACCTGGAGGACTCCTGCTTTCGCTTTCTGGAAGCCCAGCTGCGGAGCGAGGAGGACGGCTTGCTCCTCTGTCGGAAGGTGGCGTCCGAAGGCAACCACTCGGAAGAGGAGAGCATGCAACCCGAAGTGCTGACCTCAACCACCGCCGGCGCTCTGCCTGGCTCGCCGCGCTCTCGACGATGTGCCGAGACCCTGAATCTGCTGCGGAGGCCGGATCACGAGCGTCTGGCGGTAGCGGATGGTTTCGCTGACGGCCGGATGGACTTTGCTGACGAACGGCATGGCACCTCGGACGTGCCACGGTGCCCCAAGTACAGGAAGTACCAGTGGGCATGCAACAAGCACAATAACAACGCCTCCTCACACACCAGTACCTCAGGTTTTCCAAGCACATTCAAAGAGACGAGCAGGCCCGGCGTGATGCAGATCAAGCAAGAGCCCGTCTGTGAGGAAGAGTCCTTATCACTTTGCCTGTCCGGGGACGAGCAAGAGGGAAGGGACAAGGGTGGAGTGGCTGAAATGGAGCTGGATGGAACCATCACCATAGACCAACCGAAAGGCAGCCGCTCACCCACCTGCCTACGGACACTCTTCAAGAAGGACCTGGCCAGCACACCTCAACAGCTATTCCCTATCAGACCAGAGAAAGGAACCACTCAGGGAGACCACAAACAAGACTACAGGTCTGCGCTCGGGAACGACCTCGGCGTGCCGTTGACGTTCCCCAATGACACGGATGGTTTCTCACCGGGACTCTCTTCGAAGTCAGCTTCCTGCGATGGCGTGTGCAAGCAAGAGTTGGAACCAGACCGCCGCAGTGTTATCTTCTCCTCAGGGTCCTGCGACCGATTGGGTACACCCACCCATTCGCACCCCAGTGGGAACTCTCTGGAGAAGGAGTTCTCTGAGAACATGCCAAAGGGATTGTGGGCCGCTGCCAGCCAGCCCCTTCCCAGCTCGCAGACCTACTCGCCCAGCACCACCACCAGCGAACCGCCCTTGCTTTGCCGCCAAAGACCCAACACCAGCTGCCCAGTGCCAATCAAGGTATGCCCTCGATCGCCCCCCTCTGAGACCCGCACCCGGACTTCCAGTTCCTGCTCTTCCTACTCGTACGCCGAGGACGGAAGTGGCGGCTCCCCCTGCAGCTTGCCCCAGTTTGAGTTCTCCTCCTCGCCCTGTCCCAACATGACGCGGTGTCTCGGGGCGGACGCGCAGGAGGGCGGTGGTGGCACGGAGGCTCTTTTTGCACGCGTGCGGCCTAAAATCAAGTGTGAGCAATCGTACGGAACCAATTCCAGCGACGAGTCGGGGTCTTTCTCAGAAGGGGACAGCGAGTCGTGTCACGCCCGTGATCAAGGTCCTGAGGTGAGTCTTTGGCTTTTTCTTTGTGGGACTGCAGAAGCTGATTGGATTGTTCATGCTGCCTTACTGTCAGGGGCTTCCTTTGTGACTCCCTGTTAAGTGAATCATTGAATAGAGTCCTAATGGAGCAATAAAGACGGTTTAATGTCTGGACTAGTAGAAACATGTATAAACGATGGTCTGTGTTGTCTGGGAATGTCGATTAGAGCAAAAATAGAGAAGAACTCCCTATTGATGTAGTAGTATTGCATACCATGGTGCTGTGAAAAGGCCATAACGAGACATTTTGTGGAAACTGTGTATCTTGGACTCCGATTAGTCCCGCAAAAGGCATGTTTAGACAGATTTCCAGAAACCGGGTTTAGAGTTACATGTGTTTGCCTTGGTAGACCAGATAACTGACTGTGGAAAAGCCAAGAGGAAATTAAAGCAAGACATCATGGTGCAGTAAAGACTAGGGTGCCATATTTTAGTAACCCTATATATTTTTTAAAACGTGACAATGAGCTGTGTGTAATATTGAGGTGAGTACGAAGCTCCGTTCACATGTTCCTCGTGTGGCAGATAATCACCGAGGGGTCACGACTCGAGTGTGCGCTGTGATTGGTTGGCCTTGAGAGTGGAGAAAGCGTGAGTGAACTTGCCACCGGTTCTATAACAATAAAGTCAAGGGACATTATTCTTGTAAATGTTTAAGCTATAGGTAGTGTGTGCCGGGCGGTGTCAAGGAAAAAAACATTAAACCTGGGAGTGTTTTAGGTTAAAATTCAAATTGCTTGCTTTATAATAAATAAAGTCGTTTTATAGTATATGTAAGTGTAATTGCAGTGCATGTGTAAATGTATGTATTGCAATGTAAGTGTAAATTATGTTCTTCGAAATTTATCATATTTATGTTTATGTTACATATATAGTATATATTTATGCTTGTATATGTGTGTGTGTGTGTGTATTTACAAACGTATATATGTACTGTATATATAATTTTACATGCTGTTTATATACACACATGTGTGTATGCAATTTTACAGTGTACTAAAAATGTAAAAAAAAAAAAAAAGATTAAATTTCAGAGAAATTATAATCTAGATTTAGTTAAATGTAGTGCATTTACAGTTCACATTTATAAATAAAGTATAAATTATCGAGAACGAAGAACAAAAACACCTTTTTCTGGAACATGACCATCAGTAATATAATATAGTAATCCACAATGGAAGAGACTGGTCCGTTGCCTTGGTAACAGAGCTCAAGGATGAATTGGCTAGTTTTTTTTTTCTACCTTGTTTTAGATTAAAAGATGTTTTCGATGTAAAACTATGGCAAGTGGTTTGACAGAACATCTGCTGATATATAATACATAGTGATATATCTGAAACTGTGTGTGTGTGTGTGTGTGTGTGTGTATGTGTGTTGGTGTGTTTACCCAAACCAACCTGGTACTTGTTCATTTAATAGAACTGGTTAACTGAACTTCAACTAGTTTTCTTTTTTTTTACCATGTTTTTTTGGTAATTGCGTCTCGACTTGACGCAATTCACAGAAAAAAGGAAGCCCAGTATCAGGAATAGCTTGATCCTGCTGCCCAGAACAATGACCATAAAGAGGGAAGGAAGTTGTTAAACCGAAGGCCAATCATAGAGCTAGTCTGATCTTCTCGTTCTGGAACCAGACCAGATCTTTCAACTTTTCCTCTTTTGTGATTCCAGACAGTATCACTCGCAAATAGGAGAAAGTGGACGTGCTCGTATTCTAGACCTGCTTTTATTTCTCTCCACCGTCAGGAATAGATTCGCTTGAAGGAACGACCTCGAAGATATTGAGTAAAACCCGGTGCGAATAGAAACTCGCCAAACACGCAAGATGTTCTGCCATTGGTTTACACTGGTTGAGATATCGATTGGTTTGACTGTGTGTGTGTGTGTGTGTGTGTGTGTGTGTGTGTGTGTGTGTGTGTGTGAGAGAGAGAGAGAGCCCACAGATTTCGTTTTCATTCATCACACGTGCACGAAACTTTAACCCTTTTGTGAATGCAAACATCACAGGAAGTGGAATAATTTTACTTTCTTTCACTCCTTCATTTACAGTCTCTGAGATGAGTGACTGCGGTCAATTATTTGCCAGTCATGTCGTTAGTGATTGTAAAACCGCACATTTGAAAGTGAAGACTGGCTTAGTTGTACGATATTGACAGTATTTTGTACGATACTGTCTTTACTGACTGCCAGAATGTTTCAGACCTCGAATACACTTGAAGAATTTATTTAGATATTTTAGACTAATTAGAATATTAGAATAAATTAGAATATTTAGAACTTGATAAAGACGCAGGATATATATATATATATTGCATATTTGTGTATATGTGTATATACTATAATTACACAGTATATATAATAACTTTATAATATATATAGCATAAATTAATATACAGTCTCACACACACACTGACCTTATATACTGTGTATATATAAAATAAATGTATATATTATACGATATATAATAATACACAGTCTCTCTCCCATCCCATTCCTAACCCACAGGGTTCAATATGATGTCGCCCATTTTTTGCAGCTATGACAGCTTCAACTCTTCTCGGTCCACAAGGTTGAGGAGTGTGTTTATAGGAATTTCTGACCATTCTTCTTAAAGCGAGGTCACACGCTGATGTTGGTGGAGACGGCCTGGCTCTCAGTCTCCGCTCTAACTCATCCCAAAGGTGTTCTATAGGGTTGAGGTCAGGACTGCGGGCCAGTCAGGTTCATCCTTGTCTTTGTGGACTTATGGACACAGTCATGTTGGAACAGGAAGAGGCTCCTGCTCCAAACTGTTCCCACAAGGTTAGGAGCAAGGAATTGTCCAAAATGTTTTGGTATCCTGAAGCATTCAAAGTTCCTTTCACTGGAACTAACAGGTCAAGCCCAACTCATGAAAAACCTTGTCATTTGGGCTGAATGACCGAATACTTTGGGTATATATGTGTGTGTGTGTGTGTACTCACATTTTATGGACGTGTGTGTGTATATATACTTAAATGGGTCACAAGTAGACTATTCGAAAAGAGAAAGCTTTCTTTGTGGATCGAACCCACAGCCTGTGCGTTGCGAACACCAGCTCCACTGATGAAGAAGCAGGAAATCTTCCTCCATCAGTGTGTTAAAGCCGCTGATATCAGTGGCGGGGAAGCCGAATGAAGATGTCTTCCTCTGGGAGAGAACAGAGCGCTGCAGACGCGTAACGTTAGGAGTTCACCACTGACCTAGACACACACTCGCTGGCAATTTATTTCAAGGTTACACACACACACACACACACACACACACTCTGATGGGACGAAGCCCCACGGTGACCACAGACAGGACCATCACTCCATTTGACAGAGTGAACGTGCGCGTGTGTGTCCATCCCGCGTCTGAGAAGTGTGTGTGTGTGTGTGTGTGTGTGTGTGTGTGTGTGTGTGTGTGTGTGTGCAGATATAGCTTTCCCCCATTACTCAGCCCCTGTGGAGAGTTCCAGTAATAGCAGCAGCGCTGGGAGAAGAAAATTACCAGAAGAAAGGAGAGCGGGAGGAGAGAAAAAAAGGAATATCTTAGGGGTCGTTTCAGACTGTTTTTCTTATCTGTGTCACATGGCGTCTCATTACCCAAACATGTGAGATGCGTAGCGACGGTATTTACCACGCCGATGATGGAATTAAGACGTCAGAATACCTCGCCGAGTGTTTTCCTGGGAGTCGAACCCGTGACCTGCTGGGGAAACGCTGCACGCTTCGAGCTTTCATGTAGGTTCAAACGTAAGGAACAGATTTAAAGCTCATTGCCAAACGTATCACAAAAGTGACCATTCCACGCGCCTTCCCAGAATGCCTTGCTGCAGGTGTCTGCGATGAGTGAGGGGAGGAAAGCCAGTGCGCCACTGCTCCCAGTAACAGATGAGTCCTACTTTTCACTCCAGACCCATTTGAAGAATAATGACCTATAGAGTGAGGAGAGGAGTGAGAGAGAGGGAGAGAGAGAGAGAGAGAGAGAGAGAGAGAGAGAGAGACGCGCAGACAAGAGACACACATCAACACACACACACACACACACAGAGACACACACACATAGACACAGAAGGTGAAAGACACACGTGTTCAGACAGACAGATAGAAAGTGAAAGAGAGACAGAGACCGAACAGGGAAACACATCCACACGCAGCGGAAGAGAGAAAGAGACAAACACAGATAGTGAATATGAAATAGAGAAAGAGAGAAGAGAGACAGATAGAGAGACATAGAGATAAAGAAATAGAGTGTGATATACAGAGAGAGAGAGAGATAAGAAGAGTGAGTGTGTGTTGTGTGTGTGTGTGTGAGAGAGAGAGAGAGAACACAGAGAGAGAGGGAAAAGGAGAGTGTGAGAGAGAGACAATGAGAATGAGAATACACACAGATTTAAGAAACAGAGAGAGAGAGAGGGAGATGATTGAGAGAAAAATACACTGAGAGAGAAAGAGACATATAAGGAAAAGGGGGCAAATTGGAGAGACTTATAGATAAAATAAGGGAGTGTAAAATACACAGAGAGAGAGAGAGAGAGAGAGAGAGAGAGAGAGAGAGAGAAAACAACAATTGACAGAACAGAAAGAAACACAGGGGTGTGTGTGTGTGTGTGTGTGTGTGTGTGTGTGTATATATATATATACATTGAGAGAAAAAGAGGGAGAGGCATTGGGAGAGAGAAACAGAGAAAGAGGGGTACACATTATGAAAGATATATATATATTGTGAGTAAGAGAGATATTGAGAGAGAGAGAGTGAAAGAGAGAGAGAGATATTGAGAGAGGTAGAGAAACGAGATCATGTTTGAATGTGTAAGTGCCCCTGGTGTTCACTCCCTCATCTCTGCCCAGTTTCTAAACTGGTTCTTGTGGTAAGACCCTAAATATAGACACCACTGTTACTGACACACACACACACGCACGCCATTAAATACAGTACCAGAACGGCGTAGGACACGAGTGAAGGTCATACAAGCAAAACATTCCACATGAAAGGGTTAAGGAAGAAGGTTGTACATTAAGCGTCGTGTGTGTGTGTGTGTGTGTGTGTGTGTGTCGGCTGATAAAGGTCTGCTCATCATTTATTAATGACTCCATCGAGAGCGAGCAGGCCGACCCACCAGCGCTCCGGACCCCCGCGGCTCCGTGTGAGACTGGGCCAGATCTGCACTTTCATCTTCTGATGGGCCGGTCCGGGCGGAGCAGGCGCTGTGATGGGGTTTATGGGGTCACACTAATAACACACACCCTATGTAGGGCAGCGCTTACACCAGCCGCTTTTCCTATTTTTGATGGCGTCTTCACTCAGTCGATTAATGGTGGGAGTGGATTTCCTGTTGTTGTTTCTTATGTGTACTATGTAGCCATATTTACTATATATTTCATGTTTCCAGTTGATTGGGATTATCGGGACAAACTCATTTTACATACCGTATTTACACGAATAGAAGCATCCGTGTTTTTTTTTTTTTTTTTTTTTTTCAATTTCAGCGGCTCAAAAATTTGCAGGGTGCTTAAAATCGCCACTTTCCAATATGCACGGAAATGTAAGCACTTATAACGGAAATACGTTGTCTAAATACAGTCATTAATACTCGAACAGACACACCATATTGCATCCGGTAGATCTGCGCTAACGGCTAACGGCTAGCGTCTGAAAATGTTAAACGAAAAGTCAAATTGCTCTGTCGAGCTCAGTCAGCTTTAGTCTGGTGTGCAAAGGCTCATGGGAGTCTAAAGCCCCACTGAGTGAGCAGCGAAGAATTATGGGAGGTGTAGTTCTGATCACTGCAATAGATAATTTTTGTATTATTTTTAACAACATTGAAGTGATACGAGTCACAAGTTAGGTTTGTTGAATAAAGAAAAAAAAATATTATTTTAAAGAGGAAATTAAATTTAGCCAGAAGTAAAAAAATTAATAATTATAATAAAATAAATAATATTATTTATTTTGCGCCTTACAAATCATGAGGGTGCTAATATTACAACATATTACAAGAAGAAGATTACATACCATACAGCTGTTGAATTGTCTCTGTTTAACACAAGTTTGCGTTTACGAGATTTGGATTTAGAAGTTATAGGGATGAAACTGGAGACCAGGAGGAAACCCACTCAAGCACAGGGAAAGCATGCAAACCACCCAAACTCACACCATAACCAGCAAAAATGACCAGTTAATTGGACCGAATCGTTAAGAATCAAAGCAAATATTATGGCATAAGTGTTATATTATTTGCTTTTTTGGACCTGAGTTTCGCTTAATAGGGCCATAGTATGAGAAAGATGTTTACATTCATTACATACAATAATTACATTACATTACATGTCATTTAAAATGCTAAAATGTTCACTTGGATAAATGTTAATTCTAGTGTGTGAAGTTGTATTTTATATGTCTATGCTTACCTTTCTGAGCTACAATAACGGAAAATAGAATTTTGACTTCAAATGCGCATGGCCTGCTAATTATGTAATCAACTTTTTTTCACACACTGATGCTTGTAGTTTGATTTATAATTTATGAATATTCTTATCAAGGGAATTTCTGCATCGTGTACTTTACTCCATGTGTTCCAATATTGAAAAAGCTAAAGAAATTGACAACAACCAAAAATGAGCAATATTCATTAAAAGCTGATTTAGGTGTGATAATTTTATATTTTGATAATATTTTCATCTGTTACAACACTTTTAATTTTAATTAAAACATTGGTAAAAATGGTAACTATTTTTGTCAGAGACGTTTTAATGTCTTTTTTTTTTTATTAATTTACCGTATTTATTTTTCATAATATCAAAAAACCAAAACAACAATTATGACATTTGTGACTATTTACTTTTTTTTTTATTTACAAAAAAAACCTATATGGACAAAACATAAATGCAGGCGGAAATGAGCGTGTGATTCCACGAGCAGATGGTTTCCTAACATCACTGTTGTGCTTTATTATAAGACGGAATAACTGAATTTGCAAAACTTGATTTCGATCTGATCTTTTCCTTTGTTATGAATCTGTCTATCATAAGTTGGGTTAGACTGGAGCGCGTGACGTGTCCTCCTCTTGCCCTCCAGACCAGCGCAGACAGTCTCTTTGTTGTGAAGTGATGCCGAAGAATGTTGTAAGAGCTTGAAACGAGGAACGAGCCTGAAGATTTGTGCTTTAGCGCCATCTAGTGACAAATATAGGAACAGACAGACTGCTAGACAGACGGAGGGTTACACACTGTAAAAAGATAGATAGATAGATAGATAGATAGATAGATAGATAGATAGATAGATAGATAGATAGATAGATAGATAGATAGATAGATAGATAGATAGATAGATAGATAGATAGATAGATAGATAGATAGATAGATAGATAGATAGATAGATAGATAGATAGATAGATAGATAGATAGAGACAAATGGAAGGACAGAGAGATAGACATCATTATTACAGAGGATGAACGTTTAGTCAAAAATGAAATACTAAATTGCTCGATCTACATGTTTATTTATGTTGAACGGGAGATTTCATCCACGTCTGAGCTTTTACATCACAAGATAAGACAAAGGAGCTGAGGTTAAAATGATATTACTTGGTTAAAATTGTGATTTAGATTCATAGAACCAGTTTTTGTGCGAGTTTTGTGTTGCGTTTTGCTGCTCGCTGTCACAGTCGACGTTAAATGAAACGGTTGTTTTGTATAAATGAACTGAAGTTGAACTTTTAAATCATCTATTTTGATCATTTTGAATTTATTGATCAAAAACGTTTTTTATGACAAAATTGTACGTCTGCAATTTCTTTACAACCACATGATTGTGGTTTTAACAGCTTACGGTTTGGTCACAATTTTTTTTTACAGTCTTTTGATTGCAATTTTTAACTGTTTATTGCTTGATTATCAGAAACTTTAATGGCCAAGTTTGCACAACATAGAATTAAATGTGGTCTGACACTTTTTCCCACTTATTACAAAATGAAAAAAAAAATCAGAACCTAAATTAAAAATATTTTGTTAAAAAATAAATGTAAAAAAATATTACACATTTCACAGCAGTGGTTATAATTACGATTTTTAACAATTTTTTTGATTGCAATTCTTAATCCTTTACGGTTTAGTTGTGATTTTTTAAAGACCTGTCGATTGCACTTTTTATGTATTTCATGATTTGATTGCGATTTTTTAACATTTTTGCCATTTCTAAAGACGTAGATTATCTTTGAATCTAGTGACGTTTTTTGTGGCTTTAATCTAATGAATGCTTTGTGGTGTATTTTCCAGGTAAAGCTTCCTTTTCCCGTTGATCAAATCACAAATCTTCCACGAAACGACTTCCAAATGATGGTGAAAATGCACAAGCTGACGTCGGAGCAGCTTGAGTTCATCCACGACGTGCGCAGACGCAGCAAGAATCGCATCGCAGCCCAGCGCTGCCGCAAGAGGAAGCTGGACTGCATCCTCA
Source organism: Paedocypris sp. Pulau Singkep (assembly GCA_017309775.1). NCBI lineage: Eukaryota > Metazoa > Chordata > Actinopteri > Cypriniformes > Paedocypris > Paedocypris sp. Pulau Singkep. Next base: position 357,894 of record MU204239.1, read on the forward strand.
ACCTCGAGTGTGAAATACAGAAACTGGTGAGCAGCTTTGCCCCGCCTCCTCTCACAGTGCATCACTTCCTGTTCGCTTGAGACCGTTAAAAACTGTAAAAAGCGCCTACAAATGCTCAGAACTTGAACTTGAACACCTCCAAATGTTTAATATTGAGCACAATCCGAAACTGATTCCTAGTTATTCGTGGATCGAATGGTGCTTTATAAATCCATTTCTTGTTTTTTTTTTTCATTAATATTTTCACATTAACATCAAAGAGTCAAACAGACCCAAACTGAAAACACTTTCCCACAATTGTTTTTAAACGATTGAAATAAACTAATCGTTTTTACTCAGTTAGACTCAATTAAACACATTTGTTGACACAAAATATGAAAAATGTGAAATGTATGTGTCAAATAAAAGTTGGTTTAAAGTTTTGAAATTGTTTATGACACACATACAAAACACACTTTACAAAACAAAAAAAAAACGAGTTTATTCACCACTTTAAAAGGCAACGGCCGAAAATAAGCACACACTCTTTGTCTTGTTTTAATATTTCTGCCTGAAATATTCTTGATAAAAATAAATCAGAACTGATATTGACTCCTGATCCAGTCAAAATCTATGCGCAAAATCAGAGATGTAATTTTGTTTGTAATTAATAACTTATCTAATTTGTTAATGTATACAGTGCATCGTTCTGTACAGGAATTGAAAACAACTTCATTAGAAAGACTATATTTTAAGTGAAACCTTACACGCAGAAGCCGGACAATTCCCAGGTCGGACGTAATGGCGCTGCTGAAATGAAGTTTGCGAGCGATGTGAATGTGTTTATGGCGGGACGAGTGAGTTTGACGTATGTTGATCCTCGTGGTGACGGTTTGAGTGCTGCCGGTCGACCTATAAAACTCAACATGTCCCCATAAATCACAGTGATGTATGGGCACTTCCACACAAAAAGTGTATACGGACCAGCAATTTTCATTCCATGTTTCTTTTTAGAACTGATGCTTTCAGATCTACTCTGTCTGGAGAACAAATGTATCTATGAATATAATATTTAAATTGATCTAGTATTTATAATCAATATTTATTATAAATAAGAATTTAATATAATTTGCTTAGCGATATTTAGAGATTAGCACAACATATTTAATATAAATGACTTGGTTTCATTTTTAATTTTGGTTTTTGTCAACAAAGTCAAACTCATAGTTGTTTATAAAGATGTTTTCAGTTATGATTAGATTAAATTAAAATGCAATAGTTAATTAAAATAGTTTATACAAATTATGGAATCTGTTCCTTTCTGCTTCTCCAAAGCAGCTGCCAATCACATTCTCAACAGCCAATCAGAGTAAGGACAGCCCCCACGTGAAGTCAGAAGTGCCAGAAGTCCAAAAAAAAGCAACAACAAAAAAAAAATGAAATGAAAGAAAAATTCTGAAGCGGAAAAGAAAGTTTAAAACAACAACGTGAAGATAAATAAAAATAAATGAAACGAAAAATAAAAAAAAACAAACGTAAATGTTAAGCATTCTCGTTCGTTTCTTAAATATTTGCGTTCTATATTTTTCAAGTCATGAACTCTAGTGACCTCTGATAACATTCTGAAGTTATAAACCTGACGAAGCCGTAGTGGATTTAGAGCAAGATCTCTACAATTTTTTTTAATTGGAATTCTTTTTTTTTATTGGGGCATTTTTTGGGGGAAAATTTGTGATTATTGTACATCGAGTGAAATTAACAAAACACAGTCGTGCATGAAAACACAGTTGGGAAACTTCTACTCTTCTCGCATGATTACTTATGTTTTCTGGGAATTACTCTGATTACGCAGATAGGTAACTATAGGTAAACAAGGTAAACAGTTGATTTTGGCCATTTGTTAATCAGACTAGATCGTCATCCCGACCAAATTCTAAACTGCTGAAGCAAAAACTTCTTTGCTCTAATCTGGACAAAAATGTTGCCTAATTGAACTAAAGTGCATAAAATAAATGAAAAATAGAAACAAGTCGCTCCTGTACTGCTGATGTAAAGTCTGTTCATTACCTTGAACTTAAAAAGTCCCAAATTCGGAAATGAGTCTAAATATTCGGCAAAAGTTTAATATTGTTTGCGTTTTTGGAGCAAATTTTCACTTTTCAATTGTGCCAAAGAGACTCAAAATAGGAAAATGAGAAGTAGAATCTTGTTGCTCGTTTATCACTGTCAGTTAACTCACTTTCATCAGATAAACAGTTTCCGGCCTTTTCAGGAACAATTACGACTATATATGAATAATGACGAATGATTCTCTCCAGTCATTTTTAGCAACGCTTGTTAAAACTCGGGGCACGTCCGCCTAATCGGAAAGCCGATTAATTGGGACAAACCAATCAGTTATCGATGGATAATTGTCGGACAATCCTTCTGTATCCAGAAACGACATCACATGGCACTAATACAGTAATGACCATATATGGTGTTTCCTGTCTGCTCCACCCGCAGGTGTGTGAGAAGGAGAAGCTTCTAATGGAGAGGAACCAGCTGAAGGCGTGTGAGGGCGAGTTGCAGGAGAACATCTCCTGTCTGTCTAAAGAGCTGCACTACCGAGACGTGCAGCTGACCCAGGAACAGGTCCGTCACTACTATCTCATCCTGCGTTCCGGAACCACCGCCGGCCCCACGCAGCCCGGAGGAACCATCGACCTCACCACGGAACAGATCTTCCTCAAGTCGCCGTCCTCCTCGGCCTCGTGGAAGACCGGCAACGGCTCGGAAAACACAGGCGACGACAGGGAGGAGCAAGAGGCGGGGTCAGCCTACCTGGAGGCGGAGCAGTCCAATCAGACGGTGACAGTTGACTTCTGTCAAGAGATGACAGAGAAATGTACAACCGACGAACAGCCCAGAAAGGACTGCACCTGATCGCCATTTGTGCGTCATTTCCTTTTACGTGTTGATGTTGGTTTTTTTTTTTTTTTTTTTTTTACTATTTAACGTAGTAATGTCTTCTGACGAACCCTCACAGCCGAGGGCTGTTGAGATGGCCAGCCTCTGCCAGTGTTTCATTTTGATATTTATGTCTTTTGTTATTGTTTTTTTTCGTTCGTTCGTTTTAAGGTTGACACTACACGGTTGTCTTAACAGCAGCAATACTGTCCTCCAGGTTCTGGCTTGTTCATGGCAGAGTGTCTGAGACCTTCTCCCAGATCTTCACGATGGTGCTACACCCTTCCCTGACAGTGAGCGGCGCTGTGACCGCGCTGTCGCTTTCCACACACCGTTTATTCGTACGGGATGTGACCACATCTCAAGTTCAGACCTCTATGGACCTAGCAGCAGCTTTTTGCTCTCTCTCTCTCTCTCTCTCTCTCTCTCTCTCTCTCTCTCGTTTTCTCTCTATCTCTGTCTTTTTCTTCTCACTAGCCCCTTTCACACATACTGACCTTACCGATAAATTGGCGGCATTGCAATGTGTGAACAGACAAATTTTGCCGGCAAGGGTACCTGCAACATTGCCGGTAAATTGCCAGCAATCTGCCCAGTGTGAACGTGGAACACAAATTGCTGGAAAAAGCATGCAGAAGTTCAGTACACGCTGACATAAGCAACTGCTCTGAGCCAATCAGAACATTCTGATGAGGGTCACGCATTCATGGTGCAGCTGTTTAAAAAATGTCGCCAGTAATGATGTCACCAAACGTACTGGTGTTTTGAAAACGCTGTGTGAATGATGTTTTACTGGTAAAATGCCGGAATGGCAGTGCTTGTGTGAACAGTCTTTACCAGTAAAGTCGTTCCGTCACCGGCAATTTCCCGGCATTGGGACTATCTGGACTATCTGGCTACCCTTTTGCACCAAAAATACTGGTGTTTTGAAAACGCTGTGTGAATGATGTTTCACCGGAAAAATGCCAGAATGACAGTTCTTGTGTGAACAGTCTTTACCGGTAAAATCTTTCCGGCAATTTACCCGGCAATTTTCTGTGTGAAAAGGGCTAAGTCTCTCGCTCTTTCTCTCCACCCTAGACCTTTAAATCTCTCCCTCTTCTTCACCATTTCTCTCTGTGACCCTCGTCGCAGCAAACTCAAGCTCAGGAAATATTCTGAATGTTCCGTAAGACTCATGAAAGACAAAAAAAAGTAAAAAAAAAAAAGCAGCAGCAGATGGATTCTGTCTACACAAACGATTCTTTTCTACAGCAGCTAGACTGTAAATGTCCATATGCAAAAACGTCTTCTGCATCCGTCGTCGCTCGTGTCCGTGTGCCGCAACACTTATCTTGTACAGCCGGTGGGTTTCGAAAACATTCCTTTGCCTTCCACAGCACTGAAACGAAAGAGCGTACCACAGAAAGATGAACGGCGGTGGCGGCGGCCATCTTTGCATCAGCAATACTGTACTATTGGATGTTTTATGTTTTTTTTTCTTTTCTTTTGTTTTGAGGATAATGTACTAAGTGCTTGCTTGGGAGAACTTGTATTGTAAATAGAGTGGAGCATGGGTGGTGGTGGTGGTGGTGGTCTTGTACAGGTTTTGATGTTTTGGGTGGGCTTTGTTCTTTGCTTTCTGGGGTTTGATCCAGCACCTTTTTGTCACTGAGGGAAAATCGTTGCTGTTTCCTGTCGGATGAATTCCCCATGACAATGGGTCGCTTAAACTCAGGAAACCGGCATTCTCTCACACATACACACACACACACGCACACACACACACACACTTACCCAGAAGCCCCTCCCCCTCTCGCCGTCCCGCTCCGGCGGCTTTCCGCTTCGGTGTTCCGCTCAGACGGGATCTTTTCTTTTCCCATTTAGCACTTGCGGGGTCCATTTCTTTTTCAGAACCCTAAAAAGTCTGAGTATCGAAGCACTTAAAGCAGACACTTAAAAGCGTCTGTCCAGCCAGGTTCTCGGAAGCATTTAATCGACGCCGCGTCGGTACAAACGGCCTGATGAAATCACGTGCTCGAAAAATCCAAGCAGATGATTGGATGAAATCTGTAAAGTTGGTGCCCTTTATTGTAAAATGTGTTTGTTTCTTCGTACTAATGGACTGCATGCTGCCTGGATGTTCTCCACCTTCTTTAGGGTTCCTTTGCCTTGAAACGTTTTGTTCAGTCGAGTTTTGGGACGGGGTGGGGGAGGGGGGGCACTTGCCACAAGTGCGGTTGTGTTTTATATTTTAAAAAAAGAATCATGATCCCAATAGGACGTTTGACGCATTTGCTAATTAATTATTCATGATTGTTTTGATCGGTAAGAATGTTGCTTCGGAAAGTGTGAAGATGTAACTGTTCTCCCACACACACACACACACACACACACACACACCGGACGCAGTGTTCTCTAACTAGGGATGTAGAATCTAGAGGTGTCGTGATGGATAGTCGTGCTGTTGTTTTTATTGTGATTCTCTTTTTTCGCTTTTTATCTCCGCCCCTTAACGCCCCCTGCCCCCCCCCCCCTGTACAAGCGAACGAAACCGTATTTGACATTTCTAAATTTCAATCAGGTACATTAATAGAACTAAAGATCTATGGAGACATATGCAAATCATCATTATATTGATGTTCATTTATTTTATAATCACTATATATATATTCAGAAATGTCCCCTAGTGGGATAAATAGTCTCATTCCTATATATAAACAACTCGTAAAATTCATAAAGTCATAAAGTCTTCATAAAGTCTTTGTAACAATTTGCACAAACCTTTTAAAATTAAAACTTGCTTTGATTCCATTAAATGCGTTTTACTCTAAAAGGATTTTGTGCAAATTGTGCAAAAAAATTGACATTTCAGTAAATTTTTTAATATTTAATTTTTACTAATTTAATAATTTCACCTCCAAGTTAGTGTTTAATATTTACCGTTTACACACACACACACACACACACACACACACAGACGTTGGTGAATATTTCCAACTGACAAGCACATTGTCGGATTTTTCTCGCCGTTTTCGACACAAACATTTTAGCAAAATACAAACCGGTTGGTGAATCCGTTTCCCCGCATCGGCTCAAACCCTCGGAGTGTTTCTGGTTGGGACGTGTCCTTACACTTGCACACTTGGCCTTACGCTTCAGACTGGCAGTGGCCCGGGTGGGGTGGGGTGGGCGTGGTCACGTGACCTTTCAGCTGGTTCAGAAAGCCACAGGTTCTATAAGCTTCTCGTCTCGGCTCCTTCGCGTTGTTTTTATTTTTGTTTTTTTTCAGGTGGTTTCGTTTTCTTTCAGATCTCGTCTCAGGGTGCGTGCCAATGTTTTTTATGATTATTATGATAATATATTGTAATTATTCATCATTTTTGCATTTCTGACCGGAGCTGATGTGCTCAGCTTTTGAATTTTTGTTCTTTGTCGTGCATTTGGTTTGTCTTATGAAGCTAACGCGTGATGAGCTAATGAATCCGTATCGCTAAGCTAAGAAGGATCGACTCGGTTTGCACAACAACCTCAACGAAAACCCCCCAAAGGGCTAGAAATCAACCAATCCGACTCCCACATCGGCCTGGGAATTGCGGGAATATTAACACTGGCGTTCCAAAGGCGTTCCCTGACGAGAACACACACACACAAAAAAAACGATCTTGCCTTTTTCGCAATTCGCTCGACTTTGAGGAAAAGAAAACGTTTCCACTGATCTCAGCATCCAAACCGAGTTCGAAAAAAACAAAAAACAAAGGCGACATGTTTACAAAATCCGTCGTTTTTACACGAGTCTCGCCATGTACATAGAAGCGGCGAGCGAGGCCCTCGGAGCCCATAGGTTAGTTTTCTGTCTCTTTGTCATGGATGTTTTTAACGGTAACTATGCTCCTGTTCCTCGAGTTGTCTTTCTCACCGGTCGGAGATGCTCCAGCACCTCCAACTTTGCCTTAGAACTTCCAGAGGCCATAGTTCACATTGAAGTGAAGTGTGTATGCAGGGGCCGCCGAGCCCCCATGTGTCGACTCTCACACTTATCTACCTGTGAAATCCTTCATACCTCTCATTACTGGTCAATGACTGTATCAGCAGAACGGCATCAGGTGTTTTTTCTACATGCTTTTTACACAGATTCTATGGATTATTGTATTTGGTAGTTTTCGGTGCGTCGTTTTTAACAGACTAGTTCTTTGGCTCTTAGTCACGGAAGTGTTTTTTTTTTTTTCATTTTGACTCGCTTTAGCGCTGCTTTTCCGTTTTTCTGTTCGTTTCCTAGCCGTTTTGTGTTACTAGCGTCGGTTTGAGGTAGCTGTTTCTTTTCTTATTCTCTATTAAGATTTGTTTTTTTTTTTCGGTTTGAAATGCGACATGACCCCTAATGATATTAATGACTTAAAACCATTGTACATACGGTATTGTGCAGGACTCATTCTCATGCATTTCAATTGCTAGTGTTATATAAATGAAAACTTTTTGTCTAGACACCATTTCTGTTTATGAAATAAAGAAACATATCATGCACATCCGGTCACGACTTTCTGGTTCTTTTGTTGTTGCCTTGCAGGACAACAACTTTAAAGACGTACACATCTGTTTTCAAAGTGATACCTGCGAGTCCGATAAAAACGAGAAAACTATTCTGAAGGCCACACCTCCTCTGAAGGCCACGCCTGTTTTAATGACCACCTCTATTTTGAAGGGCACTCCTGTTTTAAAGACCACACCTCCTCTTAAGGCCACGCTTGTTTTAAAGACCACATCTACTCAGAAGGCCACACTTGGTCTGATGTCCACATCATTTTTCAAGGCCACTTCGGCTGTAGGAGCCACGCCTTTTCAGAAGGTCACGCCTGCTCTGAAGCACACAAAAACCACCTTTGTCCCTAATGCCACACCTCTGAACGCCACGCCTGTTTTAAAGACCACGTCCACTCAGAAGGCCACACCTGCTCTTATGTCCACCACTGTTTTAAAGGCCACGCCTGCACTAAAAGCTTTTTGAGAAAGTCACGCCTGTTTTAAAGACCGCGTCCACTCAGAAGGCCACACCTCTAAAAATACACCCCTGTTCTGAAGGCCACACCTCCTCTGAATGCCTCGCCTGTTATAAAAACGACACCTACTCAGAAGGCCACACCTCTAAACATACACCCCTGTTCTGAAGGCCACACCTCTGAATGCCTCGCCTGTTATAAAGACCATGTCTACTCAGAAGGCCACACCTCCTCTGAACGCCACACCTGCTCTTATGTCCTCATATGTTTTGAAGGCCACGCCAACACTAAAGAGCTCTTCTCTGTAAGCCACGCCTGTTTTAAAAACCGCATCTACTCAGAAGGCCACATTTGTCTTGAAGGCAATACCCTGCTGTGAAAGCCACGCCTACTTTAATACACCCCTGTTCTGAAGACCAACCCTCCTCTGAAGGCCACGCCTGTAATAAAGATCACGTCTACTCGGGCCACACCTGCTCTGATGACAACACCTGTTTTGAAGGCCATACCTGCTCTAAATACTACCACTTCTCTAGAAGCCATGCTGTTTCAGAAGGCCATGTCTGCTCTGAAGTCCACAGCTCTACCAATCAACTCTAATAGAGCACACCTGTTCTAAGAGGTGAGAGGAGTGGTGAGTGTGATGGCTAAGCTAACTAATCATTTTGAAACATTTGTTGCATTAAACTGTCTGTATTTGTAGACCTAATATTATGTTTATTTTTAATTAAATCTAAACTACACAATGTCTGTGAAAACATGCATTTATTACATTTTGTACAATTATAATGATTTGTCTTCCATTGACAAAATTCTCAGGCGCTTGTTAGCATGAAACGCTAATCAGTTGTGTTATTACTTTGTGATCTATATATTATGCAATTATGTATGCAGCCATAGATAATTATTTGAATTCTACATGGGTAAATATTGGGTTTGTAAAAAAAAAAAAAAAAAAAAAAAAAAAAAAAAAAAAAAAAAAAATATATATATATATATATATTTTAATATGTGTGTATATATGTTTACCTAAGTAATATGTATTGCACATGATCAAAGACACACCACTCTTTTGTTACCGAGACGTTGTAATAATTTTCGCCACCAGATGGCAGTATGTCCCACATTTGATAAGGACAAACTAATAAAAATGTAACGTTTTTAAATGAAAGACATGCCTTTATTTGACACATTTAAAAAAAAATGCAATTAAATACTTTTACAAATAAGTAAGTGATTACTTTGTCACTGATAGTCACGGTCTTCAAAATACAAATCCGTCAGTGCAAAAAGAGTTTCTCTGGACGTTGTTAAATCTTACAAGACGTTTTCACTTCATTTGATATACAGTATATCGCATTACTCTTTGAGTGTCATTATTATATACTTTCATGTGCAAAAGTCCCCAAAAGTAACTCTGATATTAGCCTCCCGCCCCCAGAATCAAACAGTAAACCACACATCATCACTCACTGTTGATAACACATAACGTTTCTTGTTGTTGTTGTTGTTGTTGACACAAAGAAGCGCATTTAATGCAACGTGAGACTGGAAAATCGTGATTCTTGCGGTCACTCCAAAAGATCAGAATCCTCACTTTTTCATGATTGAAGACAGCTCCAGTATCATGCTCTGAAAAATCAAATTATTCAAATGGGAATTATTCACATCACTTGAAAATGCTTAGCCATTAGCACATTGGCCACATACACAATTTATATATATAGATTAGACCATTTTAAATTGCATTTTATACAATAATACAATGAACTTTCACACAGCAAAAAATGATAAATATGTGTATAATTGTCTTTTTTCTTGCCATGTAGAGGTGTGTGTGTGTGTGTGTGTGTGTGTGTGTGTGTGTGTGTGTGTGTGTGTGTGAATATTTTCCATGTATGTTTTTTAATAGATTTTGTTCAAACTCACAAGGCAATGGCAATGATTAACATTAGGACAGTTTGCTGCCCCCTAGTGTTCATCATGACACTTAGTGTAAATAAATACCCTCTCCGCATGTGTCATCTACCACTATATAACGTAAAGTTCCGAATGTTGCCGCTCACAAGCAAATAAACACCAACACGATGCGACACGATCATGTGACAGCACTCACCATTGACATCCTGCGTCCTGCGGGGGGCGGCGGCGGCGTCACAGCCGGACTCTCTCCATCACTCAGTGGAACGGCCTGGGACGGGGGACGTGCATGGCCGGAGCGGGGGCTCTCCGGGGGGCTTTCTGACAGACCCCGGGACATGAAGCTGGCTTTCCTCGCGCTGGGATAGTTCCCGCTCTGGGGCGAATCGCTCTCCTGGCTGAGGTCTTTACACTGGCTGACGCGACTCTGTCTCCTCAGGGCGTTCCTCACAGCGGCCGCTATCTCCACGTGACCCGCTTGGAGAGAAGCTCGGGGCTCCTGGCTGAGGTTCTTGTGGAATCTGGACCTTCTGGTCTCGGAGTCGGCGCTGCTGCTGGAGTGTAGAAGGGTTTCGGCCGTCTCCATCTCGTGGAGGGTTCGGACCGGCCGACTCGGGCGGCGTTTGTGCTCGAGGGTGGTTGAGTCCGTCTTGCAGACGTCTTGGGATTTGTGGGCAGTGGTGGGCATGTAGATGGGCACATCCGGGCCCTTCTGTGGGGAGGAATTGGCCACGTGTTGGACCATGGAGGACTTCTTGGACCTGCAAGTGCTGTCGTCGTCGACGTACTTGAGCCCGAAGATGGTCTGCTTGATCTTCCTCACGCCGAGGTGGAACATTTCCAGAAGGTTTAGGGACAGGGAAACCCCCGCGATGGCCAGCATGAACAGCATGAAGATGTTCTTCTCCGTCGGCCGGGAGACGAAGCAGTCCACGCTGTTGGGACAGGGGTCTCGCTCGCACTTGTACAGCGGGGCCAGTTTGACCCCGTAGAGCACGCACTGCCCGCTGATGAATCCCACCTCCAGCACCGAGCGGGTCAAGATATGCAACACGTAGGTGCGCAGCAAGGAACCTCTCAACGGAGCCTTCCTCACTTTCTTTTGCTCGTCCAGCTTCCGAAGCTCCTTCTCGATTCTCCTGTGCTCCTCCGAGGCATCGGTGGCTTCCAACTCCATCTTCAGCTGAGCTTTTTTCCTGTGGCGCTTCTTCTCCAGAGCCCGGAGCCTGTAGAGCGCGTGACCCATGTAGACCAAGGACGGCGAGGAGACGAAGATGACCTGCAGGACCCAGTAGCGGATGAGGGAGATGGGGAAGGCTTGGTCGTAGCAGACGTTCTTGCATCCCGGCTGCTCGGTGTTGCACACAAACTCGCTCTGCTCGTCATCCCAGACGTCTTCGGCCGCCACTCCCAGCACGAGCATGCGGAAGATGAACAGGATGGTGAGCCAGATCTTGCCCACGATGGTGGAGTGAATGTGAACCTCCTCCAAGATGCTCCCCAGCAGATTCCAATCTCCCATTTTCACATGGTCCGACAGGGGAAGAACGAGGGCTGTCTAGGTGAAGAAGACAAGATGGCTCTGCTGGATTAACAGCCTCCGGTGGGAAAGGGTGTCTCCTGATGGTTCGCAGACTTCCAGCTCAACCTTCTCGCTCCAGTGAATGATGACGAGATTCCCGGCGTGTTGAACTCATACAACGCTGCTGTCGATTTGTGGGCTGGACTGTGGCCCGAGGGAAGCAACTTCCATCACAACTGTTCAGGTCATTCATAGGAAACGATTGCCGCGTACTTCATTATCTCTTCGTGTTCTCGTTTTGCCCATGCAACTGTTTCTAGAGACGCTTTTTCCATTTCTGGGCCACCTGAAGCCAATCCCAGCAACTCTGTGCTTAAAGGCGGGGCACACGCTGGATTGGTGGCCAATCACAGAGCAGGACACACAGACAAGCCTCAGACGTATGAACCATTTTCCAATTTCAAATCTCCTGCATGTTTTTGGACTTTGAGAGGAAACTGGAGAACTAGAAGAAATCCAAGCTTACACTGAATGTGCTCCACACAGGAAGATAGGACATTTATGGGATAATTACCATTCATTAGGCAATAATGATGAATTCTAAATATTGATATTAGGATTTTTTTTGATAATGTGAATAAACAGGCGCAATTTAGTTCAAGTTTATTTATATAGCGCTTTTCTTAGTTCCAGACCAACGCAAAGTCGCTATGCACAATTAGGAAAAAAAATCTTAAAAAGTCTTTAAAGAAGAATATTCATTTTTTTCACGCGACAGTGAATTGTGAATGTACCGACAGTGAATTTACCGACAGCAATAGCTTTAATGTGTCAGAAATTAATAGAAATGAAAAAAAAAAACAAGCATCATGCTAATTTTGCCTTTTCATGTCTTTGCTTTCAGCAGGACACGCAAACATACAAATAAACATTATTGCAGCCATATTAATTTTGCACATAAGCAACATTTTACAGCTATCATCTAACACATTCTGGTTCAGTATTTGCAAAAGGTTTTAAATATGTAAAATTTGTAATATTATGGAATATTTATTTTATGCATTTTTAACAATTCTTTTGGTTTCAGTTTTTTGTTCCGACTACAACAAATCAGTATGTTTTTGTGAGATTCAAACCCACAATCTGGATGATCAGATCTATTGAATGAGATACAGGAAACATTGCAATTACGTTAAATATACAATAAAAAAAAAAGATACACACACACTGATATACATTTAAATATAATGGCAGCAAGAAGTCAAACACTTACAATTTGTTAAATAAATATCTTTTATTTCAAAAGATTGAGTGGTGAGCATTTGAAAAAACTTACAAATATTTACAAAATACATTTCCTAGAAACATATTCAGGAAGGCTTTCCCGCTGACTGTGGGTTTTCTCTCTTGTGGAAACTGTTGCAATATGTTTCAACCAAAAATTGCTAAACTCGACACAAGACGACAATTCCATCAATTATCAGCTCAAAAACAAAAAACACTACAGCCACTGAAAAAAAGGCAATTAAAATAAGAAACTTCACACTTTCCACCAACCAAAACAACAAGAGTCAAACCGGTGGCTTAAATCAACTTATTGGCTTTTAAATGTCCAGGTAAAAGTTTTTAAAAGAAACTGAGAGATTTTTAAAGGCACAGTAAACATTGCTCAACTTGTCTTTCAAATGTTTAATTGGTTCCTTCAAATGTTTGTCTTGCGAAACCGACAAATGTAGACCATGACTGAAAGTTGACATAAAAACGATTGTTGACAAACGCATGAAAGTTGACAAACTGACAAATATTGACAAACAAATGAAAATTGACAGACAAGTGATTGTTGACGTACAAGTAAGTGTTGACCAACAGAAGAAAGTTGACGTACAAACGATTGTTGATCAACAGACAAAAGTTGACGCACAAACGATTGTTGACGAACTGACAAATAGTGACAAACAAATGAAAGTTCACGTACAAATGATTGTTGATCAACAGGTAAAACAATGTGAAATGTGAAAACAAATATTGACAAACAAATGAATGTTGAATGTAGAAATGAAAGTTGGCATACAAACAATTGTCAACAAACGTTGACAAATGCTTGCGAATGAGTGTTGACGAACAATGTTCTTCGTCAAACGCTTTCCAATCTCAGAACAGCGTGAACACAGAAGTGCTTTCTACAGGAAAGCATTAAGCGACGTAGAACCGATGTAGGACGTTCTGCATTAAATCAGCTCTTCATCTTCTTGAATAGCTTCAGCAGCTGTGAGAATCTCTCCTCAATCTGTCGAAAAGCATTAGCAGTTATTCGTTTTTCGCAATTTTTAAGATTTCTCTCTGGCAACACAACAAACCTGTTCCGTGGACTTTTGGAGCCTCTTCGCCAAAGCAGCAAACGTCACGGGTGAAGCGCCTTTCAGCTTCAGCTCAAGAAGAATGTCCCGGTCTTCAACCCTTTAAAAAAAAAAAAAAAAAGCGAAGCGTTGACGTCATGAGACACAAAGAACTTCATGTTTTATGGTAACGCGAAGGCGTCAAACTCACTTGGTCCAGGCCACCACAACTTCTCCTTTCTTCTTAATCTTGTTCTTAGCAGACACGCTGTTGGCGGATGTCGGCCTTCTGGAGTCCTTCTCTTTCAGAGATTTTGACCGTTTTTTATGCCGCGACTTGCAGTGTTTATGCGGAGATTTCTCATTTTTTGGTCGCTTCGCCTTGGGCTCTGAAAGGTTCTTCTTGCGCTTCTTTGACTTTGGAGAACTTTTGACCACTTCTGACTCGTTCTTATTCGTCACCATTGTGGTTTCACATTTGCCTTTAATCTCCTTGGCACATTCTTTGCTGGACAGTTCCAAGACGCTTTCCTGAAAAGCAAGTTCGGAAGGACGATTCTGGTTTGATGGTTGAACATCTCTATCTTCAGCTGAAACTACAGTCGGCTTTTCTAAACATCCAATGGATGGGTTTTTAGAATTGAGTCCTTGGTTTTGACCGAGTTGGAGATCAGGCGTAACCTGGACCGGACTTTCAACTGCCGGAGCTTTGTTTTGAATAATTTCCGTCAGTCCTGAAGACGTACGTCTTATTCTGACAATGAAATGATCGTTGGACCGCTCCATTACAACAGCCTGCATGGGAAAATTTGGGCTAAAGTTCAAACCAGGGGGATTGGAGTTCTCCCACGTTCTACTGGGACTAGAGTCAGAGCTGGAATTGTCGGTGTCAAGAGAGAGATGAATGTCCTGCTCGGTGACATCTTCACCATCAAGAAGAGCATCTTCACTATAGTGGGCACTGACAACGCTGCTTGGGGCCGACAACGGCAGTCCAGTACTGGGGTTCAAGAAGCTTAGATGACTATCCGACTTCAAAGGAGATGGAATCGTCATAGACACGGCTAGATCTTCGGCCAAGATGGAGTAAGATCTGTGAATGTCTGTGGTGGATTGTAGAGGAAGATGGGAAGGAACTTCTAAAAGGCAGCTCTCGTCGAGAACCGCAGGGTCGATCAGCATTTTTCTGCCGCAAGCAAAGGAGGACATGGCAGACCATGGTGTCAACTTGTTGGGGGTTATGGTCTCGATCAAGCTCTTTCCCAAAAGATCTTCTTTCTGCGGGGTGCAGACGGGCCAGTTCTGATGGTCACCCATTGATAAGCTCTGCTCCAGAGAATCAGATCCCTGCAAAAGACGCTTGAAAATCTCTCCCATCTGGGAATCCGGGACCAGATTGAAGGTCAGGGTTGACGTCTGCTGGTCGGTGAGAGCTTCAAAGTCAGACTTGTCCTGCACAGATGGGTTGGAAAGACGGCGGACGTAGGTGCAGACTTTATTCTGCGCTTCTGAGGGCCCAGTGACTTCGGATCTCTCCGAGGATGAAGCAGGAAGTCCCTTGGCTGAACTGTCATCTTCATCCATGACTGTTCTTATGTTTTTGCCCCGACTTCCAAGTCCCCTGTTAGACACACTGACTGGAGCGGCTATCCTGACCAGAGGGGGCTCTTCTGAGGAAAGTTTGGTGTTCTTGACCACCTTCACCGCAGGTTCCTTTGTGGTTCCTGATGGGGATGCTTTGGTGGATCTGTCTGTGAGTGCTGCCTTCAACTCCGTGAACAAATAATCAAGCTGTCGATCCACAAATGTCCATAACTTCCTCTTGATGTCACCGGCTCTCTGCTCAAAAATACGACTGACAATCCCGTTCTTGGTGACCTTACTCAGGATCGACGATAAGATCTCATCAAGTCTGGATTTTGTGTCTGTACCCTGGCAGACCATCTTCTCAAAGTCCACACTGTTGATGAATTCGGAAAAGGATGCTTGAGACATGTCCACAATGCAGCAGAACGCCGCCTTTGTGATGTTCTTGTGAAGCTTCATGTACTTTTTCCGGACCTGTTCTCGAATAGTTCCCAAGCCGGTCATGAATTCCTCGACAGTGTAGACTGTGGAGTTTAGTGGGAGATCGACGGTTTTGAACCTCCTCTTGTGTTTGCTGGTGACCGCTGATCCTGGTTGGACCTTTTTCTCGGAATATTCCGTGGATTTCTTTTTGGCTTCTCTTTTCCCATCCGCAGAAATCCGTTGACCTGATTGGGTTTCTGAGGTGGACTTGTTCTTTTCTTTCGGAGGAGTCTGGATGGACAGAGGTCTCTCCTCTTCATCCTCACTGAGAATCTCACCGTCCTCCAGCTCGTCTTCTTCTGTGGCACTAGTGGAGACGACTGAAGCCTTTGTGGTGAGAGACGTGTCCGGCGACTTGTTCTCTTTGTTCATGTCCATATTCACTTCGTTTGTGTTGATGCTGACTGACGCGCTGCAAGGGTCTTTATATGAAAACATTGGAAAAAGAAGAAATAACAAGATCAATTATTATTACATGTGCATGTACAATGCTACCATTTTACTGTCCTAAAATTAAGCACTGGTTAATAATTTTGATTAAATCACTTGTGACTTCATTATAGTTATAACTTTGTTAGGTTTTGGCATGTTAGGTTATGTAAATAATCCCAAAGAACAGACGTTCATAAAAATTACATTTTAAAATGTACTTAAAATTCCTAATCCACTTGTACAGTCACGTTATGTAAGTTCAAAAACGCTTCAAAACTATATTTAAACATCAAAGGTGCTTCAAAATTAGTTAAAGTGAGTCAAAAGTGTTAATATTAAACGTCAAAAAATAAATTAGTGATGAAGTAAAAACGAAAATACGTACTGTGCAATAAATTGCAGTGTGCACTTGAGACATTTTACAAAGATATTAATTTAAATGAAGGTTATGCTTAACTCTTAAAACTAACTCTCAGCTATGATTATATAGTTATTTAAAGTCTCAAGTACACTGAGTGTTATTTTGAATGGCTGAAAAAGAGGAAGTGACATCATGGGAGTTATGCTGCGCCTCACAAGTCGAAATGAAAAATAGGAAAAAAATCAACTGTGATTTATGCTAGAATGACATTTATTTTAAATATACAATTTGTTAAATTCATTTATTAGTCTTTTTTATTTCATCAAACAATATGTAATATGGGTTTTGCCACTTCTCGAACATCCTATTGGTTGTAACACTGTTCTTGATAACATTAATTTATGTTTTTATGAAGTTTTAAATCATTAATAGTTGCCATAGTAATCCGCTGTCATTACTCACAGTTTGTTTTCCAAAATATGTCATTTTATTTGACTAAAATCAATCCGTCTTATGACATTTACGTATAAAATGTTATAAATAAAATATAAATATAAAATTGAGACATAAGAATTGAACAAGGTTGAGCTATATTTGGGCTGTATAAAACAATTCCATCGATCATTTAAACCAGTTGTGTTATTGCCATGATCAAATTCAAAAGTAAATTAAAAGTAAATCAGTTACTTTTAGTTCGTCACAGCAGAAATGAACGAATTCAATCGATTTGTAATTGTACATTTTTTTGAGCCCTTTTAAAACCAAATTAATTGAACCAAAGTATTTCAGAGATAACAACATATCAATAATTTAAACTCAAATAATTCCACCGTTACTTTTAGTGTGTCCAAGCAGAAACGTATGAACAATGCGCATAATTCACAAGTGGATCTTTTATTTAAATGAGTGAGTCTGTCATAATGTCCACAGGGGACTGTTTAGAAATTGTGCGTTTAACTATCCATGGGACACTCCACAAAACGGTCTCACCTTTGCAAGGACTTCTGCCGTGTGCTTGCTTGTCGCTGCGATGAGGTGGTGCTCTCCTCTGACGCACTGGGCTGGTGAGTGGACTAATGGGATCTGCAATCACGCGGATTCTTCTCAGGGCGAGCATCATGGAGTCTTCCTCGTGGCCGAGCACAACAGAGCTGGAAGGGGTGGCGTTCGGTTCCTCCGTCTCTGTGGAATCAGGCTCTGAAATAACGGCCCCGTCCAGAAGAGTGATGGAGACGTCTGGAGCCCGAGTTAGATCTTCACGCTCTTTCAGATCACTTTCTACAACCATGTCTTTCTCAGAAGTGTCGACCTGTGGATCCACCTCAGTGGTGCCATCTGCGCAAGACGTGCTAGAGGAAACTTCCATGGAGACGCTCATGGAATTCCCGGGAGAGTGTGGCTTGTCGGAAGATGACACGTCAACCTGACCAACGGAAACGTTGAGCCGTGTTTCGGCTTTCGTTGGATCGGACTTCACGTCATCGAGATTCTGCTGGTCGCTATCGGAAACCGTTGAACGTAGTGCTGCGTTTTCTGATGGACCGGAGACAGAAGCTTCGAAATCTTTCTGGCTTTGGGATTCACTTGAACCGTTCAGCTGTGCGTTTTCTGATGGACCGGAGACAGAAGCTTCGAAATCTTTCTGGCTTTGGGATTCACTTGAACCGTTCAGCTGTGCGTTTTCTGATGGACCGGAGACAGAAGCTTCTAAATCTTTCTGGCTGTGGGATTCACTTGAACCGTTCAGCTGTGCGTTTTCTGATGGACCGGAGACAGAAGCTTCGAAATCTTTCTGGCTTTGGGATTCACTTGAACCGTTCAGCTGTGCTGGTGGAATCTTCTCAAGGCTCTTGCCTTCTGGCTCCTCCAGCGATGCAGTGAGGACTTGGTCTTCATCAGGGTCTGGGTTCTTATCAATTCCCTGCAGATGATTCTGGTCAGTTGGAGGCTCTTCAGATGTTATATAAGAGGTCTTCTCAGCAGGTTCAGGCTGGTTTTGTTCACTCTGAGGTTCTTGAGATGTGTTTGTGGGCTGACAGACCTCCATCTCCTCTACACTATTCTGGCTATTTAAATCATCAATGACTAGGAACTCGTCTCCCAAGCCAGAGCTATTGCCATCCGCAATGTGTTCAGATGTTTCTACAGGAGCATCCGTGGACTCTCGTTGCTTTTTAAGAGGTGACAGTGTTAGGTTCAAGGTTTCCATGAAGCTCAGTTTCCTCGTGTTGTCTTCAGGCGCACTGCTCCTGCTGGATGACTTGGTGTGAAGGTCTTTCTGATGTTTCCTCCGGTCACACTTGCCATCTTCACCAGTTCTGGAAAGTTCCGTTTTTGTTGAGCTCTTCTTTCGGTCGTCTATTTCAGGTGACTCGTCTTTGGATGTTCTAAGCCTTTCCAAGTCACTTCTCTTTCTATCCTTGCTTTTGTCCAAGCCCTTTTCTCGAAGGTCCCGGTTTAAACTAAGAAGCCTGACATGGCAACCTTCCATCTTCCTTAAACTATCCTTTCTTCCATTAGATGATGGTTCGTCAGCTCTACTAGGATTCCTTTTCTGAACATCCTCATGTCTAGAAGCTTTCTTGATCTCGGAGACTTCATCCTTTCGTGATCTGCATTCTCTGTGTCGTCTATCTTTAGGATGGGATTCCTTCCGCTCATCTCTGCTGTCCGATCTATTCCGTCGTTTCTCTCTGTCACCGTCAACTTTATCCCGTTGAGACTTGTCTTTTAAGCTTTCTATCGACTTCTGTTCGTCTCTTCTCGACCTTGTTCTCCTCTCCACACTGGACCGCACGTCTTGTCTGTCCTCCTCTCGCTTGTGAGGATCTCGTGTGGCTCTTTTCTCCTGCTTGGAGCTCTGAGAGGATCTTTCGTCTTTTGCACCAGACGTGGAGCTCCTCAACTCCAAATGTTTTTTTCCATCATCGCCTCCAGCTTGTGACCCCACATTTGATGGGTCATCTTTGGAAGACTGAGACGACACCAGCAGAGCTTTGCTGAAAGGAGACTTTTGGAGGCTTTTGGAGGTCAAAGGGCTTTTATGGAAAATTTCAACCACGGGTTGTTGTTTCCTGCAAACGTTGGATGCAGAAACCTTTTTGCTCTGCTGTTTTTCAGAAATACCTGATTGCAAATTGTCAGCCGCTTGATTGTGTGAGCTGGAGTCATTCCGCTTCTTGTCTTGTGGCTTTTCTACCTTGTCCAGACGTTTGGTGGAAGTCCTCGTTTCGTCTACCGAGCTTTTCACACCACAGTCTGTTTTAAGAACTTCAGAGTTGGACGTTCTGAGAGGATTTGAGGTTTTTAAGGAGTTGTGGTTCCCTTTGCTTTCTGGGACTTTGGGATTGCTCTGCTTTGCTGGAACGGTGATGGACTCTGCAGCAGAAATCCGGGTCTGGAGAGTCTTTTGAGGGCATCTTTGGAGCTCCACAGTTGGTTCCGTTGAGGTTGTTGTGGTGTGAGCAGATAACTTCACGTCACAGTTGGCAGCCTTTTTATAACCCTGAGTCTCCATGTTGGAATGTGTGGAACTGTTTGACTTATTCCTGGTGATGATCTGACCAGGCTCGTTGTGAGATCTCCGGAAGTTTGGACCGTAGCATCCTCGACCGGACCTGCAGGAAGACCAGACATGAAGCATGGCCTTAAAAGAACGTTTTCTAGTTCAAATTAGATGGAAACGTACCTATTGCTGAGTCTGGTTATCTCTTCATCCTTACGCGCCATCTCCATTCTAGCCGTCTTTATTAGGGAGCAGATGTTCTTCTTCAGGCATGTGTTTTCTGTAGTCAAACTTGAATTCTGGGGAAAAAATTAGTGCAAAATTTAGCAAAACTTAGGTGTAGGGTTTGAGAGCTTGCATTAAAAAGTCTTCATAAAAAGACAAACTTATTTACATCAACATTTATACCGCATACATTTAAAACACACCTTTGTCTGAAGCGTCTGTAGATTCAAGAGCAGCTCCTCAATTTGCTTTTGTGCACCATCAAATTTGTGCTGCAACTGTAAAAAAACAAAAACATTTTTACCTTTATAAATGTACTGCAAAACAAATCAAGATACATTTAAAGGAAAAGAGAAGTTCAACCTCATTGTAAGTTGCCTCCTTTTCTTCCTGTTCTTCCCTAATGATTTCTTCATAAATGTCCATCGATTCCATCGTGCGAGGAGAGCGAAGATTGCGCTGTCCTGATAAAAATACATTTCAGTAAAGTTTAATGTCTTTCTCTGATATTTATACGAAACAAAGCAGATTAAAAAACTTTAGCAAATGACTCTAATAGCCTACCGGTATATAATACAATATTATAAAATTATATAATGCAGCTGATTCATTAAACAACGCAGCTAGTAACAACAGAAAAAATATTTGATCAAAATACGTAATAATTATGAATATTAGTACATAATTAACGAAAAATCTTTTGCATTTACAATTTAATATGACTAATCAAAAAAAGAAATTACACGTTTGACAATATGTAATATTAAAACATTAAGCTACTAACATTTTGTAATAGACATAAGACACAATCAGATATTTTATACAACCTATTTACCGCTAAAATCGAGACGTAACTTTACAAGAACAAGAGTGTTACCTTTGCGCACATCAGACTCTGGGTTACTGTCCAGTCCACTGTAAATGTCCACCGAATCCTCATCAGGATGGACAGACGAACCTTGAGAAAACAAATACACATGTCTCTGTGCATCTTGCTATGCTAGTGCTATGAAGTCTGCAATGTATTTGTCTTTAATCAACATGGTTAAATAATGGTATATAATCTCTTTAATCTTACCACTTGATTTGTCATCAAGATCTCCATAGATTTCATCCATCGAATCCTCCATAATCAGCCCTGTTTAAAAATAAACAGGGTCAAGTGTCTAAAACAGCAGCAGTATTATGACATATTGTACCTGCATACAATAAGTAACGTCTGTGTTCATAAAGCAAGAATGTTGTCATAAAAACAACAACAATAGCAAACGTGTGGGCTGAACAAAGCAATAAACCGTTTAATATACTGTTCATATATATTTGCAATACACCTTTTTATCCTTAAATTACACGGACTTCTACCAGTTTTGAAGAAAACTAGCGATCTTTCTCGTCTTACGTAGATGTAAACAAAACAAAATATAGGACATGTATATTAACATAACCAGTAATTTCTAGTATCGAAGTAACAAGCGGTTACAAACCGAAAACCAAACACTCTTCCGGTAAAACCAAGCGTTGACATCCACAATGTCGTGATCTCGCATCGATCTTTGTGGCGAATTCCTGATTTTCAACTGTAATGTATAAAACAACTTGCAAATCCTTCTAAGCAATTCTCCAGCAGTTCCGCGCCATCCCTACGCGGTCGCTAAACGGGAAGTGACGTAATTTTCCCGCGATCAGTTTTTTTCCTACAAACAGAATAAACACGAAAAATGTGTTGCTGGTGTATTTGAGCTTATTTTGTTTAACTTTCAAAATTGTAACATGTCAAAAAGAAACGCATTTTGTGAGTTCACTTTTGAAATAACATGTAATGGTAAATTGGGTGATTATTAAAAATTACATATTATGGTCCTTTCGGTGATATTTTTTCTTTTGTAATGTTTAAATTGGTTTGGCTTCACGTTCTTTGCAGGTCAGTCAACACACAAATAGGAAATATTACCATTCTTTTTTTATAGTTATTAAAAATAAATGTACGTTTATATTTTATTGTTTATTTTGTCTACAATTAAATAGTAACGGGTATGCAGTTTTAGATCTTTCCTTAAAATTACGCCGTTTCCGTGTTCAAAATTTGAGTTTGAGCCGAGTGACCCGGAAGTGCTCGTCACTCACATGTGCACAGGGATTTTAACAGTGACGGGAACGTGCTCGCTGTGTTGTGAAATGATACGAATCATGTGTCTCTTGGTTCCCACCACGTAGAGCAACAAGAGCATCAAGTACTGTACTGGACATCAATCCTTACTGTACCGCATCATAATTCTCGGGATTTGTGATAATCACGACAATTGATAAAATGGAAAACCTAGAGTTGAGTCTCTCATCTCTGGGCACAATCTCAAGACATATCGACAAAAGTCCGAACGAATTGAGCAGATTTCTGGGGAAACAGGTGAGGAATTGTTATGATCGATGTTAATGGGGCATTCGCCTGATAAATTCACACGTTTGACGTGTTTTCAGCACAGCATATTCCGCTGGCCACGTTTTTTACTTCACGTGCTCGTAGTTTTGTTCACCTTTGCATTAAAACGAAGACGCACAAACGGACTTGTTTCCTAATCACTTTCATACTAGTCGCAAAGCGGTGCTGTGGAATGAAATATGCCGTCTTTTATATAGTTTTTTAATTGATTAGCGTTTCTGCACCTTATAGAATAGAACAGAACAGAATAGAATGCCTTTTATTGTCGTTGTATCACAGGGTTACAGTGAAATTACTATTGCTACTCCGTTTGGTGCAAAAAGAAAGTTGAGATCATGGTAAAATATACACACTGAATAACCAATATAAAAAACTACAATACTGTATATTACACTACTCTCTCTGCACTACTGTACTTTGTTCTGATCTTCATGCTCATTTGCACCATATTTCTATTTCTGTTTTTGTATAATATATTTATTCTGCCACCACCCTTCTGTATATTACCCTGTAGTTTCTGTCATAGCCTCCCATATGTATGTTCTGTTTGTACCTTACATTCCTCACCATTATGCACTTTATAAACATTATCGCTACTTTTGCACTTCTGGTTGGACCTAACTGCATTTCGTTGTCTTGTACTTGCCAATGACAATAAAGTTGAATCAATTATCAGTCTTCGCGAAGA
This sequence comes from Paedocypris sp. Pulau Singkep, assembly GCA_017309775.1. Taxonomy (NCBI): domain Eukaryota; kingdom Metazoa; phylum Chordata; class Actinopteri; order Cypriniformes; genus Paedocypris; species Paedocypris sp. Pulau Singkep. The sequence continues at coordinate 381,294 of MU204239.1, forward strand.
TGATGTCAACACGTGATTAAATCTACAAGAATTAATCATTTATCATTCCTCTAAAAATTCCTGGTCAAGTTGGTTGTTTAGACAGACACACACCTTTTAATTTGTTGTTTTATGGACTCAAATGAATACGTCTGGCTTGCAGGTCTGGACTCAGCAGGACCGGCAGGCGGTTCTGGATCACCTGGCCCAGCTTTTCATACAGAAGGAGTACACGCTCCTCATCGCCCGCCACTTACGCCCACTGATCCTGGACCTTTTGGAACGCAACGGCGAGAGAGTCAAAGGCGACGTCAGGCTGAATCACGACCTCCACGAACGCTTATGCGTAGCTCTCAGCAAGCTTCTCAACTTCAGTCCGGATGCCCATGCGTAAGACAACCGTCCCCACACTGTTATATTGTCAATTTCTTGTTTATTGGGACACATTGGACTGGGTCGTTTTATTTGTAATGGCTTGTTCGATTAGGTGGTCTGATTATTATGATTATGCAGATTGTATGGAATCAGATAAGTGACAAAAATATCGCAATTTTTAATTTTTTTGATTGTTTTATCTTTTTTCACTTGCAATCTTTACATTTTTGTTCAAAACAGGATTTTTTTCGCTTCAGGTTTTTGCGTTTGGACTTTTGGCACTAGTTTAAAATAGGGCCTTACTCCTGCTTGAATGTGGAGTAAATGAGAACGTGATTGGCAGCGGTTGACTAGAAAGTGTGGCCATTTTATCGGTATTATTATTAATGATAATCCTTTTTGTTTTTGGTGCTATGCCTATCAAGACCCTCTCTTGAAAAGTGTGCAAAAAATAGCACTTTATTCACACTTTTTAAATTCTATAATTACATTTTTAATAGTAAACATGTAACTGAGAAAACATGTGAATGACACGGTGCGCTTGAAGTCGTCCCACACTTCCTGGTCAACTGCTGCCAATCACATTCTCATCAGCCAATTAGAGTAAGGGTCAGTCCCCACGTGAAACTAGTGCTCAAAGTCTAAACGCAAAAATTTGAAGCGAATAAAAAAAGATTGCCATTGAAAATGTAAAAAAAAAAAAAAAAAAAAAAAAAAAATCGAATGAAAATGTGTTTGTTTGCGTGAGGGAGAGAAAGAGTGACAACGTAAACAAACAAAGAGCAGACAAAAAGCTGCTTTGTGTGTCTGTGTCTTTCTCTCAATTTTAATATACACCAGGACTACTGCTTTAAAAAGATATAAAGTACTGTGTTAAAAATGGCAGATGTTTATCCAGGTTAGCCCCCCCCCCACACACACACACAATATTGTGATATAATATCGATACTATCTGAACACTAGAAAATATTGTGATGTGAATTTTCACACCTATTGCGCATCACTACTGTGAGCATGTACTGTATATTGAATTGAATTGAATTGAAAAATCCTTTATTAGTCCCACAGCTGGGAAATTTCACGTCACAACAGCAACAACAAATCCAAACAATAAATCAACAAACATCAACATATGTACGTATGAATCAGACCTGTCAAGAGCCGGAAACTATTGTTCTGATGAAACCGTGGGTTTCTTTACAGTTATTTAGCAAACACTTTTATCCGAAGCGACTTACATTACAATTTTAACAATTCATCAAATGTCTGCTTTCACTGGGAATCAAACCCATGATCCGGTATTTCAAACACCAGTGCTGTATATATTTTGTCAAATTGCATTTTTTTCTATTCCTGTACCTTGTGTCACGGTCTAAATGACTGTTCCTTGCCTTCTGTATTTTGTACTATTTTTTTTATATATATTATGTTATTTTTTTGTTAGTTTTGTTATTTTGTGTTAAATCATGTTATTTATATTGTAGCTTTATTCCGTGTTTATTTTACTCTTGTCATTACATTTCTCTTTTTGCAGCAAAGTAGAAATAAAGGAAATGTATTCTGTATTCATAATCTATATTTTCATTTCTATAATTAAATGGCAGGTCTGAATAAGCAATGGTCCATAATCCATGTTAAATTTTCTTCTCACCGTCTTGTTTGACAGCATGATCTCTGCTTTGCTTCCACAGCTTTGCTTCCAGATACTTCCAAAGCGCACCCCCTGTGTTCCAGAGACTCTTCTTTACCAGTGAAGAGTCGGCCTCCGTCCGTTATGGACCCCGGAGGATGAAGCTGCGGGACCTGATGGGGGCCACTCTCCGCTTCCTCCAGAGCGACTGTGAGACCTTCCGTGTCCTGTGGGACTGGAGTGTCTGTGTTTCCCAACTTCTCACCAGTGATGTCATGGTTAGAAGGTATGAACGAAGATGTAGCTTTTATTTATCTAAACGTATTTTAAAACAGTTTAACTCCGTGTGTGTGTTTGTGTTTTAAGCTACACTGCCCAGTGCCTTGCCTTGGTGTCCCACATGACTGATAACCAGAAAACCATTTTCTTGAGGAAGGTTCTGTCTAGTGAGGAGATTCTTCATCTGAAAATGAGGTACGTTTGATTCTCTTAACATTAATTGATTTTTATTTGGCAGACACTTTTACCTAATAAGTATAAAAATAATCAGAAGAATTGTTAAATAGCACAAAGAGCTAATCTCGGGTACTTAATCATCAAACGCATGCAAAAATTTATATATAAGTATAATATAATGCTGCATTGTATTTTAATAAATAAATAAAATATAAACAAATATTTTTTATTTGGCAGAAACTTTTACCTACGAATTATAAAAATCACAAGCATATGTAAAAAGCAGGAGCTCAAATCATGTACTGAAACATGACATAACTTTGTTATAATAAGCTTTATATATAACAATAATACCAATTATATTGTGTTATAACTTAATAAATAAATTAAATATAAATAAATATTAGGTTATGTTAAACATCAATAAATCTGTCTAGTGAGGTAATTCTTTTATCTAAAAATTATAAAATCATGAGCATATATAAAAAGCACTGGAGCAAAAATCTGGTACTAAAACATTAAATACATGCAAAGCTTTTTATGTATATTATATATAATACGTACTATACTATGTTATATTTTTAAGATATAAATTATAGACCGATAATAGAATTTACTTTTCTTACTGGGTAGAGAAATTCTACCATTTACTGTGACGAGAATGTAGAAATTATATTCAGTTGAGAAATAAGTATAAATGATTAATGTAAACATTTCCATCACAGGACTTACAATTCAGCCTGAAACAATTTGAAACATTGATGCTAAATGTATTTTTAAATATTTTTTTCTTTACCTTTTTTCAATCATAAATGACAGATGGGTGAAAATGTTTTTATCGTGTACGTGTGCATTTTTTATTGTGGTTGACACATTAATTTACATACTGATGTACATACATTAATTTTCTTCTGAGTCTGAGAGCCAGTGGACGTTTGGGCACATTTGGCCCAATAGGTGCTGGTGAAAGTAGTTGGATTTTTTTCCACCCGAGAGCAGCGAACTGAGAGAAAATTCTGGATAGAAAGAGAACGGAATTATGCTGCTGGTCAGAAAACATTATGATGGTTGTTTACAGGTCGTTGGAGGAGACACAACAGCTGGAGGTGGAGAGAGCTCTGGTTTTAGCCAATCAGGGCTCGATGCTGTGGCGGAAAGAGAGATCCAACAAGGTCACGCGAGGTCAACTGGCAGCTGAGGACCTGACCAAGAATGTCACTGTGGTTTGTGGAGTGGTTTTGCCAAAATGGACCCACATGCTGGATGAACAAGTAAGAAAATCACCCAGGAACTCAAACTACACAAACCTAAGCTCATTAAAAAAAAAAATACTTTTGAACTGATGTTCATTTGTGTATTGCTTATTTACCATTTATAATTTTACAGTGGTACCTCTCTTCTCAAAATCAATTAGTGATGACAGCAGTTTAATAAAATGGAAATTTTGTAAAAAAAAAAAAAAAAAAAAAAATTTTTTTTTTTTTTTTTTTTTTTTAATGCAAAAAAAAAAAAACAAAAAATGTCGTAATAACTGTAATAAAAGACATGTTACAACCACCATCTTGAATCTCACAATAATTGTGACAATGCCGGATTGTCTTCTCTGTCTACTTATTTTTCCCTACAACATTTGGCCTATAATATAGTGAAATACTATATTATACTATTTTCTTGTCAAAGCCCTTTGTAAAAGGAAATATTCTGGTCTGTCTGTACAACTGTATCATTTATTCACACAGGCAAGCCTAAAGAATTTGGTGTTGGTGGATGCAACGTGTCAGAATCTAAGGCGGCTCGCCATGGCTGTGGCGGCACAGAAGCCTATTCTTCTGGAAGGCCCGATAGGATGTGGTAAAACGGCTCTGATTGAGTATCTAGCCGCGGTGACTGGACATGTGAAAGCCCCTGACATTCTTAAAGTCCAGCTCGGAGATCAGACCGACAGTAAGGTGGGTGATACTCTACTGCCAGCTTATTATGGGCAGCGCGCGTGAGCGCAGCAGCTCTCTCTTCCATTTCGTTGCCTTGTACCTGTACATGTGTAATGACAATAAAATTGAATCTAATATAATTATCATAAATAATGTCTTCATTTCCAATTCTATTTCGATAATCAAACACTACAACAGTGAAATATTTATATTTGCCCATTTTTATTGTTGATATACAGACGTGGACAAAATTGTTGGCAACCCTGAAAATATTCTAAAAAATCAAGTATTTCTCACAGAAACGTATTACATTAACACTTGGTTTGCTTAATACATGTTTATTCCATTTGTGTGTATTGGAACAAAACAAAAAAGGAGGGAAAAAAAGCAAATTTAACATAATGGCACACAAAACTCCAAAAATGGCCTAGACAAAATTGTTGTATCAAGAAATCAAGAAATACTTGATTTTTTGGAAAAATTTCAGGGGTGCCAACAATTTTGTCCACGTCTGTATTATTCTGAATGGAAAATTATGAAAGTCAGTTTTTACACAACACAAATGTGTATATAAATTATTAAAATATTTTTGTTTTATACATTGATCATTTGTTTTATGATTTATTGTCTGAACAAAACAACTTGCCAAAGTAATCAATTCAGAAGTAATGGATTTCAGATTAGAATATTTATTTACCGCATTAATAGAATACAATACTTATTTTAATACAATATTAAAAAAAATCTTGATTTAAATGTTCTACATTTTTTAGTGTAACTAATATAATATAACATTGTAATGTGGCTGTAACTTCAAATGCTGTAAATGTTGCACATTAAAACAATTCAACATGGACAAGTCACGTCAATCTGTTTGTACCGTTGATTTGATTAATTGGTACAAAAATTAATTATAAATGATGTAATTCGGCAATCGCCAGTTGTTGATTGTGTACATTTGTCAACCCTTGTTTAGGACTGTTTTTTTTTGCATCCTCCTGTTCATTATGGGTTTTTCGAGAAATAATATATCACGATATAGCTTTACATAGAATTGTAGACACAGGAATTGTAATAAAAAAAAAAATAAATAAGTGAACCTGAAACCACATCATCATGCGATGCCTTTTATTGTTAGATGCTCCTGGGAATGTACCGCTGTACAGATGTTCCTGGGAAGTTTGTGTGGCAGCCCGGATCCTTGACTCAGGCGGTTTCCAAGGGATACTGGATTCTGCTGGAGGACATAGACCACGCTCCTCTGGATGTGGTGGGTTTCTAAACCTTTTTTGTCATGTACATATTTATGTATAATGTGTTTTTATTTGATAAAATAAGTATTTACAAAGAAAGTGTACTAATGTTGTTCTGATTTTTTTTTTTTTTTTTTGGTCTAGATTTCGGTTTTGCTTCCTCTTATGGAGAGTAAAAAATTAACTATTCCAGGCCGCGAGGACTGCATTCAGATGGCTCCAGAATTCCAGTTTTTTGCAACCCGACGGTAATAAGTGTGTGTGTGTGTGTGTGTCTGCCTTTAGAATTACTGGGATTGGCTCTGGCTCCAGATGACCCAGAATTGGAAAAGAGCTTCTGAATATGGGTTAATGTGTTGGATTAATGAGAATGGTTCTGAGATGATCACCAAAAAGTATAGGAATTACTGATAAATTAATGCATTATCTTAAATTGAATAGTATTTTAGTTTTC